>CAJQUN010000367.1:0-574554 GCA_907163345.1 Haberlea rhodopensis
TCACATGGCCAACAGCCTTCCAACGAGCATACTCTAGGGTATCACCACTCGTAAATGATTACCCCCAAACATAGCTGCGGTACAATCACATGTACAGCGCATCCATCCATTCCTCGAGCAACCCGCTCGGTATAAGGGTCACGTCCATCGGTGTCGCACACACCACCTTGTGCTCGGTACTGGCAACCCAAGGCATACACTGAATACGTATACTCAACGCAATCGATCATCGTAACGATGATGCATGTCTAATAAGACATCTCCTACACCATCGTCATCGTCATCCCGTGACGACACATGCCAACTCATGGCATCTAAAACATTGCCCACTAGTGACGATACATGTACATCAGCGTATGTCATCCACTATCATGCTAGTAAAATAGGCATAATAAAACATGTATATCAATGCATGCCAGCTACAATAAAGCTAATAAAATAGCAATATCTCATACCTCATCGCTAGTGATATAGCGTCATACCTGTCTCCGTCGCTCAATAATAGTGCGTAATCAGCACCCATCGCTCGAAGGCGGCAAAATCCTGTGCTGAGTACATAGCGGCAAAATCCCTCGCTATAGAATCGACGGCATGACACCTCGTCATATAATAAGTGGCATGAAACCTCGCTATACACCTGAGTATGAATCATCGTCCACATAGTAGCGGAAAGAGGCATCGCTATCAATACACCTGGCGGAATGAACCATCGCCAATAGATATAGCGGAATGAACCATCGCTATAAATACTCCTGGCGGAATGAACCATCGCCAATCAATATAGCGGAATGAACCATCGCTATCAATACACCTGGCGGAATGAACCATCGCCAATAGATATAGCGGAATGAACCGTCGCTATAAATACACCTGGCGGAATGAACCATCGCCAATAGATATAGCGGAATGAACCAATCGCTATCAATACACCTGGCGGAATGAACCATCGCCAATAGATATAGCGGAATGAACCGTCGCTATAAATACGCCTGGCGGAATGAACCATGGCCAATAAATATAGCGGAATGAACCGTCGCTATAAACCGTGTCCTCATAGAGAAATGAATATAAATCGACACAGCGGGACACATCACCGCTATCATCCGTGTCATCACATAGGAATGAATCATCATCCTAACAAGCGGCATCTCATCCTCGCTTCTTCATACAAGCGGTATCTCATCCTCGCTTCGTATGGCATACCCCGCCTCCATGTGCAAGCGAGCATCCCTGCCCGCTCCACATTTTTAGCGGTACAAGCATAAGCTTCTTCATACAAGCGGTATATCATCCTCGCTTCGTATGGAATACCCCGCCTCCATGTGCAAGCGAGCATCCCCGCCCGCTCCACATTTTTAGCGGTCAAGCATAAGTATAAAAATTCTCACTGTCATAAGCAGGACTCCTGGAATGCATAATCATCATTCCTTTTTATACTCCATATTTCCTGTAACCTGCAACCATCAGGGTTAACAACAATAGCCATATACGCTATGCATCCACATTCAATTCATAATAAAAACACATTATGAGAATGTATGGTTTCACAAATAAATGTCATGATATCCTTCTTTAAATCCTTATTTCATCCTGAGCCCTTATCATTAGTACATTTTAATGCTTCTTGCTACTCCAGGAAAGCGGAATTCTTCCTCGCTTCCACTGGACTTTAGCGTTGCTACTCCATGTAAGCGGAACTCTTCATCGCTTCCAATGGACTTTAGCGTTGCTACTCCATATAAGCGGGACTCTTCATCGCTTCATATGGACTTTAGCATAAGCCATTAAAATCCTTACTAAGATAACTTTGACTCAAGACATGCATATGCAAAAACAATGCACAATAACATATATCATAACCTCAATGCACCACTTTGCATTCATCATGTGTCAACAAGACAACGTAAAATACATGTTACCTCGGAAATATCCCTTTATCTGATTTTCTTAAAACCAGCTTCCTTGGCACATAACACACGGAGTGCCAGACATCCCCATAAATGTCATCCTATCGTGTTCCACACGATTCCTGCAACCACAATGGTTAGCAATACCACTTTTCATATCATAAGAGCACATAAACAATGTGTTATGTCATACAACATTAATGCCATCATGCATAAATATGTGCTATCAATAACTTCCTAGGCCCTTAACAGCCCCAATGAGCAACCACTGCTCTGATACCACTAATGTAAGGACCCCAAGCCCTTAAAACCTTGATTAGTGTATTAACCACTATGTGTGGTACATGCTTTCTATAAAATGTCAATCGGGAAGCTCTGATGATACTTAATCATTGCCTGTCAATAAAAGACTCATATGTTTGCCCTTTACCAACCCCTTGGTGCCGCTTTTCACATTGTAAACTTTTACAAAAATTTGGGCAGAGTCTCCCCATAAATAGAGCTATCCCAAAACAGAGTACAACACATAACAAAATTCCCGGCCAGGGAACACATAATACTCAACAGAAAGCAGTAATACAAGTAGATTCCCAGCCAGGGAAGACACCACACATACGTCAACAAAAGTGGGTTCCAACACCCACATAATACACCAATGACTCTCATATCATTCTAGCAATTCAACCTAATTGCATGCAACCTTAAATGAAAGAGAGAAAGGCTCATGCCTTTATATACAATCCATATACAAGTATAATCGTGCTCACATGCGAGCATCATGAATATGAATATGTATAAATCCTCAGGTGTATATATAGGTACTCTATACGATACCGTGCTCCATCAAGCCCTGGTACCACGATCCTGGGAGTACCTCAAATCAACAGCTCGAGCTCAGCTCCATAGCCATCGATGTACCTGTCCACCTGTCCCAACAGAGACAGCCCCCAACGGGGTGAGCATACCAATACACAAAATCCCATAATCATAATAATGAAATTCATAATTTACAACAAAGGTAAATGCTAATGAATTTAAATGATACTCCCTGGATGGCAACATCCTCATCCGGGATTCCGTGTACTGTCCCTGTTCTCACAACATCAAACTCATCAAATCTCATAAATCAGTAAATCAACACATTGATTTACACATCGCATGCCTGATCCTCGAATATCAACATATAGTGATTACAAATTCATTAAACATGCAATTACAGATATCACAATATCTAATACTGATTTCATAACCTTGCTTTCCATTATACTTAGACATCTCATATGTCTTATAATGAAAACATGAGTCTATGAACCTAGACATCTCAAATGTCTCATAATGAATACATGATTCTACGAACCTAGACATCTCAAATGTCTTACGAAGAATGCATGATTCTACAAACCTAGACATCTCAAATGTCTCATAATATAGTCATATAAACCCAGTACCCCATATATCATGTAAGAGTCATCCTACTCTAGTGTCACGCACGCTACAAGCGGCGATATCAAGATTTGGGTCATTCCTTGGCTATATCAACATATATGTATAACCATACGCAAAACATTCAATGCAATCAAAAATACCTTATGCATTTCACATATATATAGTAATGCTCGTACGTCGCACGTACCTTAAATCTCCGAAGTCCGAGCCAAGCCTTGCTCGAGTTCCATGCCCGAGGAATGATGTGCTAACACGATAAATAATTCACAATTATTTACGAACATGTAACTTATGCTCAAGCACACCCATATCCCTCACAACATTGTCAATACACGACAATTATCCTCTTAAAAGACCCGGGGCAGGGTACATGCAGGGAAGGAAATAAATGAGACAATCGAAATTTGTTCAAGAATGCCCTACAAAAATCGAACCTTAATCTCGCAATTTCGAACCCAATAAAATACCATAATTCATCTAAAAAGTCAATTAAGCTATCCAAGCAAGAATCAACATCCCTTGACAAAAACTCCCCATTTTCGAACTCAACCCCCATAATTTCGAATCCAAACAAGCCCTTAAATTCAAACCCTTAAAATCCTTCAAATTCGAACCAAAGCTTTTCAATTCGATCTCAATCAAGCATCATAATACTCTTAAAACATGAAATAATCGATCAATTGCAAGAAACAACACCCATGCCAAAAACCCCCAAATAATTCGAAATTTAATCCCTACGAAATTGGGGAAATTCGAAACAATAAAGGCATGGAAATACATGAAAAAGACGAACAAGGGGGTAGGGAGGTTACCCAACGAAAATCGGAAGCAAAATCGGACGAAATCCGATGAACCCTAACTTTTGGGGATCGACGCATTCCAGCCAAATTCAACTCCAAGACGCGACGAAATCTTCAATTGATGGAGGGGAAAGAAGCGCCTCGTCGAGACGAAGACGGCGGTAGGTCGCACGCCCCGAACGGCGGCCGGACGGCGGCGGGCGGAGCGCTTTTGCGCGCGGCAGCGCTGTAGCAGCGGGGGTCGCATCGCGGGAGAGAGGGGAAGAAATTGGGGCTGAAATTGAAATTATGTCTAAAATTTGGGTTTAAATGGTATTTATAGCAAAAATACCCCGAAAACTTAATAGCCCCACAAATACATCATGATTCCTTAAAAATCATCTGTTTTCAAAAACTCTCTCTCTAACTCCAAAACCCTCTACCGGTGCTCACATAGCACCCGAGATTCCGAGACACATCAAAAACCCAACTCTTAGGTTTTACACCGTAATGTGAATACAATCTCAACCTCTGGATCCAACGATCCCAACTGCCCAACTAAACGAGCCCAGAAGGCCCAACACCTCGATTAAATCCCAAATCGCCACGTAAAACCACTTTAGGGATTATTAATACTACGGGATTAACACCTATAATCCCTGGTCATCACACATCATGTGTCAACAAGACAACGTAAAATACATGTTACCTCGGAAATATCCCTTTATCTGATTTTCTTAAAACCAGCTTCCTTGGCACATAACACACGGAGTGCCAGACATCCCCATAAATGTCATCCTATCGTGTTCCACACGATTCCTGCAACCACAATGGTTAGCAATACCACTTTTCATATCATAAGAGCACATAAACAATTTGCTATGTCATACAACATTAATGCCATCATGCATAAATATGTGCTATCAATAACTTCCTAGGCCCTTAACAGCCCCAATGAGCAACCACTGCTCTGATACCACTAATGTAAGGACCCCAAGCCCTTAAAACCTTGATTAGTGTATTAATCACTATGTGTGGTACATGCTTTCTATAAAATGTCAATCGGGAAGCTCTGATGATACTTAATCATTGCCTGTCAATAAAAGACTCATATGTTTGCCCTTTACCAACCCCTTGGTGCCACTTTTCACATTGTAAACTTTTACAAAAATTTGGGCAGAGTCTCCCCATAAATAGAGCTATCCCAAAACAGAGTACAACACATAACAAAATTCCCGGCCAGGGAACACATAATACTCAACAGAAAGCAGTAATACAAGTAGATTCCCAGCCAGGGAAGACACCACACATATGTCAACAAAAGTGGGTTCCAACACCCACATAATACACCAATGACTCTCATATCATTCTAGCAATTCAACCTAATTGCATGCAACCTTAAATGAAAGAGAGAAAGGCTCATGCCTTTATATACAATCCATATACAAGTATAATCGTGCTCACATGCGAGCATCATGAATATGAATATGTATAAATCCTCAGGTGTATATATAGGTACTCTATACGATACCGTGCTCCATCAAGCCCTGGTACCACGATCCTGGGAGTACCTCAAATCAACAGCTCGAGCTCAGCTCCATAGCCATCGATGTACCTGTCCACCTGTCCCAACAGAGACAGCCCCCAACGGGTGAGCATACCAATACACAAAATCCCATAATCATAATAATGAAATTCATAATTTACAACAAAGGTAAATGCTAATGAATTTAAATGATACTCCCTGGATGGCAACATCCTCATCCGGGATTCCGTGTACTGTCCCTGTTCTCACAACATCAAACTCATCAAATCTCATAAATCAGTAAATCAACACATTGATTTACACATCGCATGCCTGATCCTCGAATATCAACATATAGTGATTACAAATTCATTAAACATGCAATTACAGATATCACAATATCTAATACTGATTTCACAACCTTGCTATCAATCACAGATAGCTCAAATGCCTTAGCATTTATTTTACCAATCCTTCATTATACTTAGACATCTCAAGTGTCTTATAATGAATACATGAGTCTACAAACCTAGACATCTCAAATGTCTTATAATGAATACACGATTCTACGAACTTAGACATCTCAAATGTCTTACGAAGAATACATGATTTTACGATCATTCCCAGGCATCTCAAATGCCCTAATATAATCAAATAAACCCAGTACCCCATATATCATGCAAGAGTCATCCTACTCTAGTGTCACGCACGCTACAAGCGGCGATATCAAGATTTGGGTCATTCCTTGGCTATATCAACATGTATGTATAACCATACGCAAAACATTCAATGCAATCAAAAACACCTTATGCATTTCACATATATATAGTAATGCTCGTACGTCGCACGTACCTTAAATCTCCGAAGTCCGAGCCAAGCCTTGCCCGAGTTCCATGCCCCGAGGAATGATGTGCTAACACGATAAATAATTCACAATTAATTACGAACATGCAACCCATGCTCAAGCACACCCATATCCCTCAAAATATTGTCGACACACGACAATTATCCTCTTAAAAGACCCGGGGCAGGGTACATGCAGGGAAGGAAATAAATGAGACAATCGAAATTTGTTCAAGAATGCCCTACAAAAATCGAACCTTAATCTCACAATTTCGAACCCAATAAAATACCATAATTCATCTAAAATGTCAATTAATCAATCCATAGCATGAATAATCATCCCACATGCCAAACCCCCAAATTTGAAATCCAAATCCCTAAAATTCGAAACCCAAACAAGCCTTTAAATTCGAACCCTAACAATTCTTCAAATTCGAACCATAACATCTTAATTCGATCCCACTTAAGCATCATAATACACCTAAGATGTGAATTAAACCATCAATGGCAAGAATCATCACCTTTGCCAAAAACCCCCAATAATTCGAAATTTAATCCCTACGAAATTGGGGAAATTCGAAACAATAAAGGCATGGAAATACATGAAAAAGACGAACAAGGGGTTAGGGAGATTACCCAACGAAATCGGAAGCAAAAACAAACGAAAATCGAAGAACCCTAGAAATTGGGGATCGACGCTTACCAGCAAAATCCGACTCCAGGACGCGACGAAACCTTCAATTGACAGAGGGGAAAGGAGCGCCTCGTCGAGACGAAGACGGCGGTAGGTCGCACGCCCCGAACGGCGGCCGGACGGCGGCGGGCGGAGCGCTTTTGCGCGCGGCAGCGCTGTAGCAGCGGGAAAATCGCACGCGGGAGAGAGGGAAGGAATTGGGGCTGATATGAAAATTTCTTAAAATCTTGGGTTCAAATGGTATTTATAGCAAAAATACCCCGAAAAATTAATAGCCCCACAAATACATCATGATTCCTTAAAAATCATCTGTTTTCAAAAACTCTCTCTCTAACTCCAAAACCCTCTACCGGTGCTCACATAGCACCCGAGATTCCGAGACACATCAAAAACCCAACTCTTAGGTTTTACACCGTAATGTGAATACAATCTCAACCTCTGGATCCAACGATCCCAACTGCCCAAATAAACGAGCCCAGAAGGCCCAACACCTCGATTAAATCCCAAATCGCCACGTAAAACCACTTTAGGGATTATTAATACTCCGGGATTAACACCTATAATCCCTGGTCATCACACCGTCGCTATAGAATCAGTGGCATAAACCCTCGTCATAGAGTCAGCGGCATAAAACATCGCTATAAACATCTGGCGGCATGAACCATCGCCATAGATGTAGCGGAATGTACCATCGCTATGAACACCCGGCGGCATAAGTCATTTCCAATAGAATAGCGGAATGAGACATCGCTATCAATACCCGGCGGCATAAACCATCGCCAATAGGATAGCGGAATGAGACATCGCTATCAATACCCGGTGGCATAAACAATCGCCAATAGAATAGCGGAATGAGACATCGCTATCAATATATCCGGCGGCAAGAATCGTCGCCAATCAATATAACGGAATGAACCATCGCTATCAATATATCCGGCGGCAAAAATCGTCGCCAATCAATATAGCGGAATGAACCATCGCTATCAATATATCCGGCGGCAAAAACCATCGCCAATCAATATAGCGGAATGAACCATCGCTATCAATACATCTGGCGGAATGAACCATCGCCAATCAATATAGTGGAATAAACCATCGCTATCAATACATCTGGCGGAATGAACCATCGCCAATCAATATAGCGGAATGAACCATCGCTATCAATATACCTGGCGTCAAGAACCATCGCCAATCAATATAGCCGATCCCTAGTCATTGTCACGGTAGTGTATTTTAATGCCCTTCGCTCAAATAAAACATGCGGTACTCCCACCCCTCGCTTAACATATAGGCAGCATAGAATAACCTCGCTTAAATGGACATGCGGCGCTCCCACCCCTCGCTTCACATTTTAGCGGCACAAAACAATAAATAGCGGTAAGCATTTAAAATCATCACTCATCCATAACAATGACTCATGGGATATTCACCAAGTTTTTCATCCATACCTGCATCACAAAGCACAATCCTTCCAACATACATCATCATGAGTGTATTTTAATGCACCTCGCTCAAATGTGACATGCGGCACTCCCACCCCTCACTTCAACATTTGGCGGCAAAGCATTAAAATCATCACTACATGTACACATGCAACCACAATGCATAATTCCATGATGTATATAAAATGCAGGTTACCGTTTCGTGTCTTTCAACCATGGCCTTAACCTTTCTCGTCATAGTGTCCCTACAAGAACAATCACAAACCATGAGCATACGATAATCCATATTCCCCACAATATGATTATAATGAGTAAATGCATAAACTACGAGTATAAAGTACTTCCCGTATCCCGATGCATTTCAAAATGCTCCATTTGGTTGTCCCTGTGTCACAACTCACAATCATAATCAACAGGTTATATTATGATTCTATAGATGTCATGACATATAATCGTTTCACTATGATCACATATCACAAATGCACATAAGCAAAATAGTTGTGTCACACAACACTAACCACTATCATGCATAACTATGTGCTACCCATCCCTATCAGCATGTTCTAGGCCTTCAACAGCCCCAAAGAGCTAACCACTGCTCTGATACCACTAATGTAAGGACCCCATAGCCCTTAACCCATGATTAGTGTATTAACCACTATGTGTGGCACATGCTTTCAATAAAAATCAATCGGGAAACTCAGATGATGATTTACCATTGATTGGCAATCACAAAATTTTCTTTAATATGCAATATTATAAGATCATCATCCTAACCACAAATAGACTCATAGAGTTCGCCCATTACCATCCCCATTACACCACTTTTTACATTGTGGACTTTTATAAAAATTTGGGCAGAGTCTCCCCTTAAATAGAGCCATCCCGAAATAAAAGCACATCGCATAATATAGTTCCCGGCCAGGGAAAACACATACTCAACAGAATACATCAACACTAAGTAAATTCCAAGCCAGGGAAGACATCACACATAAGACAACATAAAGTGGGTTTCAACACCCACATAATACACCAAAGACTCTCATATCATTAGCAATTCTACCCTTAATTGCATGCAACATAGAATGAAAGAGAGAAAGGCTCATGCCTTCATATACAACCCATGTACAAGTATAAACGTGCTCACATGCGAGCATCATAAATGTGTATATAACCCTCGGGTGTATATAAGTACTCTATACGATACCGTGCTCCATCAAGCCCTGGTACCACGATCCTGGGAGTACATCCAATCAACAGCTCGAGCTCAACTCCAAAGCCATCGATGTACCTGTTCACCTGCCCCAACAGAGACAGCCCCCAACGGGGTGAGCATACCAATAAACAAAATCCCATAATCATAATAATGAAGTTCATAATTTACAACAAAAGTAAATACTAATGAGTTTTAAATGATACTCCCTGGATGGCAACGTCCTCATCCGGGATTCCGTGTACTGTCCCTGTTCTCACAATCATCAAACTCATCAAATCTCGAAAATCAGTAAATCAACACATTGATTTAACTCATCGCATGCCTAATTCTCGAATATCAATATATAGTGATTCCAAATCCATTATACAGGCAAATGTGGATATCTCAATAACAAATACTGATTTCTCAACCTCGCTATCAATCACAGATAGCTCAAATGCCTAGCATTTAGTTTTCCAATTCTCCATTATACTTAGACATCTCACATGTCTTATAATGAGAACATGATTCCACGATCATTCTCAGGCATCTCAAATGCCCTACAATAGTCATATAGACCCAGTACCCCATATATCTTGTAAAGTTATACCACTCTAGTATCACGCACGCTTATGGCGGTGATGTCAAGATTGGGTCGTTCCATAACTATATTGTAAGGACCCCAAGCCCTTAACCCTTGATTAGTGTATTAACCACTATGTGTGGTACATGCTTTCTATAAAAAGTCAATCGGGAAGCTCAGATGATACTTTACCATTGAATGTCAATTACAAAACTTCCTTTAATACTCAATGTTGTAAGATCATCATCCTAACAATAAAAGACTCATATGATTGCCCTTTACCAACCTCTTGGTGCCATTTTTCACATTGTGAACTTTTATAAAAATTTGGGCAGAGTCTCCCCATAAATAGAGCTATCCCAAAAAAGAGCACAGCACATAACATAATTCCCGGCCAGGGAACACATAATACTCATCAGAAAGCAGTAATACAAGTAAATTCCCAGCCAGGGAAGACACCACACATATGACGACAAAAGTGGGTTTCAACACCCACATAATACACCAATGACTCTCTTAACATCTAGCAATTCTACTTCTAATTGCATGCAACATAGAATGAAAGAGAGAAAGGCTCATGCCTTTACATACAACCCATATACAAGTATAATCGTGCTCACATGCGAGCATCATAAATATGTATAAAATCATCATGGGTATATAGGTACTCTATACGATACCGTGCTCCATCAAGCCCTGGTACCACGATCCTGGGAGTACATCCAATCAACAGCTCGAGCTCATCTCCAAAGCCATCGATGTACCTGTTCACCTGTCCCAACAGAGACAGCCCCCAACGGGGTGAGCATACCAATTCCACAATTTCATAATCATAATGACATAATACATAATTTACGAAAATGTAAATATTGTGGAACATATGTGACACTTCCTGGATGGTATCATCCTCATCCTAGCGTACCCCTGTAATAACCCTGTTCTCAAAACAGATAAATCATCAAATCTTGAATATGCAGTTAATCATCATATTGGTTAACCCTAACCAGTTTCGGATTAACAACATTTCATAACATCTTTCTTTATCTAGCAATTATCGTAATTCTAGATATCATATTGGGACTTCCTTAACTTCCGATACTAGTTAATCACTTCTCTGATTAACTACGTCTCTGTTCCTATTCATTACCAATAGGGAATAAAATACAGATATCCTAGATATCTAATCAATACCACATTTTCATTTCTTACTTCAAAGTAGCGTCATACTACTGGTGTTACCACATTTTCATTTCTTACTTCAAAGTAGCGTCATACTACTGGTGTTAGCGACCACACCCATCATTTGCTCGCTTCATAGCGGCACCAAGCAGTTCACCATGTGAATCAACATAACGTGACCAAGTCACGGTGCCATCATAGTAAAACATTTCATGTATTTTGAACCATGCATCATACTTGTAAAACATCATTTAAGCTATGCTCGTACGCTAAACGTACCTTAAATCCTCGAAGTCCGAGCCAAACCTTGCTCGAGTTCCATGTCCCGAGGAATGATGTGCTAACACGATAAATAATTCACAATTATTTACGAACATGCAACCCATGCTCAAGCACACCCATAACCCTCAAAATATTGTCAACACACGACAATTAACCTTTAAAAAGACCCGGGGCAGGGTACATGTAGGGAGGGAACAAATGAGACTATCGAAAAATTGCTCAAGAACAACTTCAATAATTCGAACCCTAGCATCACGATTCGAACCCAACCAAACATCATAAATCATCTAAAACATGTAATAAACGATCCCTAACATGAATCATCAACCCATAGCCAAAAACCCAAATTTCGAACCCTAAATTCACAAAATCAGCGTTCAAAAATCGAATCCATAAGCAACAAATTTCGACCCATGAAAGTATGAAATATACGACTCAAAAGCAGCACAAAAACGCCCCTAAAACATCGGGAGAAAAGCCCCAAAAACGTACCAAAATCGGGCCACAAAATCGGACAGAAAATCAGTGACGAACCCTAACGTTTTCTGCAGAAATCCGAGCTCGATTCTCGACGAAACTTCGAATTGTTGGTACGTATAGAAGCGTCTGGAAGAGACGATTCCAACGGCGGGTGGCACGCGCCGAACGGCGGCCGGACGGCGGCGGGCGGTGGCCTTTTATGCGCGGGGTCAAAAGGGGATCGGGAAACCGGTGTGCGCGAGGAGAGAGAGAGAAGGTGAGGAAAATGGCTCCGATAATTAAAATCTCGGGCTCAACTGGTATTTATAGCAAAAATACCCCGAAATACTAATAGCCCCACAAATACATCATGATTCATTAAAAATCATCTGTTTTCAAAAACTCTCTCTCTAACTCAAAAACCCCCTACCGGTGCCCACACCAAGCACCCGAGATCCCGAGACGCATTAAAACCCAACTCACAGGTTTTCACCGAAATGAGAATACAATCTCAACCTCGAGATCCAACGATCCCAACTACTCAAATAGACGAGCCCAGAAGGCCCAACACCGCGATTAAACTCCAAATCGCTACGTAAAACAACTTTAGAGGTTATTAACACTCCGGGATTAACATCTCCAATCCCAGGTCATCACAATATCCCCCACTAAAAGAATTTCGTCCTCGAAATTAGTACCGGTGTATCACATAACACCCAGGCTACACAACAACATGAAGCCATAACCTCGTTTCTTGACCATATTAGAATCGTCTTAATAATCGCGAGGATACTTACCTCACATCAACTCTGAAACAGGGCGACTTACCCAAAACCAATATATCACCCAAGAGGCAACGTACCTCGATGCGGGTCATCCCAAAAGTCAGTCTCTCATGACTGCAAAACAACCGATACTTACGACTGTAGATCGGACAATCATCCTTCGTTCTAATACAACCAGTAAGAATGCATCCTGTATGACACCTCAACCGTGGAAACGTTGACCTCGTGTCAACCCTGAAGTGGAATAGACTTCCAAATCCATTATAACGTCAAAAGTGTCAGCGCAACCCATGCTAACAATCCAAAAGCAGCTAGTCAATTGAAACTGCGAGGATCCGAATCGCTCCCGATTCCATCGTAGATATCATTTAATGACATCTCTTATCATGACTCACGATGTCTAACATGCATCGTTACGAGGGAAACGCTAGTATTCCACGGAGTACACACACCAAACCTGGTTTCCACTTCCAAACCTCCTCTGTCGAAGGAGCAGTCGCATTATTGCAACTCAAATTGGGCAACTCACGGCCACAGATTCACACAAAAGATATCTCATAAGGTGTCCACCTCTGGATATCCCAAGAACCACATCCTGGTCATAAACAAACAATCGAGACTCCCCAGAGTTTCAAACTTGAAAGGACATGCAATAAACCCATTGCATCCCAAATACATGGATTCCCAGATCGAATCGACGACGACTTGATGACTCTCTTGTTGGTACTCCAACATCATGAGCTGTCACAGACAAGTCTCACCAAGATTAAACATAACGTATACACGTTTCAGTGAGGCATGCTCAACCTCAACCTCGATGACATGATGACTACTAGAGTCCACCACAATCCACATCGTATCACCTTACGATGTGCCACTTGGTTCCTACGAGCAGTATAACGGCTCTAACAAGCCCCTCTTGGTGCTGCATACACACGGCAGACAAACTAGTCGCTGCCTCTCTAGGTTCACCTCAAACCTACCAATAAGATGGACGTTTCCGCACGGCATACCATACTGTGGGAAGAAAATCAATAGAGTGGTGGGTCTTTACCCAACATTCCTCTAATGCCTATACACCCTGGACACTCCAATGTCCCTGTTTCATAGCCATGCATATAGTCATTAATTCTTGACATGAATGATTAAAATCATCATCTTATAATTATCACCATCTTATAACATCTTCATCATATGAGCATCATCATTTCATAAATATCATCATCTTATAACATCATCATCACATAAGCATCGTCATCTTATAGCATCATCATCTTATACATCATCATCTTATAGCATCATTATCTTATACATCATCATCTTATAGCATCATCATCTTATACATCATCATCATATAAGCATCATCATCTTATACATCATCATCTTATAGCATCATCATCTTATACATCATCATCTTATAGCATCATCATCTTATAGCATCATCATCATATAAGCATCGTCATCTTATAGTATCATCATCTTATACATCATCATCATATAAGCATCATCATCTTATACATCATCATCTTATAGTATCATCATCTTATACATCATCATCTTATACGTATAACGGTAAATGTACGAATTCATAGTTAAGTAAACATGCTGGGTATTCGTCAGCTTCTTTTTGTTGACCCTGATTCACATTCGTACATATGGGCATCATACCCCATCGTATATCATCTTACCATATCATAACATCGTGTGGCATCTTACCACGTGGGCGTCTTACCCAATCGTATGGCATCTTACCATATCATAACATCGTGTGGCATCTTACCACGTGGGCGTCTTACCCAATCGTATGGCATCTTACCATATCATAACATCGTGTGGCATCTTACCAAATGGGCATCTTACCCCGTGGCGTCTTACCGTGTAATAACATTGTATGGCCTCTTACCATATGGGCATCTTACCCCGTGGCGTCTTACCACGTAGTAACATTGTATGGCATCTTACCATATGGGCATCTTACCCCGTGGCGTCTTACCACGTAATAACATTGCATGGCATCTTACCATATGGGCATCTTACCCCGTGGCGTCTTACCACGCATAATAACATTGTATGGTCTCTTACCATATGGGCATCTTACCCTGTGGCGTCTTACCACGTAGTAACATTGTATGGCATCTTACCATATGGGCATCTTACCCCGTGGCGTCTTACCACGTAATAACATTGCATGGCATCTTACCATATGGGCATCTTACCCCGTGGCGTCTTACCACGCATAATAACATTGTATGGTCTCTTACCATATGGGCATCTTACCCTGTGGCGTCTTACCACATAATAACATCGTATGGTCTCTTACCATATGGGCATCTTACCCTGTGGCGTCTTACCACATAATAACATCGTATGGTCTCTTACCATATGGGCATCTTACCCTGTGGCGTCTTACCACATAATAACCTCGTATGGTCTCTTACCATATGGGCATCTTACCCTGTGGCATCTTACCACATAATAACATCGTATGGTTTCTTACCATATGGGCATCTTACCCTGTGGCATCTTACCACATAATAACATCGTATGGTCTCTTACCATATGGGCATCTTACCCTGTGGCATCTTACCACATAATAACATCGTATGGTCTCATACCATATGGGCATCTTACCCTGTGGCGTCTTACCACATAATAACCTCGTATGGTCTCTTACCATATGGGCATCTTACCCTGTGGCATCTTACCACATAATAACATCGTATGGTTTCTTACCATATGGGCATCTTACCCTGTGGCATCTTACCACATAATAACATCGTATGGTCTCTTACCATATGGGCATCTTACCCAATCATATGGCGTCTTACCATATCATAAACACTGTGTGGCATCTTACCACAGGGGCATCTTACCCAATCATTTGGCGTCTTGCCATATCATAACCATTGTGTGGCATCTTACCACAGGGGCATCTTACCCATTTTCATATACGTCATCATAAACATCATCATGATCATTATCATCGTAAACATCATCGTAAACATCATCATCATAAACATCATCATAATCATCATCATCGTAAACATCATCGTAAACATCATCATCATAAACATCATCATAATCATCATCATCGTAAACATCATCGTAAACATCATCATCATAAACATCATCATAATCATCATCATCGTAAACATCGTCGTAAACATCATCATCATAAATCCTCATGCAATTAATGCAAGGTCATAGTTTAGGAATATGTTACCGTTTGATGCTCGTACGTTTCTTACGTACCTTCCTTGCTTGAGCATTACATGAACAAACGCATTAGTATATTCAATAATAATTGAGACCATACCGAAGTATTCCACTGTCGGTTGTCTACCCAGTCTGTCCTCAGACAATACATCATATCTTTCTTTTCCTGATTTTCTTCCAAAATCAGGTTCCTTGGCACGTAGCATATAGAGTGTTAGACATCGCTATTAATGCCATCCTATCGTGTTCCACACGATTCCTGCAACCACAATGGTTAGCAATACCACTTTTCATATCATAAAAGCACATAAACAATTAGTCATGTCGTATAACATTAATGCCATAATGCATAAATATGTGCTATCAATAACTTCCTAGGCCCTCAACAGCCCCAATGAGCAACCACTGCTCTGATACCACTAATGTAAGGACCCCAAGCCCTTAACCCTTGATTAGTGTATTAACCACTATGTGTGGTACATGCTTTCTATAAAAAGTCAATCGGGAAGCTCAGATGATACTTTACCATTGAATGTCAATTACAAAACTTCCTTTAATACTCAATGTTGTAAGATCATCATCCTAACAATAAAAGACTCATATGATTGCCCTTTACCAACCTCTTGGTGCCATTTTTCACATTGTGAACTTTTATAAAAATTTGGGCAGAGTCTCCCCATAAATAGAGCTATCCCAAAAAAGAGCACAGCACATAACATAATTCCCGGCCAGGGAACACATAATACTCATCAGAAAGCAGTAATACAAGTAAATTCCCAGCCAGGGAAGACACCACACATATGACGACAAAAGTGGGTTTCAACACCCACATAATACACCAATGACTCTCTTAACATCTAGCAATTCTACTTCTAATTGCATGCAACATAGAATGAAAGAGAGAAAGGCTCATGCCTTTACATACAACCCATATACAAGTATAATCGTGCTCACATGCGAGCATCATAAATATGTATAAAATCATCATGGGTATATAGGTACTCTATACGATACCGTGCTCCATCAAGCCCTGGTACCACGATCCTGGGAGTACATCCAATCAACAGCTCGAGCTCATCTCCAAAGCCATCGATGTACCTGTTCACCTGTCCCAACAGAGACAGCCCCCAACGGGGTGAGCATACCAATTCCACAATTTCATAATCATAATGACATAATACATAATTTACGAAAATGTAAATATTGTGGAACATATGTGACACTTCCTGGATGGTATCATCCTCATCCTAGCGTACCCCTGTAATAACCCTGTTCTCAAAACAGATAAATCATCAAATCTTGAATATGCAGTTAATCATCATATTGGTTAACCCTAACCAGTTTCGGATTAACAACATTTCATAACATCTTTCTTTATCTAGCAATTATCGTAATTCTAGATATCATATTGGGACTTCCTTAACTTCCGATACTAGTTAATCACTTCTCTGATTAACTACGTCTCTGTTCCTATTCATTACCAATAGGGAATAAAATACAGATATCCTAGATATCTAATCAATACCACATTTTCATTTCTTACTTCAAAGTAGCGTCATACTACTGGTGTTACCACATTTTCATTTCTTACTTCAAAGTAGCGTCATACTACTGGTGTTAGCGACCACACCCATCATTTGCTCGCTTCATAGCGGCACCAAGCAGTTCACCATGTGAATCAACATAACGTGACCAAGTCACGGTGCCATCATAGTAAAACATTTCATGTATTTTGAACCATGCATCATACTTGTAAAACATCATTTAAGCTATGCTCGTACGCTAAACGTACCTTAAATCCTCGAAGTCCGAGCCAAACCTTGCTCGAGTTCCATGTCCCGAGGAATGATGTGCTAACACGATAAATAATTCACAATTATTTACGAACATGCAACCCATGCTCAAGCACACCCATAACCCTCAAAATATTGTCAACACACGACAATTAACCTTTAAAAAGACCCGGGGCAGGGTACATGTAGGGAGGGAACAAATGAGACTATCGAAAAATTGCTCAAGAACAACTTCAATAATTCGAACCCTAGCATCACGATTCGAACCCAACCAAACATCATAAATCATCTAAAACATGTAATAAACGATCCCTAACATGAATCATCAACCCATAGCCAAAAACCCAAATTTCGAACCCTAAATTCACAAAATCAGCGTTCAAAAATCGAATCCATAAGCAACAAATTTCGACCCATGAAAGTATGAAATATACGACTCAAAAGCAGCACAAAAACGCCCCTAAAACATCGGGAGAAAAGCCCCAAAAACGTACCAAAATCGGGCCACAAAATCGGACAGAAAATCAGTGACGAACCCTAACGTTTTCTGCAGAAATCCGAGCTCGATTCTCGACGAAACTTCGAATTGTTGGTACGTATAGAAGCGTCTGGAAGAGACGATTCCAACGGCGGGTGGCACGCGCCGAACGGCGGCCGGACGGCGGCGGGCGGTGGCCTTTTATGCGCGGGGTCAAAAGGGGATCGGGAAACCGGTGTGCGCGAGGAGAGAGAGAGAAGGTGAGGAAAATGGCTCCGATAATTAAAATCTCGGGCTCAACTGGTATTTATAGCAAAAATACCCCGAAATACTAATAGCCCCACAAATACATCATGATTCATTAAAAATCATCTGTTTTCAAAAACTCTCTCTCTAACTCAAAAACCCCCTACCGGTGCCCACACCAAGCACCCGAGATCCCGAGACGCATTAAAACCCAACTCACAGGTTTTCACCGAAATGAGAATACAATCTCAACCTCGAGATCCAACGATCCCAACTACTCAAATAGACGAGCCCAGAAGGCCCAACACCGCGATTAAACTCCAAATCGCTACGTAAAACAACTTTAGAGGTTATTAACACTCCGGGATTAACATCTCCAATCCCAGGTCATCACATATATCAACACATAAATATAACCATACGCACAACCATCAATGAAATCAAAATACATTATGCATTTCACAAATGCTCTCATATAAAGTAATGCTCGTACGTCGCACGTACCTTAAATCTCCGAAGTCCGAGCCAAACCTTGCTCGAGTTCCATGCCCCGAGCGACGACGTGCTAACACGATAAATTAATTCACAATTATTTACGAACATGCAACCCATGCTCAAGCACACCCATAACCCTTAAACAAAATATTGTCAACACACGACAATTAACCATTTTGAAGACCTGGGGCAGGGCATATGCAGGGAGGGAAAATGAATCAGACATTATCGAAATTTGTTCAAGAACTCCCCATAAATTTTCGAACCTTCACATCACAAATCGAACCCAAATAGGCACCATCATTCATCTAAAACATGAATTAATCTATCAATAACAAGAATCACCACCCCCCTGCCAAAACCCCAAATTCGAACCCTAACCCCACGCAATCAGCGTTAAATTCGAACCATAATGCATCACCAAAGAGACTCAAAAGCTGAACCATGTGAAGCATAAGAATTCATCCAAAAATCAACAAGATTTTCGAAAAACAGAACACCAAAATTCGAACCAATGGCAACAAATTTCTTTGAACCACAAAGCATAAAATTTTCGACCCAAAATGCAGCACAAAACACCCCAAAAACGCCTGAAGAAAATCCCCAAAAACTTACCAAAAATCGAGCCCCAAATCGGACAGATTTCAAATTTCGAACCCTAGGCTTCCTCGCAAAAATCCGGACGCAATCCGCGACGAAACTTCGAATTGTTGGTGTGGGAAGCTGCGCCTCAGAGAGACGAAGCCAGCGGTGGGTTGGACGCGCCGGATGGCGGCCGGACGGCGGCGGGCGCACGGCCTGAAGCGGCGGGGGTTGGGGCGACGGGAATTGCAGGTGCGCGGGGGGTAAGGTGAGGTAAATGGTTCCATTAATTAAAATCTCGGTTCAACTGGTATTTATAACAAAAATATCCCGAAATACTAATAGTCCCACAAATACATCATGATTCATTAAAAATCATTTGTTTCCAAAAATTCTATCTCTAACTCCAAAACCCCCTACCGGTGCCCACACAAAGCACCCGAGATCCCGAGTCACACTAAAACTCAACTCATAGGCTTTTCACCGGAATGAGAATACAATCTCAACCTCGGGATCCAACGATCCCAACTACTCAAATGGACGAGCCCGAAAGGCCCAACACTGCGATTAAACTCCAAATCGCCACGTAAGAACAACTTTAGGGGTTATTAACACTCCGGGATTAACATCTATAATCTCTGGTCATCACAATGCGTGAGAATGAAATGCCGCTATTGTAGAGCGAGCAATGAAATATGGAACCATAAATGAGATATATGGAATAACTGTAATCATTCTCTAATGATGGATGTGTTAATCAATGTAATGATTAACTGGCATTTGGGAATTTGATGGTTTCAGTTGTTTTGAGAACAGGGACAGTACAGGAAATCCCGGTGAGGATGATACCATACATGGAGTATATTTTGTATTTCATAACATTTACATTGTTGTAAATTATGAATTGTATTATTGTGGTTATTGGATTTGGGATATTGGTATGCTCATCCCGTGTGGGGGCTGTCTCTGTTGGGGCAGGTGGTTAGGTACATCGATGGCGTTGGAGTTGAGCTCGAGCTATGGAATGGAGGTGATTCCAGGGATCGAAGTACCAGTGATGGTATTGAGCACCGTATTTTATACATTTGATGCACACATACCTATTGATGCTCGCATGTGAGCACTATTATGTGTATATGGCATGTATAAAAAGGCAAGGGCCTTTCTCTCTTCATTTATGAGTAGCACGCAATTATTTATTAAATTGCTAAATGAAATGAGAACATGTTAGTCTATTGTAATGGTGCATGATATGTATGTGGACTTGGTTGGGGGGGGGGGGGGGGGGGGGGAACTAGACATTATATGGAATAATGTAAAGAATTTTATTATTGACATGTTATGGTGATAAATGGGTTTTTTCCTACATATATGATTACATGCACTAAATGCTTGGATTAATACACTAATAACGGGTTAAGGGCACGGGGGTCCTTACACCATCGCTATATAGATACCCGGCGGCATAAACCATCGCCAATAAACAAACGGAATGAACCATCGCTATATATATACCCAGCAGCATGAACCATCACCAATAGAATAACGGAATGCACCATCGCTATATATATACCCGGCGGCATGAATCATCGCCAATAGAATAGCGGAATGAACCATCGCTATATATATACCCGGCGGCATTAATCATCGCCAATAGAATAGCAAATCCCTAGCCTTGTTACAACAGTGTATTTTAATGCACCTCGCTTGTCATGACCGCGGCACCAATACCCCTCGCTTCGACATATTAGCGGCATTGAATAACCTCGCTCAAATGCGACATGCGGCAATACCCTCGCTTCAACATTTGGCGGCAAATATTCTTTCCTCGCTATGATATGACAGCGGCAAGTATTGTAGGTTCTCCCTACCTTAACATGATTATAATAACATATTATGAACTAAACATGCATTAATAACATCTTAGGGTTCCGGTTGTTACATGAGCTAACGGGATTATAGGCCAAAAATAAAATTTCAAAACTTATTAGTTACATTCCCATAAACGAATGCTAACATTATAGGTTTATACTACTCCTAGAGTAGATACTATCATCCTGAATTGTAAGGACCCCCGTGCACTTAACCCGTTATTAGTGTATTAAGCCATATCATTAGTGCATATAATCATACTATCATGGGGAAAACCATATGCAAGTGCAATACCATATGCTATCCAGAAAATTTCTTGCATTTAATCCACATAATATTCGAATTACCCAACCAAGATTATTTATATAACTTGCACCCTTATAATACACTAACATGCTCTTAGTTCATTTAGCAATTCCATATTTAATTGCATGCAAACCATAAATGAATAGAGAAGAGCCGTAGCCCATTTATACATTCCATATACACGTAAAATGTACTCACATAAGAGCACCCAATGAACACGCGTGTATCTAATGTATAAAAGACTCTACCGGATACCGTTACTGGCACTTCAATCATGGAAGTACCTCCCAAGCACAGCTCGATCTCAACTCTGGATCTATGCACTTGTTCAACCAGCTCTGGTACCTCGATCCTGGAAGTACCTCAAATCAACCGTCCGAGCTCAACTCCAAAGCTGCTGCTACACCTGCATCACTTGTTCCAATACCACCAATCCAATAATCATAACATTGCAATTCATAATTTACAGAATGTAAATGCCATAATTTAAATGATACTCCCTGGATGGTAACACCCTCATCCGGGATCCCCCTGTATTGTCCCTGTTCTCAAAATAACCAAACTCATCAAATTCCCAAAGCAGTTAATCGTCACATAGATTAACTAATACCGTTCTGTTATGCCAGTTCCATAACCAAATGCGATTAAACCATCAAAATAGAGTACTACAGATTTCACATATATTTAGCAAATGACCCCATTTTTCTATGTCATGGCTCGCTCCACAAAGGCGGCATTTTGACCCTACGCACGCTCAACAATAGCGGCGTCATAACCGATGGTCGCTCAACGGCGACAGCATCCCAAATCATTGCTCGCTCAAAAGCGGCACCATATGGTTCCCAATGTATAATCCATTTGACGCAAATACCATTTACCATGCATATCGTTATCCATTTATAGCAAGTATCATGCACCATGCATTTCAATACCTATTCGATGCAATTACCACGTGTCACATATTTCAATGTCCATATAATGCAAATATCACACACCATGTGTTCCAATGCCCATTTAAAGCAATTATCACATACCATGCATTTTACAGTTGCAACATTATAATAGGCTATGCTCGTACGTCATACGTACCTTAAGTCTCCGTAGTCCAAGCCAAACCTTGCTTGAGTTCCATACCTCGAGAAATATGTGCAAAAACACATAAACAACTCACAATCAAGTATAAGCATGCAATCACGTGCCCATGCAAGTTTGCGACTTCCAAATATATCGTCAATCCATGACGATTACCAAAATAACAGCCCCCCTGGCTAAGCATGCATAATACCCAAAATATACCATTTTATATGTTTAAAAGATAGCCAAAAACCCAACCAAAAATTCCGTTTAATTAATTTTGGCTCCAACCAATCCATTTTAAAAGTATAGCATTCACATTGGAATGTAGACATTGCCCCGGAAACGGCCTCTTTAAACCTCGATTCCAAAATCCCGACATTTTTCCAAAATTTCAAAAAAACAAATTCCTTCGGGTGGCGATCGATCGCCACCTTTATCGCGATCGATCGCCACACTCCAGTGGCCAACCAGTGCCTTCTCGCGATCGATCGCCAATCCTCGCGATCGATCGCCAACCCGCTCACGATCGATCGCCGAGACCTCGCGATCAATCGCCAGAACTGTTCATCGCCTTCAAAAATTGGACTGCACGTCGCGATCGATCGCTACCCCTTGGCGATCGATCGCCACCTGCGATTTTCTAAAAACTTCGAGCTTCCATGGTGTTTTTGACACCCAAACTCGAAACCAACACCCCATACACCACCAACACTTCAAATACAACATTTAAACTCCATAAAAACACTAAAATCAACATTTTAGATTTTAACCCAAAACCCCCAAACACCAATCCAACCCAAAAGCTCAACCATAACACACCAAACCACTATCAAATCGAAGACAAAGACGAGGGGAAGAAACTTAACAACTTATCTTCGAGAAATCCGGCTCCTAGGACGAGCCTCCATCGATTTTGCTCATCAAAGGGAAAGGGGAAGGGTTTGGGGTGAGAGAGAGGCGTGAGAGGAGAGGAGAGGAATGGATTCCAAATGACGGAACCCCGAGTCCAACTGGTATATATAGCAAAAATGCCACAAAATACCATTACCTTCACAAATACATCATGATTCATTAAAAATCATCTGTTTTCAAAAACTCTCTCTCCAACATCAAGTCCCCCTACCAGCCCAAACATAAAGCACCCCGGACACCAAGTCCCACCAAAAACCCAACTCATAGGTTTTCCACCAAAATGAGAATACAATCTCAGCCTTTGGATCCAACGATCCCAAATGCCCGATTTAACAACCTCGGGAGACCCAAAATCGCAATTAATTCCTAATTGCCACAATTATTAATCCATCAAGGATTAATACCACACCGGGATTAACACCATTAATCCCCGGACATCACAATTACCCCCACTAACAAAATTTTGTCCTCGAAATTGCATCGGTGTACTCCACGTAACACCAGGACTACACAAACAAAACAAGGCCACAACTCCGATTATGGACCACATTAGAATCGAATTAACAACCGCGAGAACACCCATCTCGTACCAAGCTCTAAAATAGAGCAAACGCCAAGACCAATACAAACCCGAAAGATAACAACATACCTCGACGTGAATCGTCCCAGAAGTCAGTCCACCACGACTGCAAACCAACCAAATCTCCCTTGGCTCTGACATAGATATCACTCCATGATATTCATCACTTTCCCACGATGCTTGACACGCATCATCATGATGTGGACCACTAGTATACAACAGTATAGTCACAGAAAATCCGGTTCTCGCTTCCTAGTCCATCTCCTCCAAAGGAGTAGTTGCACCACTTGCAACCCGGATCGGGTTACCCACGGTCACTGATCCACACAAACCACATCACCAAAGAAGTCTAAAACAAGGTGTTCCAAGAAATCATGTCTTGGTCCTGACACACCATTAAGACTCCACAAAGTCTCAAGTTCCACAGAGGTCATGCAAGACAGACAATTGCATACCTGCCAAACGTGTTGATCCACGACACTAAACAAATCTGAATCCTGGCCATCCCTTGTTCATCCTTGGATCCAACAATCCTAAAACAGGAAGGCTATTGAATTATCCAACAAGAATTACCATGGTTCCAAAACACGACGATCCCTCCTCAGGGGAAGTCAAACAACCCTCACGATCATTCATCAGAATGCATCGTGCCATCGAGATTGCCGATCTCGAGGTTCCACAATCTCACACCGGAGATTTACCAAACCAAGCATACAAACTCGACGTTCAACGAGGAACAAAATAAAGTTGGCATTCGTATACTCACACGGCATACATGCTCATTGTGGGGTCCTCGTTACTTAATCCATTATGTATCAATTAATCATACATACGTGAGTCTGAACTTACTTAATCCATTATGTATCAATTAATCATACATACGTGAGTCTGAATTAAGTAAAAACATGCACTGATTAGAAGTTTCTTACTAAGTAAGTTGTTACAACTTTCTAAAAACAAACCTACCATATATACAACATATGTAATTCTTACAACTTAAATAAAACAACTTCTAAGCAGTGGTTCAGTTCGCAGAGGAAAACGACTCACATCCCGTCCTCCCAGGTTTATGAGTGTAAGGACCCTAATCCTTAAGTGCGGAATAAAGGCATAATAGAGCTAAATAAATGATCAGAGTAGAGTAAACAAGTTGAGTTTGTGAGCTTAAGCATTTACATGCCAAAATAAAGGACTACCAAAAAGGATTAATTACATTCCAACAAATGAATGTGTCCACTATAGTTTTACGCTACTCCTAGAGTAGGAACTATACAAAAGAATCCTGTCCTTTGGCTCCTGTCCTTTCATCTACCAAAGATGCTCGAGAAGCTCACTGTCTCAACCCGTTCAAGCCCATCTATCATGCCAAAAAGGTACCTACAAGGACAACCCCCAAACATGAGCAATAATAATCATTCATATTCATCACAATATGAAGATAAAGCGTAAATGCATAATCAATATAAAACACTTCCTGTTTCCCATGCATTTCAAACGCTTCCCGTTTGGTTGTCCCTGTACCATAACTCATGAGTATAATCAACAGATTATTTTTAATGGCCAAAACATGTCATGACATCCTATACCATCTCAACTGTACCACATATTGGTCACCATTCCCTAGTCTGTCCATCACAGTGTATTTTAATGCCCCTCGCTTATATTCATATGGGCGGCATAGGATAACCTCGCTACAATGGACATGCGGCGCTCCCACCCCTCGCTTCACAGAGAGCGGCAAATACCCTTTCCTCGCCCCATATGATAACCACGCTCAAATGTGACATGCGGCGCTCCCACCCCTCGCTTCACATTTGGCGGAACCAATACAAAAAGCGGCAAGCATTAAAATCATCAAAGGATGACCACGACTCATGGGATGTGCATCCAATAATCATAATGTGCATCTAACATCAATATGCATAAATTACCATGTATATGCATCCACTATGCAATACCTCATATGGCATAAATCAACATGTATATGCATCCACTATGCAATACCACATATATACCCGCATACACAATGCATAAACAATGAGTATATAAAATACATGTTACCGTTGGGTGCCCGTACGTCCACTACGTACCTTTCCAAAAGTGGAATATGGTAGGACTTCAATTCCTCGGCTGTGTTGCCACCTGGGTTGGTTCTACATATTCACAAATACCAATATTAGAACCCAATAATAGTCCAATACCAAAAATCCCACAAAAATATCCAAAAAAACCATATTTTGGCTTTCGCGATCGATCGCCCCTCACGGCGATCGATCGCCAATACCCACTGTCCGAAAAAAATAATATTGCACCCTTCGGCGATCGATCGCCACCCCTGGCGCGATCGATCGCCAGACCCGCCGATCGATCGCCCAAGAGTGGCGATCGATCGCCAAAGGCTTGAAAAGCCTACTGCCTGGGCGCGATCGATCGCCTGGAATGGGCGATCGATCGCCATCCCCTGTAACCCGAAAATCCACCATTTTTGCATCTCAAAACCATTCCAACCCATTCCAACTCTTAACCAACAAACCTACAACTCAAATAACAACATAAACCAACAAAATACACCTTAAAACAACCATAAATCCAACCTTTAACCAAAACCACAACAACCCAACAAAACCCATTTTAAAACCCTTCAAAATCAAACCAAACTCAAACAAAACTTCACAAAATTAAAGCATGAGGTACCCATACCTCTTGGGGATCTCAAATCACCCAATATGCTCCACAAATCAAGATTTTTGCAAGGTTCCTCTTCCACCCAAGGCTTGAGCTCGAAATTTGGAGAAGGGAAGGGTTTGTGGTTTTGATTTGGTAAAGTAAGAATGAGGTTAAAAGAGTGGGGTTGGGGATAAAAGGGGGATTGGGTTAATTTAATTAAAGGTATACCCAAAATAATTCCATGGTGTATAAAACACCCCAACATGATATTTTTCAAAGCATTTACTCAAAATGCACCAAATATCAAATAAACACATGATTTCCAATTAATTGCTAACCAATGCAAATAAATCATGCTTCCAATAATATTTATCCAACATGCACCACATGCACCATAAAATGCAACCCCGGGTCATCCCTATCCATATGACCATGCATTTTCCATAAGGTAAATAAATCCCAACACATAATCAATTACCACATAATTAATCATGTAAACACAATTAAAGCCCAATAGCAATTAACCATTTCGGGGATGTCACAATACTCCCCTACTTATAAGATTTCGCCCTCGAAATCACATGCACTTACTCCAACAGAAACTAAACATAAACTCATACCAGAGAATAGTTCCGGGTAATGCTGCACCATATGCTGCTCCGTCTCCCACGTAGCCTCCTCGACACCCCTGCGATCCCACTGAACTTTGATCATCAGGTATCACTTTATTCCGAAGTCTACGGTCTGCTCTGTCCAGAATTCTAACAGGCCGTTCCACATAAGATATGTCTGATTCCAACTGAACTTCGGAAGGCTGTAACACGTGAGACGGATCCGGCTCATACTTTCGCAGCATCGATACATGAAACACATCATGTATCCCAGATAAAGAAGGCGGCAAAGCCAGTCGGTAAGCCAATGTGCCAATGCGCTGCAAAATCTCGTACGGTCCCACAAACCTCGGAGACAGTTTCCCGCGCATCCCAAACCGCACAACGCCTCTGAAAGGCGAGATCTTCAAAAAGACCTTATCTCCCAACTGAAACTCTAACGGTCTCCGCCGTTTATTTGCATAAGCTGCCTGTCTGTCTTGGGCTGCTTTCATTTTCTGCCTTATAGTCTTTATCTTCTCTTCCATTTCCCGGATCAACTCAGGCCCTCCGACTGATCTACTGTCCAAATCGTCCCAACACAAGGGCGATCTACATCGTCTGCCATAAAGAGCTTCAAACGGAGCCATCTGAATACTTGCCTGGTAGCTATTGTTATACGAAAACTCTACCAAAGGCACTGAATCCTGCCAAGAAGCATCGAACTCCAAAACACAAGCTCTTAACATGTCCTCGAGCGTCTGAATAGTGCGCTCGGTCTGACCATCCGTCTGAGGATGATAAGCAGTGCTCAATCTGACCTCAGTTCCCAAAGCTGACTGAAGGCCTTCCCAAAAATGAGATGTGAATCGCGGATCTCGATCTGACACAATAGAAACGGGAATCCCATGCAATCTCACCACATCTCTAACATACAGCTGCGCCATCCTCAAAAACGTAAATGTCATGCTATAGGGGATAAAGTGGGCTACCTTGGTCAATCTGTCCACAATCACCCAAATAGCATCGAAGCCTGAAGCACTCCTCGGCAAATGAGTCACGAAGTCCATGGAAATGTGCTCCCACTTCCACTTCGGTATCTCCAAGCTCCTCAATTCGCCGCCAGGTCTCTGCCTCTCTGCCTTAACCTGCTGGCAGATCAGACACCTCTTCACAAAAGCGACGACATCGGACTTCATTCTCTTCCACCAAAACTGACCACGCAGATCTCTGTACATCTTCTTCCCGCCTGGGTGGATGCTAAGTCTGCTACTGTGAGCTCGCCCCAAGATTCCCTTACGCAACTCCGGCGTACTCGGAACTACCCAGCGGTTACCCAATCTCAAAGATCCGTCGTCGGCCACTCTGAACTTCGTCGGCTGACCAAGATGCACTATAGACAACCATCTCTGAACCTCAGCATCTGACCTCTGAGCTCTCCTGATACTCTCAAAGATATCTGGCTCAGCTAGCAAAGTCGATACATACACAGGTGATGCATCAATGTCAAAGTCATAGCCCATATGGCAATAGGAGGTCATCATAGCCGACAAATGGATGACGTCCTCAGCAGAACTCCTCACTTTCCGGCTCAAAGCGTCTGCTGTCAAATTGGCCTTCCCCGGATGGTACTCTATCTCGCAATCATAGTCCTTGAGTAGGTCCATCCATCTTCTCTGTCTCATGTTCAGCTCCGCCTGAGTGAATAGAAACTTGAGGCTTTTGTGATCCGTATAGATGGTAAACGACGTACCATACAAATAATGCCTCCAGATCTTCAGGGCGAAGATGATAGCCGCCAATTCCAAGTCATGAACTGGATATCTGGTCTCATGCGGCTTCAACTGCCTCGATGCATAAGCTACCACATGCTTATCTTGCATCAGAACACATCCAAGGCCCTGCAGTGATGCATCAGTATACAGAACAAATCTGGAGTTCTCCGTCGGAATCACTAACACTGGCGCCGTCGTCAACCGGTGCTTCAACTCCTGGAAGCTCTCCTCACAAGCTTCTGACCAAAAGAAAGGCACTCCTTTCTGAGTCAACTGAGTCAGCGGCTTGGCAATCTTCGAAAAGCCCTCAACAAAGCGCCGATAATACCCGGCCAAACCAAGAAAACTCCGGATCTCAGGCACAGAAGTGGGGGCAGCCCACTCCATCACAGCCTCAATCTTCTTCGGGTCCACTGATATCCCGCTGCTCGAAATGACATGCCCCAGAAACACTACACTGCTCAGCCAAAAATCGCATTTACTGAGCTTAGCATACAACTGATGCTCTCTGAGAATCTGAAGCACTGTCCTTAAGTGTTTCACATGATCTTCCTCGCTCCGGGAGTAGATAAGAATGTCGTCAATAAACACGATGACGAACTGATCAAGATACTGCTGAAACACTCTATTCATCAGACTCATGAAGACTGCTGGAGCATTCGTCACACCGAACGGCATTACTAAGAACTCATAATGCCCGTATCGAGTCCGGAACGCTGTCTTCTGCACATCTTCCTCTCTGACCCGAATCTGATGATACCCGGACCTCAAATCAATCTTGCTATACACCCTGGTACCTTGCAACTGATCAAACAAGTCGTCTATCCTTGGGAGAGGATACTTGTTCTTCACTGTAGCCTTGTTCAGCTGCCGGTAATCGATGCACAACCGCATCGAACCGTCCTTCTTCTTCACAAAGAGAACTGGTGCGCCCCATGGCGACACACTCGGGCGTATATAACCCTTGTCCAAGAGATCCTGCAACTGCTCTTTCAACTCCCTCAACTCTGCCGGTGCCATCCTATAAGGTGCACGAGAGATAGCGGATGTCCCTGGCAGCAACTCGATCCCAAATTCAACTTCCCTGGCCGGTGGAAATCCTGGGATCTCTTCTGGAAATACATCAGCAAATTCTGCCACAACTGGTACATCCTCAACCCTCAGTTCTTTACTCTTCCCAGACGTGTCCACGGCATATATAAGATAGCCCGTGTGTCCACGTTCCAACAACTGAGACATCTTGATCGCTGAAATCAACGGAATCTTCGCACGAGACCCGTTGCCAAAGAAAGTCCACTGACTGCCCAACTCAGGTCTGAACTTCACTGTTCTCTGCCGGCAATCTACCACTGCCTGATATCTGTTCAGAACATCAATACCCAAGATGCAGTCGAAGTCTGACATACCCAGCACAATCAAGTCTGATCTCAACTCGTTGCCCTCAAAATAAATGAGGCCATCTGCCAAAAACTGATCAGCAACGACGTTTCTTCCAGTGGGTGTCGAGACTAGTAGAGGCGTGGGCAAAGAAGACGTGCGCATATGGTGTCTTTCCACAAATCCCACAGACACAAAGGAATGGGAGGCACCTGTATCTATCAAAACAAAAGCAGGGTACGTAAATAAATGACACGTACCGGCAATCACCTCCTCTGGAGCTGCCTGAGCCTGCTCCCTGGTCAGTGCATATACTTGCCCCTGGGGTGGTCCCACTGTCTGACCTCCCGATGGACGAGGCCCAAACTGCTGCCTCTGCTGCACTGTCCTGTCCTCAAACCTTGGCCTGCTGCCCTGATACTCTGACTGGCCTCCCCTGGTGGGACAATACCGAGCAATGTGGCCCATCTTGCCACAGACATAACATGCAGGACACTTATTTGAAGAATGCGGTCCTCCACAATTGTTGCACCTAGGCTCTCCCGGCCTATCCCCCTGTGAAGATCCTCGATTGGCCGACCAATTTCCCTTCTTGTTATCCTGCTTCTGTCCAAAGTATTTCTTCCCACCATACCGTGAAGATGAAGAGGCACCACGGGGTTTAAATGACTCACCCCGAGGTCTCAAACTGTCAGTAGTCTGCCTCTGTGGCGGTACCGGTGGTGGCATGGCATAAGCTCCCACTCCTAGCTCAGCAAGCTCCGCTCTTGTGAGAGCATCATCAAAAGAAGTTGGGTTATTGATGATAACCCGGTCATAGAGCTCCGGTCGCAGTCCCTTCATGAAATTTCTCATCTTGGCGCGTCCATCAGAGGCAATATGGGGGACATACCTCAGTAGTGATGAGTACTGTGTGGCATAATCTGCTACGGTCATGTTCCCTTGCCTCAGATTGGTAAATTCATCCTCCTTTGTCTGCCTTGCTGCCGCGGAGAAGTATCGGTTCAAGAACCTGGTCCTGAAGAGCGTCCAGTCAATCACAGCACCCAGTGCTCTCATTTCCATCACTGTGCTCCTCCACCACATCAATGGTTTCTTAGCCAACTGGAACTCCGCCAGCCTCAGCCAAGCAGTAATAGCACACGGAGCCGATACAAAGATCTGTTCAAGCCTCTCCAGCCACTCTTCAGCTTCTTCTCCGGACTCTGTCCCCTCAAACCGGGGCGGATGATAAGACAGAAACTGAGTCAAGCTAATCTCACCCGGTAGCAATAACTGGACTACTGGTTCCATTCCCACAGCCGGTGGAGGTAGAGGATTAGCCTGTCCAATACTCGCATTTACACTCCCAACATCTCCGACTTCCTCATTAGCAGCCATGCTGTAACACAAATGTTAACAACAATCCAAAGCAATATATATAACATGTCGTTAGATAACAGGAGTGATATAAGCATGTTAGTATAACAGGATATACAGTAATATGCACCACATGCATAAACATGCTTCAAATGTAAGCACCTAGCCAACCATGCTAAGGCTACCCTTCACTCGTTCCCGGGTTCTCTAACCACTGCTCTGATACCACTAATGTAAGGACCCTAATCCTTAAGTGCGGAATAAAGGCATAATAGAGCTAAATAAATGATCAGAGTAGAGTAAACAAGTTGAGTTTGTGAGCTTAAGCATTTACATGCCAAAATAAAGGACTACCAAAAAGGATTAATTACATTCCAACAAATGAATGTGTCCACTATAGTTTTACGCTACTCCTAGAGTAGGAACTATACAAAAGAATCCTGTCCTTTCATCTACCAAAGATGCTCGAGAAGCTCACTGTCTCAACCCGTTCAAGCCCATCTATCATGCCAAAAAGGTACCTACAAGGACAACCCCCAAACATGAGCAATAATAATCATTCATATTCATCACAATATGAAGATAAAGCGTAAATGCATAATCAATATAAAACACTTCCTGTTTCCCATGCATTTCAAACGCTTCCCGTTTGGTTGTCCCTGTACCATAACTCATGAGTATAATCAACAGATTATTTTTAATGGCCAAAACATGTCATGACATCCTATACCATCTCAACTGTACCACATATTGGTCACCATTCCCTAGTCTGTCCATCACAGTGTATTTTAATGCCCCTCGCTTATATTCATATGGGCGGCATAGGATAACCTCGCTACAATGGACATGCGGCGCTCCCACCCCTCGCTTCACAGAGAGCGGCAAATACCCTTTCCTCGCCCCATATGATAACCACGCTCAAATGTGACATGCGGCGCTCCCACCCCTCGCTTCACATTTGGCGGAACCAATACAAAAAGCGGCAAGCATTAAAATCATCAAAGGATGACCACGACTCATGGGATGTGCATCCAATAATCATAATGTGCATCTAACATCAATATGCATAAATTACCATGTATATGCATCCACTATGCAATACCTCATATGGCATAAATCAACATGTATATGCATCCACTATGCAATACCACATATATACCCGCATACACAATGCATAAACAATGAGTATATAAAATACATGTTACCGTTGGGTGCCCGTACGTCCACTACGTACCTTTCCAAAAGTGGAATATGGTAGGACTTCAATTCCTCGGCTGTGTTGCCACCTGGGTTGGTTCTACATATTCACAAATACCAATATTAGAACCCAATAATAGTCCAATACCAAAAATCCCACAAAAATATCCAAAAAAACCATATTTTGGCTTTCGCGATCGATCGCCCCTCACGGCGATCGATCGCCAATACCCACTGTCCGAAAAAAATAATATTGCACCCTTCGGCGATCGATCGCCACCCCTGGCGCGATCGATCGCCAGACCCGCCGATCGATCGCCCAAGAGTGGCGATCGATCGCCAAAGGCTTGAAAAGCCTACTGCCTGGGCGCGATCGATCGCCTGGAATGGGCGATCGATCGCCATCCCCTGTAACCCGAAAATCCACCATTTTTGCATCTCAAAACCATTCCAACCCATTCCAACTCTTAACCAACAAACCTACAACTCAAATAACAACATAAACCAACAAAATACACCTTAAAACAACCATAAATCCAACCTTTAACCAAAACCACAACAACCCAACAAAACCCATTTTAAAACCCTTCAAAATCAAACCAAACTCAAACAAAACTTCACAAAATTAAAGCATGAGGTACCCATACCTCTTGGGGATCTCAAATCACCCAATATGCTCCACAAATCAAGATTTTTGCAAGGTTCCTCTTCCACCCAAGGCTTGAGCTCGAAATTTGGAGAAGGGAAGGGTTTGTGGTTTTGATTTGGTAAAGTAAGAATGAGGTTAAAAGAGTGGGGTTGGGGATAAAAGGGGGATTGGGTTAATTTAATTAAAGGTATACCCAAAATAATTCCATGGTGTATAAAACACCCCAACATGATATTTTTCAAAGCATTTACTCAAAATGCACCAAATATCAAATAAACACATGATTTCCAATTAATTGCTAACCAATGCAAATAAATCATGCTTCCAATAATATTTATCCAACATGCACCACATGCACCATAAAATGCAACCCCGGGTCATCCCTATCCATATGACCATGCATTTTCCATAAGGTAAATAAATCCCAACACATAATCAATTACCACATAATTAATCATGTAAACACAATTAAAGCCCAATATCAATTAACCATTTCGGGGATGTCACAATGAGTCCCTACAGAAACATTCGCACAACATGAGTATAGATAAAAAACTATCTCAGTGCGATATCAAAACACAATATCAATGATAAAGCACAATAATAATCAGATCCAATGTGAATGCTCTGTCTCATGTATCAACAAATGCAACTATGTCATGACATGTCTCATCACACATCCTATTATCACGAGACTAAGATTATATGTCCATTTCCGCTCAATATGTCAGTGAAATCATCTCACATCTTCATATTAGCAACACATATCATTGTACCATCCTCACTGTTGGGATATGCCCTAAGACATATCATTGCATGATTGTTTTGACATACAATGTTTATGATTTTATGAATGGCAATTCATTATTATATATTATTCGTTAACTGTGCAATGTGAATTAATATATATGTTAATGTCCTTAGAATAATATTGTATTATTCTTAAACATTGTCCCTAGTCAAGTATTATCATGAATAGGGATAATGATATTACGTAGAGACTAGTATGTGTTGATTGATGAATTGTTCATTGATATGAGATTTCAAATCAACACATGGGTACATGTTAGAGAACGATGTACTGGACAGACCCACCATGAGAATGCTACATGGATAGTTATATGAGTGTCATAAGCAATTCTCATAGTGATAATAATGTATGTAATCCTTACGACTTGTGATCATCAGAGATCCCAACATAAGGAGTTATGTATCTTGATATTGTCAAACATTACCCGTAACAGGGTAAACTATAAAGGCGACTATTGGATACACTACGAATTATGTAGAGGGATGTTGACTGATCGAGATAGGATTTGTCCCTCATATATAACAAGAGATGTGTTAGGCCCTTGATCAAGTGAGAACTAAAATGCATGGTCATGCTCGAATGAGTCGATATGAGATATCGAGCTTATTCGTTTATTCTAGTTCTACTTGGGGATCAAGAAATAAAGATTGAATATACGAGTATGACTATTCCATGAAACGTGTTCAATCTAAACACAAAGGATGAAGGGATTAAGTTACATGGTTAATTACAAGTTCTAAAGGTTATGTCGAGTCATTGACATTCTTGTAATTTGGGTAGCCTTGATGTATTGCTAGACATCGCTCCTTGCTTGTGACGTAAAATGAGATTTTATGTCACTGCCAACATTACAAGATCCTATCAGGTCGCACAAAAGATTAAATCAAGAAGGGAAATTAAATTCATGGGATGAATTAAATAATTAAGAGGAGTCTTGATTAAATAATTATAAGGATTAAATTAATATCATGGGCTTGAGCCCATGAGGCTTTATGAAAGCCTTTAATTAAATCCTATATAATGATATACGAGGTTATGATTAAATGGTTAATCATACAATTTTATCAAATAACCTAGACACACCAAAAGCACTTGGCCGCTGATCACAACTTGCTTCTCTCGACTTCTTCATAGTCGACGTGAGCATTGTGGAATTCCGACGATTATTCGATTGTGAATCGAGTGTGCTTCTTGTTCCGGTTTAAGAACAAGTCTAGAAACTTGTTCTTAGACTATCCCTTCTCCCGATTTGATCGTGTGGATACCGTTGAGGCAAAACTTGATAAGTTTTGCTAGTGACTCGAAGAAGGCGTTGGACGTGGTGCTGCTTCGTGGAATCTGCTCAAACACGCTACAAGGGTGAGACTTTTGTAAATCCTTTATCCGATATGATAACCTATGTATAGATCCGGTGTCTTGTAATCCATATTTTTTATTCCCCTGCGTTGCTATGCATGATGGATTACTTACAGTGGTATCAGAGCCGTGTACAAGGCTCATATCAGATTTATGTGATTAAATTATTTTAATCATATTAGAACTATTATTGCATGCTATTTAAAACTGTATGAACATATATGATATGTTAATATTAATTTTGTAAGATTATCATGAAATTATATTTGATATAATGATGTTTGATGTATACGATACACGAAGCGAACATTCGAACCCGTAACAAGTTGTTTTCGGCCACAACCTATGCATTTGACCCATGGCTCAGCCATGTGAGGGCTAGGGGTTTTGGTCTCCTATGCTCGAGATGGCCTAGTCGTTGTGGCTCGTGTTCATGCATGGAGGTTTCGAGACATGGATGAGTTTTGAACTCTTTGGCTCGATAATGGTTCACGCATGCATGGATAAGTGGCTTCACCACGTGAGAGCTAGGGTTTTCGAACCCATGGCTCGAGATGGTTGAGCCACCACCGTGCATGGCCTGACCATGATTCGTGGCTCATGAATTCCGGCGTTTCGAAAAAGTTGGCTCGATGGAAACACAAGGAGCAAGGCGGCTAGGGTTAGACCCTAGCGCCGCCGCCGCTCGGTCAATGGTTCGGCCATGGGCTAGGGTTTCGAACCCTAGGCCCATAATTGGTCTAGCCGTGGTGTTTGGTTGGTTCGAACCATGGTGGTTCATGGCTTAGTCGCTTAATTTCGTGGCATGTGATGTCCTGAGCGTACGATAATTTTTCAAAAATTATTTTACAGTTTTAATTAGAATTAAATTTTAAATTGTTTAGAATTTAATTAATTAAATGTTAAAGCATGTTTTATGTGTTGTTTGAGCATGGTGCATGGTTATAGCCCTTTGACCTATTAGATAGGATTTGTGTATGTTGGTAATTTATAATAAGACCTGCGTGTCGTGCCTTCTCTATTTTATTCTAAATGTTATCCCTCCCCTATGTTCCCCTCGAATGTGAATCGAGGAATTCTATGTCTTGTAAATAGTGTAGTTTATTTGTTGATGGTGATCAATGAAGATGGAGCATCGTGCCGGGATGAGGAGGCCATTCACAAATTGGAGCCAAAGGAAGGTGCTTGTGAAGTTACCTTAGGTTGACTCTTAGGATTTTCTCATTGACTTGAGAAAATCGCTAGTTAGGGGCTATAACCATGTCACGTTTAATTATGTATGTTGATGCATGATTTATCTTATGTTTTAGATTGATAATTGTATTACACATATATGTAGATATGTATACACCTATATGTTGTGGACATATTTTAAATTATCAAACTAATCATGAGATCAATAAATCCCTCTAAAATATTAAGTTTTAGATGCCTTCCAAAATTAAAAGTACTCGTCAAAAACTTCGATTGTACATGTGTGGGTTTGCCAAAGCAAAGCACCGTGGCAATCTTAGTAAGGCGCGAAAGGATAAAAGTGATATCCGTTATACTTTAAATTGGGTACGACTTAACTAGGTTATCTCAATAGCATTGGGAACCAAGAGGCATGGGTTGGATAACAATTCATTTGATGAATTGAACAAAGCGTTGTTCGTCCAACTATCCAAGAATTACATGTGATGTAATTGACAAAGTGTTGTCTACCTAAATAACCGAGTCTTGGGCGATTAACATGTCTCATCACACATCCTATTATCACGAGACTAAGATGATATGTCCATTTCCGCTCAATATGTCAGTGAAATCATCTCACATCTTCATATTAGCAACACATATCATTGTACCGTCCTCACATGATAATAGCCAGAGCATATACCCAAAAACCGGTGTATATCTCTCATACCAAGTATATGTAGCATACCCGAGCATATACCCAAACCAGGCGTATATCTCTAATGCTAACGTCGCATACCCGAGCATATACCCAAACCAGGCGTATACCTCTAATGCTAACGTATATACCTCATCCATCTCAAATACATGATATCCATGAATGTACATGCATATGATACTACCAATCATATGATACCAACACAACACAATTCATATGATATCAATCGCATAACATCATCACACAATATCTATACTCCGTACGTCAACACGTACCTGGTATACGACAATAAAAGCGATAAATCAGGCGTTGATGGCTAATTGCCTCTTTGCCTCTTCCCCTGTGATGATGCTACAAGCACATGAACAATATACCATGTTATAAGAGGCTTCAAAAATAAATGCTACAAAAATATAACATTTTTCATAATTCCTAAAGCACCGATCGATTGCTACCATTGCCAATCGATCACCAAAACGTTATGTCTCCTCGCGATCGATCGCAACTAACTTGGCGATCGATCGCCAAAATACTCTGTTCATAGCGATCGATCGCTACAATCTCACCGATCGCTACAATCTCACCGATCGATCGCCAAACATTTTCATTGCCTTATATTTTGGCTGTCCTCGGCGATCGATCGGTTCTTCGATCGCCACACAAGAACCGATCGATCGCCGATGCCCAGAAATATCAGAACATGGCGATTTTGAGCTTTTCTCCATGGTTCTTCTTCTCCTACTCGAAATTAACCAATTCCACATGTTTCTTGCAATCTTTAAGTAATATATTAACATGTTTCTATTATCTTGGAACTCAATTCTTGACATAAACAAGTTATGATTCTAAGTATGCACACTTGGAATTCAACTTCATATAACTCATTCATAACTACACCAACCAATCCTAAAAGCATGAATTCCTTACCAAGAGGTTATAGAACCACTTCACTCCACTTTATTACTTGGTTTCCAAGTGAATTCCAAGCTAGAAGAGTCAACCTAAGCAAGAAGCTAGAGAGGAGCTTGGTAGAGATTACTATGTGTGTTATGGTGTATTGTGAGTTTAAGCTCACTAATCCCCTTCATATAGCCACTTGCTATAATAACATGCCAACTAACATAAACATGTCAAATTCACATGCTAATGCAACTTTAAATGAAAGGCAAAGGCATATGAAATTCAAGTCAAATGCATACTAGTCCATGTTGCTTGATATGCCACTACAATTCAAGTCATTTCTTTGCACTACATCTTGTGCATCATGTTTCATTCCTTGACATATATCATATAGTCATGTCATATATGTGAGTATTAACCCTCGGTTCAACCCGAACCCGAGTCCACATCGTACCGTAATTATTCCAAATTACGCCATAATCCTATGACACGTATATAAAGTAAATCGAGGCATTACAATTCTCCCCTACTCAATGAATTTTGTCCTCGAAATTGCATATACAAACTTGCATATATAGATACGCAACTCAACAATCCTACTACAAGAAGATAGGAAACATGATCATATATGCAACAGTACAGTACATATGTACCAACAGTATCATAAAACTGTAAAAATCATACCAGTAAACAACTCAGGATACTGTCGTATCATATGCTACTCCGTCTCCCACGTTGCCTCTTCGACACCCCTTCTGTCCCACTGTACCTTAACCATATGAATCACTTTATTACGCAACCTGCGTTCAGCTCGATCCAAGATCATAATTGGTCGTTCCTCATACGATATATCTGTATCCAACTGTACATCAGGTAATTGTAATACATGACTTGGATCTGGTTCATATTTCCTCAACAGTGAAATATGGAAGACATCATGAATACTACTCAAGACCGGTGGTAGTGCCAAACGATATGCCAACGTACCAATGCGTTGCAACACCTCATACAAACCAACATACCGTGGAGACAATTTTTCACGCTTACCAAACCGTACTACACCTTTAAAAGGTGAGATTTTCAAGAACACACGGTCACCAACTATGATATCCCCGAAATGATTAAGTGATTTTAATCATTTATTTATATTATGATGATTTAGTGTTAATTCACGAGGTTGAATTAATATGGTTGAGGAGTTACATTTCGGGGTGCATGCGACATATGTTGGGATGTTGGGGTTGTGGCATAATTATTTTGGGGTGTGTATTATTGTTTTGGTAAAAGCATATTTAAATGGGAATTGAAGTATTTTATTGAGAAAATACTATAAAATATCATGTGAGGATATTTTAATACATCGTGCTAAATACCGGGACCAAAACATAACACATCACATAACCCACCACCCAACCACCCCTCTTGACCCATGCCCTGCTGCCAGCTACCAGCTGCTTGCCCATACCCCTTGTCCCATCTCTCACCCAACCCTCCCATGTCTGAAATCACTCCAATTCTCTCCCACAATTCCTCCAACAGCTGCTAAGGAAGTTAGAGAGGAGACCTTCCATTTTTATTGCTTGGGAAGCTTCCAAAAATCGGAGCAAAAAGGATTGAGAAACCATTTCTGGGTTTGAATTTTAGTTGTTGAGTTCATACTTTTGTTGGTGTGAAAAATGGCATGTTAGCTTAGGTTTCTTAAAACCTTCGATTTAAATGCTTACATGGTGTTGTTATGCAGCTCTCAGTATTTTTCCTTATGTATTTTACATGTTTTATGTTGAGAAAATAAGCATGTAAAGTAGGGTGTTCGGAAATCTGGGTAGGGGTATGCCCTATTTTTCTGGAAAATGTGGACTGGGAGTGTTTTTGAGGAGGTGATATTATGCATGTTAGATGGGTTTTAGGGTAAACCTTTGATGTGAAAATATGCATGGTAGTTTTGTGAAACCTTTGGCATTTTTATTCGAGCAATATTCATGACTTATGTGGTAGATTTCATTGCTTGAAAGTGGGTACTCAAAAATCTGGGCAGGAAGATAATGCTCTGTTTTTCGAAAAAAGTTGGTTGAGTACTGATGTTATAGGGTGCTTTTAATGCATGTGGGTTTGTGGTTGGGATATATATCTTGTATGATTACACTCAGGGTAGTGTATTGTAGCTACTAGCATGTTTGTTTAGGCATGTTGTATGTCTTACAACTGACATGTTGCCCTGCTTCAAATTAGTGAACTCGTCCTCCTTGACTTGTCTGGCAGCGGCAGAAAAATACTGGTTATGAAACCGGGTCCTGAATACAGTCCAGTCCACTACCATACCTTGGGCCCTCAGCTCCATCACAGTGGTCTTCCACCACATAGAAGGCTTCTTCGCCATCTGAAACTCGGCTAACCTCAGCCATGCGGTACGTGCACAGGGCGCAGTCACAAGTATCTGCTCTATCCGTTCTAGCCACTCTTCGGCCCCTTCTCCAGACTCGGTCCCCTCAAACATAGGTGGACGGAAGTTCAGAAACTGTGTCAAACTGAGCTCCCCTGGTAATAACATCTGTGCACTGGGCTCCACTCCTACAGCAGGTGGCGGTAAAGGATTCATATGAGCAACACTAGCATTCATACTGCCCATATCCCCTACCTCTTCATTGAGGTTCTCCGGGTTAATAGCCGCCATGCTGCAACACAAGAGTTAACAACAATACCAAAAGCAGTTCATAGTATAAGCCGTTAGATAACAGAGTATCATATTCAAAGCATGTTAGTATAACACTTATACAAAAATATGCATCACATGCATAACATACCCAACAATGAATACCTAACCAACTTGTCTCTAAAGGCTACCCTTCATTCTTCCCTGGTTATCTAACCACTGTTCTGATACGAAATGTGAGACCCCGATATCTCAAGATACTAATAGGTGCGATTAAGAGAACTAAGCATTTCAATATCAGAGTATTTAATCGTGTTGACATTTTGAACTTACAGTTCAAATGTACCCATAAAATTTTCAACAATTAAAAGTTACATTTCTCAAAACAATAGGAGTGACACTATAGTTCTACTCCACTACTTGTAGAGACTACGCATAAGAACTCTGTCCTGCTATTGTAGTAGCACTCCTTACAGCTCAAAGTATCAGCCCCGACCCTAGTTCTTCTTAGCAAAAGCACCTACAAAGACAACCCCCAACACATGAGCACATAGCTATCCATATACAACACAATATGAATACGTAAGGCGTAAATGCATAATCATAAATACAAAACACTTCCTGTATTTTCATCGCATTTACAATGCCCATTGGTTGTCCCTGTACCACAATTCATAATCAAAACACTATATGAATGTATGGCTTCACTAATAAATGTCATGACATATCATCTCTTTTTCTTGAGTCAGTCATCATCAAATATTTTAATGCTTCTTCACTTCACAATCTCAAAACAAGCGGTATCTCATCCTCGCTTCTTCATACAAGCGGTATCTCATCATCGCTTAGTATGGTATTGTGATGACCAGAGATTAGGGATGTTAATCCCGGAGTGTTAATAACCCGTAAAGTTTTTTTACGTGACAATTGGAGTTTAATCGAGGTGTTGGGCCTTCTAGGCTCGTCTATTTGAGTAGTTGGGATCGTTGGATCCCGAGGTTGAGATCGTATTCTCATTTCGGTGAAAACCTGTGAGTTGGGTTTTTAGTGTGACTCGGAATCTCGGGTGCTTGGTGTGGGCACCGGTAGGGGGGTTTTGAGTTAGAGAGAGAGTTTTTGAAAACAGATGATTTTTAATGAATCATGATGTATTTGTGGGACTATTAGTATTTCGGGGTATTTTTGCTATAAATACCAGTTGAACCCGAGATTTTAATTATCGGAACCATTTTTCCCCCACCTTTCCCATTTTTCTCTCTCCCCGACCCGCGTGTTTTCCCGTCTGTTTTGACCCCCGCGGCTTCAAACGCCGCGCCCGCCGCCGTCCGGCCGCCGTTCGGCGCGTCCGACCCGCCGCCAGCTTCGTCTCTTCCAGGCGCACCTCCCCGTACCAACAATTCGATGTTTGGTCGCGATTTGAGCTCGGATTTCTGCAGAAAGCGCTAGGGTTCGTCACTGGATTCTGTTCGATTTTGTGGCTTGATTTTGGTACGATTTTTGGGGCTTTTATTCAGGCGATTTTGGGGCGTTTTGTGCTTTGATTGGGGTCGAATATTTCTTGATTTGAGGTTCAAAGAAATTCGTTGCCATTGGTTCGATTTTGGGTGTTCTATTTTTCGAAAAACCTTGCTGATTTTGGATAAATTATTATGCTTCACATGGTTCAGCTTTTGAGTCTCTTTGGTGATGCATTATGGTTCGATTTTCATGTTGTTTGATGAGTTAGGGTTCGAAAATTTGGGGATTTTTGGCAAGGGGTGATGATTCTTGTTGTAATCGATTAATTCATATTTTAGATGAATTATGGTGTTTAATTGGGTTCGATTTGTGTTGTGAAGATTTGAAAATTTGTGGGGAATTCTTGAGCAATTTTCGATAATGGTTAATTGTCGTGTGTTGACAATATTTTTGAGGGTTATGGGTGTGATTGAGCATGGGTTGCATGTTCGTAATTAATTGTGAATTAATTTATCGTGTTAGCACATCGTTCCTCGGAGCATTGAACTCGAGCAAGGTTTGGCTCGGACTTCGGAGATTAAGGTACGTGCGACGTACGAGCATTACTTTATACGAGAGCATTTGTGAAATGCATAATGTATATTGACTTCATCGATGGTTGTGCGCATGGCTATATTTATGTGTTGATATATATGGGGTACTGGGCCTATATGACTATTGTACGGCATTTGAGATGCCTGAGAATGATCGTGGGATCATGTACTCATTATAAGACATGCGAGATGTCTAGGTATAATGGAAAATTTGTAAAATAAATGCTAGGCATTTGAGCTATCTATGATTGATAGCGAAATTGAGAAATCAGTACTAGATATTGAGATATCTATATTTGTATGTATAATGAACTTGGAATCATTGATTATTGATACTTGAGAATCAGGCATGCTATGAGTTAAATCAATGTGTTGATTTACTGATTTATGAGATTTGATGGGTTTGATGATTGTGAGAACAGGGACAGTACACGGAATCCCGGATGAGGATGTTGCCATCCAGGGAGTATCATTTAAAATTCATTAATATTTACTTGTGTTGTAAATTATGAATTTCATTATTGTGATTATGAGATTTTGTGTATTGGTATGCTCACCCCGTTGGGGGCTGTCTCTGTTGGGGCAGGTGAACAGGTGCATCGATGGCTATGGAGCTGGGCTCGAGCTGTTGATTGGATGCACTCACAGGATCAGTGGTACCAGGGCTTGATGGAGCACGGTATCGTATAGAGTACTTATATACACCCGAGGTTTATATACACATTTATGATGCTCGCTTGTGAGCATGGATATTCTTGTATATGGGTTGTATATAAAGGCATGAGCCTTTCTCTCTTTCATTATATGTTGCATGCAATTGTGGTAGAATTGCTAATGATATGAGAGTCGTTAGTGTATTATGTGGGTGTTGAAACCCACTTTTGTCGTCTTATGTGTGGTGTCTTCCCTGGCTGGGAATTTACTTTGTGTTCTGTATTTCTGTTGAGTATTGTGTATTCCCTGGCCGGGAATTATATTATGTGTTGTGCTTTCATTTCGGGATAGCTCTATTTATGGGGAGACTCTGCCCAAATTTTTATAAAAGTCCACAATGTAAAAAGTGGCAAAAAGGGGAAGGTAATGGGCGAACTCGATGAGTCTATATGTTGTTAGTAGAGATGATCTTATAACGTTGAATATTAAAGGAATTTTGTAAGCATCATTTGAGCTTCCCGATTGACTTTTTATTGAAAGCATGTGCCACACATAATGGTTAATACACTAATTAAGGGTTAAGGGCTTGGGGTCCTTACATTAGTGGTATCAGAGCAGTGGTTAGCTCTTTGGGGCTGTTGAGGTCCTGGAACATGCTGATAGGGATGAGTAGCACATATTTATGCATGATTGTAGTTAGTGTGGTGTGACACAACTAGTTTGCTTATGTGCATTTGTGATATGTGATCATAGTGAAACGATTATATGTCATGATATCTATAGAATCATAATATAACTTGTTGATTATGATTGTGAGTTGTGACACAGGGACAACCAAGTGGAGCATTTTGAAATGCATTGGGATACAGGAAGTACTTTGTACTCATAGTTTATGCATTTACTCATTATAATCATATTGTGTGGAATATGGATTATCGTATGCTCATGGTTTGGAATTGTTCCTGTAGGGACACTATGACGTGGAAAGGCTAAGGCCATGGTTGAAAAGACACGAAACGGTAACCTGCATTTTATATACATCCTGGAATTATGCATTGTGGTTGCATGTATGCATGTAGTGATGATTTTAATGCTTTGCCGCCAAATGTTGAAGCGAGGGGTGGGAGTACCGCATGTCGCATTTGAGCAAGGTGCATTAAAATACACTCATGATGATGTATGTTGGTATATGGATTATGCTTTGTGATGCAGGTATCGATGGAATACTTGGTGAATATCCCATGAGTCATTGTTATGGATGAGTGATGATTTTAAATGCTTGCCGCTATTTATTGTTTTGTGCCGCTAAAATGTGAAGCGAGGGGTGGGAGCGCCGCATGTCACATTGAAGCGTGGTTAGCATATGAGGCGAGGAAAGAATATTTGCCGCTAAAATGTGAGGCGAGGGGTGGGAGTACCGCATGTTCATTTAAGCGAGGTTATTCTATGCCGCCTATATGTGAAGCGAGGGGTGGGAGTACCGCATGTTTTATTTGAGCGAGGGGCATTAAAATACACTACCATGACAATGACTAGGGATCGGCTATATTGACTGGCGATGGTTCTTGCCGCCATGTATATTGATAGCGATGGTTCATGCCGCTATATTGACTGGCGATGGTTCTTGCCGCCATGTATATTGATAGCGATGGTTCATGCCTCTATATTGACTGGCAATGGTTCTTGCCGCCATGGATATTGATAGCGATGGTTTATTCCGCTATATTGACTGGCGATGGTTCTTGCCGCCATGTATAGGGATAGCGATGGTTCATTCCGCTATATTGATTGGCGATGGTTCTTGCCGCCGGATATATTGCTAGCGATGCTCTTTCCGCTATTATGTGGACGATGATTCATGCTCAGGTGTATAGCGAGGTTTCATGCCACTTATTATATGACGAGGTATCATGCCGTCGATTCTATAGCGATGGATTGTGCCGCTATGTGCTCAGCACAGGATTTTGCCGCCTTCGAGCGATGGGTGCTGACTACGTACTATTATCGAACGACGGAGACATGTATGCCGCTATATTGATAGCGATGAGGTATGACATATTACTTGTGTTAGCATTATTGTGGATACTATGTGTTGCTATATATATGCCATGTGTTTGACGATGAGATTATGGATGTCGTGTATTGCCATGTACCGTCGTATGTTTGACGATGTTAGTTGGATGTCATATGTTGACATATGCCGTCACGGGATGACGATGACATAGTTGATGTTCTATGTAGACGTGTGGCGTCGTTTTGATGATTAATACATTTATGTTATGTATTTGGTTATATGGTTTGAGTGCCTTGGTGGGCACATGGTAGTGTCTGAGTCACTAGTTGACGAGACCATTATGCCGAGCAAGTTGCTCGAGGAACTATTGGGTGCGCCGTATAGGAATTATACCGCAGCACATATTCGAAGTATATATTTGTCGAGCAATGATACCCTTGGGTATGCTCGTTGGTTTGGCTAAGGCCAAGTGATTGGTGGTAAGAGTAGTCATTGAGGAAACTACTCGCTTGTGTTGTGATGTAGGGTAGACATGGTTACACCCACCCTGAGGGTGTGTGATAAGTCTTAACGGATTATGATTGCATCATAAGTGAGCAAGGACACCGGGTTGTCCATTGTGCTTGGTATTTTAGAGATATGCTGGGCGATGACCCACAACTCTAATAATTTGTATGGTATGGTATACCGGATTGGGACGTGTGTCACGTCGATAAGCTGGTACGAGCCTATGGAGACAGTGCTTTGCTAGCCAGATATCGTGGTAATGATATAGTGTGATTGTTGGAGCCATGATACTGCTCGTTGGAACCAAGTTTGGCAAATCGTAAGGTGATACGATGTGGATTGTGGTAGACTCTAGTAGTCACCATGCCTTTTGAGGTTGAGGTTGTGCATGCCTCACTGAAACGTGTCTACGTTTATGTTTAATCTTGGTGAGACTTGTCTGGAACAGCTCATAAAGTTGGAGTACCAACAAGAGGGTCATCAAGTCGTCGTTGACTCGATCTGGGGAACCCGTGTACTTGGGATGCAATGGGTATTATTGTATCCAGTTTTTCCGAACGGTGGTTCGAGACTAGTGGATCTCGAGTTTGATAGCACTTCCCTTGTGGGGAAGGAGGTAGTATTATACCTATTTGGGAATCTTTGAAAGATTCGGTAAGTTGGTACGTGTGGTGTTGATTTTGGGAATCACGCCGTGTTGTTGATCGTCGATTATCGTTCTCCACTGGGTAGGGAATGACTCAGAATTGACAGTTGTGTTTGGGGCTTAGGGGCATGTTGTAGATACCCGAGCCAAGTGCATTGAGTATGCATGTGATGTCAGTGCTTAGGCAGGTATACCGGTGAGTGTACGGATGCCAGTTATTGATTTCCTTTTGACAAGCATAGAGTTATGCTACTTTTGGATGGTTAAATCTCTGATGAGAGATATGGAACACCTTGAGATTGGGAATCTCCATGGCACGATGATTATGAGGGATAATCGTGAAGTTAGTTGACTTCCCTTGAGGGGGGATTATCTTGTGTGGGTTGAGATGTTCCCTGGTTGGTGTTTCCCTTCGAGTTATACGATAGCCTTCCCAAGTTTGGATTGTTAAATCCTAGGATTGCCAAGGGATGGCAGGAATTCAGATTGGTTGGGTGTCGCTGTCGATACAAGCGTTGAGGATGCAATGGGTTTATTGCATGTCCTTTCAGAATTTGAACTCTGTGGAGTCTCGATGGTTTATTTATGATCAGGATGTGATCCCTGGAATATCCGGAGGTGGACATCTTGTGAGATGTCTTTTGTGTGAATCTGTGGCCGTGAGTTGCCCAAATTGAGTTGCAATGATGCGACTGCTCATTCGATGGAGGAGGTTTGAAAGTGGAAACCAGGTTTGGTATGTGTGCACCGTGGTATGCTAATGTTTCCCTCGTAACGATGTATGTTAGACATCGTGAGTCATGATAAAGATATCATTGGACGATATCCACGATGGAATCGGGAGAGATTCGAATCCTTGCAGTTTCAGTTGCCTAACTGCTTTTGGATTATTAGCGTTGAGTGGTGCTGACGCTCTGTGACGTTATGATGGACACCAGAGATTGACACGAGGTCAACGTTCTCACGGTTGAGGTGTCATTCATGATGCGTTCTTACTAAGTGGTATTAGAACGAAGGATGACTGTCCGATCTACGGTCGTAAATATTGGTTGTTTTGCAGTCATGAGGGACTGACTTTTGGGATGACCCGCATCGAGGTACGTTTTGCCTCTTGGGTGATATGTTGGTTTTGGTATGTCGATCTGTTTCAGAGTTTGATGTGAGATAAGTATCCTCGCGGTTTTTAAGACGATTCTGATATGGTCAGGAATCGAGGTTATGACTTCATGTAGTTGTGTAGCCCAGGTGTTACGTGATACACCGGTGCTAATTTCGAGGACGAAATTCTTTTAGTGGGGGATATTGTGATGACCAGAGATTAGGGATGTTAATCCCGGAGTGTTAATAACCCGTAAAGTTGTTTTACGTGACAATTGGAGTTTAATCGAGGTGTTGGGCCTTCTGGGCTCGTCTATTTGAGTAGTTGGGATCGTTGGATCCCGACGTTGAGATCGTATTCTCATTTCGGTGAAAACCAGTGAGTTGGGTTTTTAGTGTGACTCGGAATCTCGGGTGCTTGGTGTGGGCACCGGTAGGGGGTTTTGAGTTAGAGAGAGAGTTTTTGAAAACAGATGATTTTTAATGAATCATGATGTATTTGTGGGACTATTAGTATTTCGGGGTATTTTTGCTATAAATACCAGTTGAACCCGAGATTTTAATTATCGGAACCATTTTTCCCCCACCTTTCCCATTTTTCTCTCTCCCCGACCCGCGTGTTTTCCCGTCTGTTTTGACCCCCGCGGCTTCAAACGCCGCGCCCGCCGCCGTTCGGCGCGTCCGATCCGCCGCCAGCTTCGTCTCTTCCAGGCGCACCTCCCCGTACCAACAATTCGAAGTTTGGTCGCGATTTGAGCTCGGATTTCTGCAGAAAGCGCTAGGGTTCGTCACTGGATTCTGTTCGATTTTGTGGCTTGATTTTGGTACGATTTTTGGGGCTTTTATTCAGGCGATTTTGGGGCGTTTTGTGCTTTGATTGGGGTCGAATATTTCTTGCTTTGAGGTTCAAAGAAATTCGTTGGCATTGGTTCGATTTTGGGTGTTCTATTTTTCGAAAAACCTTGCTGATTTTGGATAAATTATTATGCTTCACATGGTTCAGCTTTTGAGTCTCTTTGGTAATGCATTATGGTTCGATTTTCATGTTGTTTGATGAGTTAGGGTTCGAAAATTTGGGGATTTTTGGCAAGGGGTGATGATTCTTGTTGTAATCGATTAATTCATATTTTAGATGAATTATGGTGTTTAATTGGGTTCGATTTGTGTTGTGAAGATTCGAAAATTTGTGGGGAATTCTTGAGCAATTTTCGATAATGGTTAATTGTCGTGTGTTGACAATATTTTTGAGGGTTATGGGTGTGCTTGAGCATGGGTTGCATGTTCGTAATTAATTGTGAATTAATTTATCGTGTTACCACATCGTTCCTCGGAGCATGGAACTCGAGCAAGGTTTGGCTCGGACTTCGGAGATTAAGGTACGTGCGACGTACGAGCATTACTTTATACGAGAGCATTTGTGAAATGCATAATGTATATTGACTTCATCGATGGTTGTGCGCATGGCTATATTTATGTGTTGATATATATGGGGTACTGGGCCTATATGACTATTGTACGGCATTTGAGATGCCTGAGAATGATCGTGGGATCATGTACTCATTATAAGACATGCGAGATGTCTAGGTATAATGGAAAATTGGTAAAATAAATGCTAGGCATTTGAGATATCTATGATTGATAGCGAAATTGAGAAATCAGTACTAGATATTGAGATATCTATATTTGTATGTATAATGAACTTGGAATCATTGATTATTGATACTTGAGAATCAGGCATGCTATGAGTTAAATCAATGTGTTGATTTACTGATTTATGAGATTTGATGGGTTTGATGATTGTGAGAACAGGGACAGTACACGGAATCCCGGATGAGGATGTTGCCATCCAGGGAGTATCATTTAAAATTCATTAATATTTACTTGTGTTGTAAATTATGAATTTCATTATTGTGATTATGAGATTTTGTGTATTGGTATGCTCACCCCGTTGGGGGCTGTCTCTGTTGGGGCAGGTGAACAGGTGCATCGATGGCTATGGAGCTGGGCTCGAGCCGTTGATTGGATGCACTCACAGGATCGTGGTACCAGGGCTTGATGGAGCACGGTATCGTATAGAGTACTTATATACACCCGAGGTTTATATACACATTTATGATGCTCGCTTGTGAGCATGGATATTCTTGTATATGGGTTGTATATAAAGGCATGAGCCTTTCTCTCTTTCATTATATGTTGCATGCAATTGTGGTAGAATTGCTAATGATATGAGAGTCGTTAGTGTATTATGTGGGTGTTGAAACCCACTTTTGTCGTCTTATGTGTGGTGTCTTCCCTGGCTGGGAATTTACTTTGTGTTCTGTATTTCTGTTGAGTATTGTGTATTCCCTGGCCGGGAATTATATTATGTGTTGTGCTTTCATTTCGGGATAGCTCTACTTATGGGGAGACTCTGCCCAAATTTTTAAAAGTCACAATGTAAAAAGTGGCAAAAAGGGGATGGTAATGGGCGAACTCGATGAGTCTATATGTTGTTAGTAGAGATGATCTTATAACGTTGAATATTAAAGGAATTTTGTAAGCATCATTTGAGCTTCCCGATTGACTTTTTATTGAAAGCATGTGCCACACATAATGGTTAATACACTAATTAAGGGTTAAGGGCTTGGGGTCCTTACAGGTATACCCCGTCTCCATGTGCAAGCGAGCCTCCTCCCTCCCGCTCCACATTTTTAGCGGTCAAGCGTAAGCATTAAACCTTCACTGTGATCACCCCTGACTCGTGGAATACTCCTCTTTATTCCACATCACAATATGCAACAACAATGCATAATATGCAACAACAATGCATAATAACATGTATCAACTCTTAATGCATCACATTGCATTCATCATATGTCAAACAGACAACATAAGTACATGTTACCGTTGGGATGCTCGTACGTAGCTTACGTACCTTTCCAAAATGTAGTGTGTGGTGGGACTCTATCCCCTGCGTTGTGTAGCCGTCTGTGAAGGCTCTACACCAGTGTACAACACAATATTAGATGCCAATGATCCAAAATAAAAAATCCAACAAAATATCAATATTTCAAAATTTTGCCTCTGGCGATCGATCGCTACCACTTGGCGATCGATCGCCAAACTCCACTGTCCCATGGCGATCGATCGCGTGCCTTTGATTTTGGCTACTGGACCTCGGCGATCTATCGCTCCATTTGTGGCGATCGATCGCCACATGGTCTGTGCGCGACATTTTCCAGAATGCTCAACACTGATTTTCACACCTTTCATTCTAACATGTAAGACATACAACATGCCTAAACAAACATGCTAGTAGCTACAATACACTACCCTGAGTGTAATCATAAAAGATATATATCCCAACCACAAACCCACATGCATTAAAAGCACCCCTGATCAGATAGAAAACGTACCATCCTCTGTCGGCAATCTACCACAGCTCGGTATCTGCTCAACACATCAATGCCGATAATGCAGTCAAAATCTGCCATCTCTAACTGAATCAGATCGGCCCTCAGATCATTGCCCTCAAAATAAATCAGGCAATCAGATAACAGTCGGTCCGCAATCACATGCTTTCCCGTGGGTGTCGAGACCATGAGAGGCGTGGGTAACAGAGACGAGCACAAGTGGTGTCTCTCCACAAAAGCAACAGATACAAAAGAATGAGAAGCACCTGTATCTACCAAAATAAATGCAGGGTACGTAAATAAATGACACGTACCAGCATTGACATCCTCCGGGGCTGCCTCAGCCTGCTCCCTAGTCAGTGCATACACTTGTCCCTGCGGTGGTCCTGTCGCCAGACCTCCCTGTGGTCGAGGCACAAACTGCTGCCTCGGTGGTGCCGTCCTAGCATCAAATCTTGGCCTATTCGGCCCTGAGTCTGCCTGACTTGCCCGATTGGGGCAATTCCGAGCTAAGTGGCCCACCTTGCCACAAACATAACAGCTTCGGCAGTCACGTGACAAGTGAAATCCTCCACAGCGGTCACACATGTCCCCTCCTGCCTTACTCCCCTGTGTAGGTCCTCGATTGCTCTGCTTCTGACTCTGAGATTTCTTCCCGCTAAATCTGGAAGATGATGAGGCTCCACGAGCCTTGAACTGATCCCCTCGTGGTTTCAAACTATCAGTAACAGGCCTTTGTGATGGCACGGAAGAGAGTACAGCGTCCTTATACGCTCCCATAGCAATCTCTGCCAGCTCTGCCCGTGTCAGGGCGTCATCAAAAGAGCTGGGGTTGTTGGAGACAACCCGGTCAAATAGTTCTGGCCTCAGTCCCTTTAGGAAATGCCTCATCTTTGCATGGATGCTCACAGCGATGTGGGGGACATACCTCAACAGTGAGGAATACTGCAAAGCAAAGTCTGAAACTGACATGTTGCCCTGCTTCAAATTAGTGAACTCGTCCTCCTTGACTTGTCTGGCAGCGGCAGAAAAATACCGGTTATGAAACCGGGTCCTGAATACAGTCCAGTCCACTACCATACCTTGGGCCTCAGCTCCATCACAGTGGTCTTCCACCACATAGAAGGCTTCTTCGCCATCTGAAACTCGGCTAACCTCAGCCATGCGGTACGTGCACAGGGCGCAGTCACAAGTATCTGCTCTATCCGTTCTAGCCACTCTTCGGCCCCTTCTCCAGACTCGGTCCCCTCAAACATAGGTGGACGGAAGTTCAGAAACTGTGTCAAACTGAGCTCCCCTGGTAATAACATCTGTGCACTGGGCTCCACTCCTACAGCAGGTGGCGGTAAAGGATTCATATGAGCAACACTAGCATTCATACTGCCCATATCCCCTACCTCTTCATTGAGGTTCTCCGGGTTAATAGCCGCCATGCTGCAACACAAGAGTTAACAACAATACCAAAAGCAGTTCTAGTATAAGCCGTTAGATAACAGAGTATCATATTCAAAGCATGTTAGTATAACACTTATACAAAAATATGCATCACATGCATAACATGCCCAACAATGAATACCTAACCAACTTGTCTGTAAAGGCTACCCTTCATTCTTCCCTGGTTATCTAACCACTGCTCTGATACCAAATGTGAGACCCCGATATCTCAAGATACTAATAGGTGCGATTAAGAGAACTAAGCATTTCAATATCAGAGTATTTAATCGTGTTGACATTTTGAGCTTACAGTTCAAATGTACCCATAAAATTTTCAACAATTAAAAGTTACATTTCTCAAAACAATAGGAGTGACACTATAGTTCTACTCCACTACTTGTAGAGACTACGCATAAGAACTTTGTCCTGCTATTGTAGTAGCACTCCTTACAGGTCAAAGTATCAGCCCCGACCCTAGTTCTTCTTAGCAAAAGCACCTACAAAGACAACCCCCAACACATGAGCACATAGCTATCCATATACAACACAATATGAATACGTAAGGCGTAAATGCATAATCATAAATACAAAACACTTCCTGTATTTTCATCGCATTTACAATGCCCATTGGTTGTCCCTGTACCACAATTCATAATCAAAACAATATATGAATGTATGGCATCGCATTTATAGGGTGCTTTTAATGCATGTAAGTTTGTGGTTGGGATATATATCTTGTATGATTACACTCAGGGTAGGGAATTGTAGCTACTAGCATGTTTGTTTAGGCATGTTGTATGTCTTACATGTTAGAATGAAAGGTGTGAAAATCAGTGTTGAGCATTCTGAAAAATGTCGCGCACAGACCATGTGGCGATCGATCGCCACAAATGGAGCGATCGATCGCCGAGGTCCAGTAGCCAAAATCAAAGGCACGCGATCGATCGCCATGGGACAGTGGAGTTTGGCGATCGATCGCCAAGTGGTAGCGATCGATCGCCAGAGGCAAAATTTTGAAATATTGATATTTTGTTGGATTTTTTATTTTGGATCATATATTGGCATCTAATATTGTGTTGTACACTGGTGTAGAGCCTTCACAGACGGTTACACAACGCAGGGGATAGAGTCCCACCACACACTACATTTTGGAAAGGTACGTAAGCGACGTACGAGCATCCCAACGGTAACATGTACTTATGTTTGTCTGTTTGACATATGATGAATGCAATGTGATGCATTAAGAGTTGATACATGTTATTATGCATTGTTGTTGCATATTATGCATTGTTGTTGCATATTGTGATGTGGAATAAAGAGGAGTATTCCACGAGTCAGGGGTGATCACAGTGAAGGTTTAATGCTTACGCTTGACCGCTAAAAATGTGGAGCGGGAGGGGGGAGGCTCGCTTGCACATGGAGGCGGGGTATACCATACTTCAATTCCCATTTAAATATGCTTTTACCAAAACAATAATACACACCCCAAAATAATTATGCCATAACCCCAACATCCCAACATATGTCGCATGCACCCCGAAATGTAACTCCTCAACCATATTAATTCAACCTCATGAATTAACACTAAATCATCATAATATAAATAAATGATTAAAATCACTTAATCATTTCGGGGATATCACAATACTCCCCTACTTATAAGATTTCGCCCTCGAAATCAGCATGCACTTACCCAAAATAAATAAACATAAATCACATACCAGAAAACAGTTCTGGATAGCGCTGCACCATGTGTCGCTCCGTCTCCCACGTGGCCTCCTCGACACCCCTACGATTCCACTGAACCTTGATCATAGGAATAATTTTGTTTCTCAGCCGGCGATCTGCCCTATCCAAAATCCTGATAGGATCGCTCCACATAGGAAACATCGGACTCAATCTGTACCTCTGAAGGCTGTAACACATGAGAAGGATCCAGCTCATACTTCCTCAGCATAGACACATGGAATACATCGTGTATACCAGACAGAGAAGGCGGTAAAGCTAATCGGTACGCCAGAGTACCCACACGCTGTAAGATCTCATACGGTCCCACATATCTCGGGGACAACTTCCCCCGCATACCAAAGCGTACTACGCCTCTGAAAGGTGAGATCTTCAGAAAGACTCTGTCGCCCAACTGAAACTCCAACGGCCTACGCCGCTGATTGGCATACGCTGCCTGTCTGTCCTGAGCTGCCTTCATCTTTTACCTTATCACTTTTACCTTTTCTTCCATTTCCCGGATCAAATCTGGTCCTCCGACTGATTTGCGATCCCCGTCATCCCAACACAAGGGTGACCTACAACGCCTACCATAGAGGGCCTCGAAAGGAGCCATCTGTATACTTGCCTGGTAGCTGTTGTTGTAAGAGAACTCCACCAAGGCTATCGAGTCCTGCCATGAAGTGTCGAACTCTAGCACACAAGCTCTCAACATATCTTCGAGCGTCTGTATTGTACGCTCGGTCTGTCCGTCCGTCTGAGGGTGATAGGCTGTGCTCAGCCTCAACTCCGTACCTAGAGCTGTCTGCAGACCCTCCCAAAAGTGAGATGTAAACCGCGGATCTCGATCAGACACAATCGAAACAGGGATCCCATGCAGTCTCACCACATCTCTGTTATATAACTGTGCCATCCTCAAGTACGTGAAGGTCATACAGTAGGGAATGAAATGAGCACTCTTGTCAATCTGTCGACGACTACCCATATAGCATCGAAACCTGAAACAGTCCTTGGTAAATGGGTCACGAAGTCCATGGATATGTGCTCCCACTTCCACTGTGGTATCTCCAAGCTCCTTAGCTCACCTCCAGGCCTCTGCCTCTCGGCCTTTACCTGTTGACAAATCAAACAGCGCTTGACAAAAGAGGTGACATCTTGTTTCATACGCCTCCACCAGAACTGGCTGCGTAGATCCTTATACATCTTCTTCCCGCCCGGGTGGACACTCATCCTGCTGCAATGATCTTGCTGTAATATACCCTGACGCAACTCGGGTGTATCTGGAACCACCCATCTGTCGCCAAGTCTCAGAGAACCGTCCTCAGCCACTTTGAATCTCGATGGTTGCCCTGAATGAACCACTGACATCCATCTCTGAACCTCTGCATCGGTCCCCTGAGCCTTCCTGATGTGATCATAAATAGCAGGCTCAGCTAACAAGGTCAAAACCTGTACTGGTGAAGTAGACACATCATAATCAAATCCCAAATGGCAGTAGGAGCCCAACATAGCTGATAGACACATGGCATCCTCCGCTGTGCTCCTCACCTTCTGACTCAAAGCGTCGGCTGTCAAGTTTGCTTTCCCGGGATGGTATAGGATTTCACAATCATAATCCTTCAGCAGATCCATCCATCTCCTTTGTCTCATGTTCAGCTCAGCCTGTGTAAACAAGAATTTCAGGCTTTTGTGATCAGTGAAGATGGTGAATGAGGTACCGTATAAGTAGTGTCGCCATATCTTCAAGGCGAACACTATAGCTGCTAGCTCCAGATCATGGACCGGATACCTCGTCTCATGTGGTTTCAATTGTCTCGAAGCGTAAGCCACAACGTGCTTATCCTGCATCAGCACGCATCCTAAACCCTGAAGCGATGCGTCGGTATAGAGAACGAATCCTTTGTTCTCCCTGGGAATTACCAAAACTGGCGCTGAAGTCAATCTGTGCTTCAACTCCTGGAAGCTCTGCTCACAAGTTTCCGACCAAAGGAATGGAACTCCCTTCTGAGTCAGCTGTGTAAGTGGCTTGGCGATCTTTGAGAAACCCTCGACGAAACGTCGGTAATAGCCAGCCAGACCAAGAAAACTTCGAATTTCACTGACTGAAGTAGGGGCAGACCAAACCATAACTGCCTCTATCTTCCTCGGGTCTACTGATATCCCCTCTCGTGATATGATATGGCCCAAAATGATACACTGCTCAGCCAAAACTCACACTTGCTGAGTTTGGCGTACAACTGATGATTTCTGAGAATCTGAAGTACTATCCTCAAATGATCGGCATGTTCCTCCTCACTCCTTGAGTATACGAGGATGTCATCAATGAATACGATCACAAACTGATCGAGGTACTCCTGAAATACTCTGTTCATCAAGCTCATAAAAACTGCAGGTGCATTTGTCACTCCGAATGGCAACACTAAGAACTCGTAGTGCCCATACCGAGTTCTAAAAGCCGTCTTTTGGACATCGCCTGCTCTAACCCACACCTGATGATAGCCTGACCTCAAGTCTATCTTTGAGTACACCTCTGTACCCTGAAGCTGATCGAACAGGTCATCAATCCTCGGAAGTGGATATCTGTTCTTCACTGTGGCCTTGTTCAGTTTCCTGTAGTCAATGCACAGACGCATTGAACCATCCTTCTTTTTCACGAACAATACTGGTGCACCCCAAGGCGATACACTAGGACGAATGTATCCCTTATCGAGGAGCTCCTGTAACTGTACCTTCAGTTCTCTCAGCTCTGCCGGTGCCATCCTGTATGGGGCACGAGAAATAGCAGAAGTCCCCGGCAGCAGCTCAATGGCGAACTCAACATCCCTGACAGACGAAAATCCCGGAATCTCATCTGGGAACACATCAATGAACTCCGCCACCACTGGAATGTCCTCGGCTCTTACTTCCTTCTCTTCTGATGCATTCACGACATAAATAAGGTACCCAGTGTGGCCACATTCCAATGCCGATAAAAAGTCCACTGGAACCCCTGATCAGATAGAAAACGTACCATCCTCTGTCGGCAATCTACCACAGCTCGGTATCTGCTCAACACATCAATGCCGATAATGCAGTCAAAATCTGCCATCTCTAACTGAATCAGATCGGCCCTCAGATCATTGCCCTCAAAATAAATCAGGCAATCAGATAACAGTCGGTCCGCAATCACATGCTTTCCCGTGGGTGTCGAGACCATGAGAGGCGTGGGTAACAGAGACGAGCACAAGTGGTGTCTCTCCACAAAAGCAACAGATACAAAAGAATGAGAAGCACCTGTATCTACCAAAATAAATGCAGGGTACGTAAATAAATGACACGTACCAGCAATGACCTCCTCCGGGGCTGCCTCAGCCTGCTCCCTAGTCAGTGCATACACTTGTCCCTGCGGTGGTCCTGTCGCCTGACCTCCCTGTGGTCGAGGCACAAACTGCTGCCTCGGTGGTGCCGTCCTAGCATCAAATCTTGGCCTATTCGGCCCTGAGTCTGTCTGACTTGCCCGATTGGGGCAATTCCGAGCTAAGTGGCCCACCTTGCCACAAACATAACAGCTTCGGCAGTCACGTGACAAGTGAAATCCTCCACAGCGGTCACACCTGTCCCCTCCTGCCTTACTCCCCTGTGTAGGTCCTCGATTGCTCTGCTTCTGACTCTGAGATTTCTTCCCGCTAAATCTCGCGATCGATCGCCACAAATGGCGCGATCGATCGCCTTGAATGGCGCGATCGATCGCCATGGGATAGTGGAGTTTGGCGATCGATCGCCAAGTGGTAGCGATCGATCGCCAGAGGCAAAATTTTGAAATATTGATATTTTGTTGGATTTTTGATTTTGGATCATATATTGGCATCTAATATTGTGTTGTACACTGGTGTAGAGCCTTCACAGACGGCTACACAACGCAGGGGATAGAGTCCCACCACACACTACATTTTGGAAAGGTTCGTAAGCGACGTACGGGCATCCCAACGGTAACATGTACTTATGTTTGTCTGTTTGACATATGATGAATGCAATGTGATGCATTAAGAGTTGATACATGTTATTATGCATTGTTGTTGCATATTATGCATTGTTGTTGCATATTGTGATGTGGAATAAAGAGGAGTATTCCACGAGTCAGGGGTGATCACAGTGAAGGTTTAATGCTTACGCTTGACCGCTAAAAATTTGGAGCGGGAGGGGGGAGGCTCGCTTGCACATGGAGGCGGGGTATACCATACTAAGCGATGATGAGATACCGCTAGTATGAAGAAGCGAGGATGTGATACCGCTTGTTTTGAGATTGTAAAGCGAAGAAGCATTAAAATAACTGATGATGACTGACTCAAGAAAAAGAGATGATATGTCATGACATTTATTAGTGAAGCCATACATTCATATAGTGTTTTGATTATGAATTGTGGTACAGGGACAACCAATGCGCATTGTAAATGTGATGAAAATACAGGAAGTGTTTTGTATTTATGATTATGCATTTACGCCTTACGTATTCATATTGTGTTGTATATGGATAGCTATGTGCTCATGTGTTGGGGGTTGTCTTTGTAGGTGCTTTTGCTAAGAAGAACTAGGGTCGGGGATGATACTTTGAGCTGTAAGGAGTGCTACTACAATAGCAGGACAGAGTTCTTATGCGTAGTCTCTACAAGTAGTAGAGTAGAACTATAGTGTCACTCCTATTGTTTTGAGAAATGTAACTTTTAATTGTTGAAAATTTTATGGGATTTGAACTGTAAGCTCAAAATGTCAACACGATTAAATACTCTGATATTGAAATGCTTAGTTCTCTTAATCGCACCTATTAGTATCTTGAGATATCGGGGTCTCACACCAACTTGAAACTCAAGTGGTCTACGTCGCTTATTAGCATAAGCAGCCTGTCTGTCCTGAGCAGCTTTAAGTTTCAATCGAATTAACTTCACTTTCGCTTCCATTTCATGAATCATATCCGGTCCATGTAAGGAAGACTGATCCACAGCATCCCAATACAATGGCGATCTACATCGTCGCCCATATAGAGCCTCAAATGGTGCCATCTTTATACTAGATTGATAACTGTTATTATATGAAAATTCCACTAATGGCAATGACTCTTGCCAAGAGCTATCAAACTCTAATACACAGGCACGCAACATATCCTCAAGCGTCTGTATTGTATACTCTGTTTGTCCATCTGTCTGAGGATGATATGCCGTACTCAACCGCACTTCCGTTCCCAACGCTGTCTGTAACCCTTCCCAAAATGAGAATTAAATCTCGGATCTCTATCCGACACAATGGAAACTGGTATACCATGTAGTCTCACTACATGTTGAATGTACAATTTTGCCATTCGCAAATATGTAAATGTCATACAATATGGCACGAAATGAGATACTTTGGTGAGTCGGTCAACGATCACCCAAATGGCATCACAACCAAAAGACGTCCGTGGCAAATGAGTCACAAATTCCATCGTGATATGTTCCCATTTCCACTGAGGAATGTCCAAACTGTGTAATTCACCTCTTGGTTTCTGTCTTTCTGCTTTTACTTGTTGACAGACTAAACATCGTTTCACAAAATTCAACACATCCTGTTTCATACGTTTCCACCAAAATTGGTGTCTTATTCCTTAGTCAATATCTAATATCTTCACTAGTGAATAGCTATCGAGATTAAGCAGATATTTCCATTTCTCAAGTCCACGATAATCAATTATCATTTTCCATATCATCAATATCATTACTCTAGATAGTCTCATCTAAAAGAGTTCATAGTGAAGTTTTTATTCATAGTTTGGACACAAAAACTGGAACTGAATTATGACAGTCCACATATCAAAGTCCTCATTCAAACCAATTCTCGTTGTTTCTCACAACAACTACATTCTATTCTTCAATTGAAATATTGCTAGCTCCAATATTCTCAAGTTCTAAATTCTCATCTTGGCATACATAGGTTTTGACAGTAAACTCATACGTATAACCTTGGTCTTTCAGACTTAAATTCCCGATGTCAATCGACAAAATATGTTTTAAATAATTCTAGTGGCATCCACTAATCATAAGGATTAAATCCCAAAGTGATAAATACAATTTCCAATAATGGACACATTATCACTAAATTATAGTGCAATTAACAGTTTATAGTGTCTACAGATTCAATAGTAGCTCTTAAAGCCTATATCACAGCTACCTGTCCAAACACTAACTGTCCAACATAATTCATACATCTCAAGTCATAGATGTTATCATCATTCTACATCATCATCCTATCAGCAACTATCAGTGCTAACAGATAAAATTCTCAAAATTATATGCAACTCAGCATAATATATGCAACTCAGCATTCAAATTCCCTACATTATATGCAACTCAGCATATTAAAATATTCAGAGATATGACAACTAATTATCCCTGCTCAATAATCCATTACATGTATAAAACTTCATTATCGAACATGTAAACATAGCAGGCAAGAGCATATAAATCAGATAGTCAGACACATGCACAAACAATTCATTTGTGTCTATTCTCAGTGTCCTAACTCTAGTTCGAGCATATCCCAGATTATGCTCTGATACCAACTGTGAGGGCCTGGTCCTAATCAGAGGTTTAATTAACACACGATTGTTATATTAACGTAAACAGCGGAAGATTTAGTTAAAAACTTTATCAAAGTGACCCTCAAAATTTTTCGCATTTTGTTTCTAAAACATTTCCGAATAGTGAAAATATTTATTTCCAGTTTTACATCTAACATGATATTCATCGCATAAGCATTACATATAATTTCTCAGTAAAGTAATACTTAAAAATACAGATACTCAGGGCATACCCCGTTAATTTAAAACATAAGTAAAAATACTAAACAACTACTGAGACTCAAAACATAAATCGTATACCTGAGCTCGCTCTCAAGGAGCTCTGGTATTTATCGATGCTTCATCTCGAGCATCCACAGTACGTCCACCTGCAATACCTGTCATGTCCATCCAACAAAGACATGACAGCCCCCCGCGAAGGGGGTCAGAACCCCAGTACGAGAAACAGATAAAATCATAGTGTATGACAAATAACATGCGATGTATGCCGTGCATGAATGCAAATGCACATGAAGGGTATCAAATCTCGAATATCCCTGTCTCAAGGGTCCAAAGGAAATCATCGATCACTCATCAGTGCTCGAGCTGGATGTGACACGCTCCGCGCTCCGATCTATCTCTCAGTCGAGCCATCGGCGGTCCATCATCCTCGTGTCTGGGCGACGTCGGCACGCTCGTCGCTCCGGCATCCCTCAGCTCACTCTCACTCCTGCCGAGCCAACGGGTGCCCCTCATCCCCAGACACGCATCACTCATACCAAGAAAAGATATAGGTACCAAGAACGAATCAATAGGCTCAACATGACATGCTCAATGTCCATGCGTGTCAATGCATCATGCAATATCATAATCTCATGTGATGCACCTCAAATCTCATGTCATCATATATCATGCAGTCAATGTACCATGTAATTCACATACTGCAAATCAACTTATCACATAGTCACATAATGAGCAAGTAATGACAAGTAAATCATACCCGGGAACATCACATGTCTTTGTAAGACATTGTGATAAAACCCGTTTTCTACGTACCTCGGACCAGTACTAATTTTATCGAGTGCTCCAAAATAGTCCAGGAATTATTTAACCAGGTCATAAATACTACAAAATTATCACTAAGTGTTTAAATGACACAAAAGCTAAAATAAGTTTTTAAAGGTGTTTTCCTACTGATTTTTCCTTCAAAATCAGACTGACCAGTTTTAGTAGAAAAATCATAATAAAATCATATGACTTCCAAATGACCCGATTCTAGTGCTCAAAGTTCCAAAAGTCAAAGGACTTCATTTTCTTGTCTAATGATGTCGGGCTAATTCTTCCAGTAAAAGTAGTTAAAACACTAAATACGTCGCTTTTGAAATTCTGTTTTCCATCTCGAGCAGTGTTTGTAAAATCGCCATAACTTTTTCATTTTAAAACCAAAATGGTTAATTCCAGTGGCAAATGACAGAAAACTCAAAGTACTAAAATACTTACTTCTGGAGAGTTTTCAAAATTCCTAGCCGAAAATGCTCAGAAATCGGACAACACGCTGCATGACATTTTCGCCCACATGCAGATCATGATTTGCACACTTGAAGTATAAAATTCATATTTAATTGAAAATAAGTCCAAAATGTGAGACCCCGTTATCACATCAAGACATTAAGGTGCAATTTAGAGAACTAAACATTCATGTGAATAAATCAGAGTAATATGCCGTGTTGATTTATCTGAGCTTTAGAGATTACAGTACCAAAATGTTTCAAAAGGAAGACACAATTCCTACAAAGGTACTACATTATAGTCTTACTCTACTCAGTAGAAGCTATACAAAAATTTTCTCTAACATGCTAATCCTGTAGCACTCCTTACAGCTCAGCATATCAACCCGACCCTGGTTCTCGACAAAAAGCACCTACAAAGACAACCCCCAACACATGAGCATAACACAATTCATATTCAACATAATATGAAAGTAAGGCATAATGCAAATCTTAAACACAAGCCCTTCCTGTATTTTCAGCATTTATAACGCCCATTGGTTGTCCCTGTACCATAATTCATAATAAAAACACATTATAAGAATATATGGTTTCATAAATAAATGTCATGACATCCTTCCTCCTTAAATCCTTATTTCAATCCTGAGCCCTTATCATTAGTACATTTTAATGCTTCTTGCTACTCCATGTAAGCGGAATTCTTCCTCGCTTCCAATGGACCTTAGCGTAAGCAATTAAAATCCTTACTAAGATAACCTTGACTCGTGAAATACACCTCTTATATTTCACAACATACATATGCAAAAACAATGCATAATAACATGTATCATAACCTTAATGCACCACATTGCATTCATCATGCGTCAAAAAGACAAACATAAAGCACATGTTACCGTTGGGATGCCCGTACGTCGCTTACGTACCTTTCCAAAAGATAGAGGAGTCAATCGACTTTATCTCCTCGGTTGTGATGGCACCTGGGATGGTTCTACATAGCCACACAACACAATATTAGGCACCTCATAACATTCCAATATCAAAACTTTAACAAAATATATCAATTTAAATTTTTCAACATTCTGGGTCTCTCGATCGATCGGCCCCTTTTCCCGATCGATCGAGAAGACGCCTAAAATCAGAACCAAGATTCTGCCTCGCTCGATCGATCGAGAAGAAATGTCGATCGATCGAGATGCCCTGTTCGAGAAATACTAACCCAGAATTCTCGAACACCTATATTCATACCCTTCGATCTAGCATAAAACATACACCACATGTTTGAACAATTATGCTAGCAATTACAATACACTACTCCGAGTGTATTCATACCAAATTTACACCCTAAGCATAAGCCTACATGTATAAACGTCGATCATTTAAACAAGTACTGGATCAACTTTTCTGGAAACAGGGTAACATATTCATTTCCAGATTTCTTGAGCACCTCACTTCATGCTATTAAACCTATCACATATAGCATAAAGAAAGCTCGAACAAACATGCCATGGGCTTCACAAAACTACCATGCATATTTTCACATCAAAGTTTTACCAAAACCTAAGCTTGACGTGTATGATAATACCTTCATAAAAACACTCCCCACACATATATTTCCAGAAAACAGGGCACTTGAACCTTGCCCAGAATTTTCGAACACTACCTTTCACATGATTAAATCCTTCACATAATACATGCAACATGCTCAAGGAAATATACTGGTACCTTCAACAAGCTACCATACACGAAATCACATCGAAGGTTCGACCAAAACCTAAGTTAGCATGCTTCAAATATTCATGGTAAAACCCTTCTTAACATGAAAAACAGAGTACTACCCTGCTCGGATGTTCGAGGAACCCTTTTCTCTACTACAAATCTAGCACATAAAGCATGCAACATGCTAAGGGCTTCACAAACATCACATAAAGGTATTCATAATAAGATAACATCATACCCTAAACTAGCATGCCAAATCTGCTACAAAGAACAAGCATGCCAGGAAACTGAAAACTGGGAAAAAATGTGACTCCTCACCACTTTTGCCCTTCGATTTTCTATATGAAAAGAAGAATGAAACCCGATCACTTTTCTCCTGGAACTCGACCAAGTTGCAGAGAGATGAAGGGAAAAAGAAGGGAGCTTTTTGGAAGAGGCAAGATGAAAATATCTTCAAGTAAAGTTTCTTGCTTAGTCATCTGCTTTCCCAGAAAAACAGGGGAGGGGCGTGGGTTAAGTCAAGTGGGGGTGGGGTGGTTGCATGTAGGGTGGTTTTGGGGTGTTTAATTGTGTCCCGGTATTTCATACGATGTATAAAAATATCTTTCCTTGATATTTTATTATTTTACCACATCATCACAACAATAAAAAACACCTAACATGCTCCCTAAACCACATCCTCAAAATAAATAAATCACTCCCACATAAAATACGCCTTTAGCACATAGGCTCACAATTAATAACCTTTAATTGTATGCTTACCCACATAATCATTTCGGGGATATCACAATACTCCCCTACTTATAAGATTTCGTCCCCGAAATCAAACATGCTGTTAACAAGATATAAAACAATATATAAACGCATACCAGAAAACAGCTCTGGATAGTGCTGCATCATGTGTCGCTCTGTCTCCCACGTGGCCTCCTCGACACCCCTACGATCCCACTGAACCTTGATCATAGGAATAACCTTGTTCCGAAGTCTGCGGTCTGCCCTGTCTAAAATCCTGATAGGCCGCTCCACATAAGAAACATTGTAAGGACCCTAATCCTTAAGTGCGGAATAAAGGCATAATAGAGCTAAATAAATGATCAGAGTAGAGTAAACAAGTTGAGTCTATGAGCTTAAGCATTTACATGCCAAAATAAAGGACTACCAAAAGGATTAATTACATTTCAAACAAATGTATGTGTCCACTATAGTTTTACGCTACTCCTAGAGTAGGCACTATACAAAAGAATCCTGTCCTTTCATCTACCAAAGATGCTCGTGAAGCTCACTGTCTCAACCCGTTCAAGCCCATCTATCATGCCAAAAAGGTACCTACAAGGACAACCCCCAAACATGAGCAATAATAATCATTCATATTCAACACAATATGAAGATAAAGCGTAAATGCATAATCAATATAAAACACTTCCTGTTTTCCCATGCATTTCAAACGCTTCCCGTTTGGTTGTCCCTGTACCATAACTCATGAGTATAATCAACAGATTATTTTTAATGGCCAAAACATGTCATGATATCATATACCATCTCAACTGTACCACATATTGGTCACCATTCCCTAGTCTGTCCATCACAGTGTATTTTAATGCCCCTCGCTTATATTCATATGGGCGGCATAGGATAACCTCGCTACAATGGACATGCGGCGCTCCCACCCCTCGCTTCACAGAGAGCGGCAAATACCCTTTCCTCGCCCCATATGACAACCATGCTCAAATGTGACATGCGGCGCTCCCACCCCTCGCTTTACATTTAGCGGAACCAATACAAAAGCGGCAAGCATTAAAATCATCAAAGGATGACCACGACTCATGGGATGTGCATCCAATAATCATAATATGCATCTAACATCAATATGCATAAATTACCATGTATATGCATCCACAATGCAATACTTCATATGGCATAAATCAACATGTATATGCATCCACAATGCAATACCACATATATACTCGCATCCACAATGCATAAACAATGAGCATATAAAATACATGTTACCGTTGGGTGCCCGTACGTCCACTACGTACCTTTTCAAAATGTGGAATGTGGTTGGACCTCAATTCCTTGGCTGCGTTGCCACCTGGGTTGGTTCTACATATTCACAAATACCAATATTAGAACCCAATAATAGTCCAATACCAAAAATCCCACAAAAATAACCAAAAACATCATTTTTGGTGTCTCGCGATCGATCGCCATCAAGCCCCGATCGATCGCGAGAACACACTGCCTCGCCCAACAATTTTCATCAATCCGCGATCGATCGCGGAGATAGCGCCGATCGATCGCGGCCTCGCCGATCGATCGTGCTAAGCTCGCGATCGATCGCTGAGGCTTACTGCCTCAGCCCTGATGCTCGCGATCGATCGCGAGCGGACGCCGATCGATCGCCGAGCTGCGGGAAATCGAGATTCGGGCACTATTCACCCATCTCCTTCCCAAACACCAACAAACCCACATAACTCAACAACAACCATACCCAACTACTCAAAACCAACAATAAACAACATTATATACCCAAGTATACAACATCTAACCAAAATATACTTCAAAACAAGTATGAATTCCAACATACAACCAAACCCACAACAACCCAACAAAACCCATTTAAAACCATACCAAACTCAAATAAAACCTTGCAAAATTAACACATGAGGTACCCATACCTCTTGGGGATCTCAAATCACCCAACAATCTCCTCAAAACAAGATTTTGCAAGCACTTCTCTTTACCCCAAAGTTGGAACTCGAAAATTGGAAGAAGGGTTTGTGTGGGAGTTGATTTGGTAAAGTAAAAAGAGTGGATGGGGTGGGGTTGGGTATAAAGGTGAGTTTTAAATTAAAAGGCATGCCAAACAATTCCATGGTGTATAAAACACCCCTACATGATATTTTTCAAAGCATTTACTCAAAATGCACCATAATATCAATTAACACATGATTTCTCATAAATTGCTAACTAAGGCAAATAAATCATGCTTCCCATAATATTTACCCAACATGCACCACATGCACCCTGAAATGCAATCCCGGGTCACCCTACCCACATGGCCATGCATTTCCACATAAGGTAAATAAATCTCAACACATAATCAATTACCACATAATTAATCATGTAAACATAACTTAAAGCCAATTAGCAATTAACCATTTCGGGGATGTCACAATACTCCCCTACTTATAAGATTTCGTCCTCGAAATCACATGCACTTACCCCAAAAGAAACTTAACATAAACTCATACCAGAGAATAGTTCCGGGTAGTGCTGCACCATATGCTGCTCCGTCTCCCACGTAGCCTCCTCGACACCCCTGCGATCCCACTGAACTTTGATCATCGGTATCACTTTGTTCCGAAGTCTACGGTCTGCTCTGTCCAGAATTCTAACAGGCCGTTCCACATAAGATATATCTGACTCTAACTGAACTTCGGAAGGCTGTAACACGTGAGACGGATCCGGCTCATACTTCCGCAGCATCGATACATGAAACACATCATGTATACCAGATAAGGAAGGCGGCAAAGCCAGTCGGTAAGCCAATGTGCCAATGCGCTGCAAAATCTCGTACGGTCCCACAAACCTCGGAGACAGTTTCCCGCGCATCCCAAACCGCACAACGCCTCTGAAAGGCGAGATCTTCAAAAAGACCTTATCTCCCAACTGAAACTCTAACGGTCTTCGCCGTTTATTTGCATAAGCTGCCTGTCTGTCTTGGGCTGCTTTCATTTTCTGCCTTATAGTCTTTATCTTCTCTTCCATTTCCCGGATCAACTCAGGCCCTCCGACTGATCTACTGTCCAAATCATCCCAACATAAGGGTGATCTACATCGTCTGCCATAAAGAGCTTCAAACGGAGCCATCTGAATACTTGCCTGGTAGCTATTGTTATACGAAAACTCTACCAAAGGCACTGAATCCTGCCAAGAGGCATCGAACTCCAAAACGCAAGCTCTTAACATGTCCTCGAGCGTCTGAATAGTGCGCTCGGTCTGGCCATCCGTCTGAGGATGATAAGCAGTGCTCAATCTGACCTCAGTTCCCGAAGCTGACTGAAGGCCTTCCCAAAAATGAGATGTGAATCGCGGATCTCGATCTGACACAATGGAAACGGGGATCCCATGCAATCTCACCACATCTCTAATATACAACTGCGCCATCCTCAGGAATGTAAATGTCATGCTATAGGGGATAAAGTGGGCTACCTTAGTCAATCTGTCCACAATCACCCAAATAGCATCGAAGCCTGAAGCACTCCTCGGCAAATGAGTCACGAAGTCCATGGAAATGTGCTCCCACTTCCACTTCGGTATCTCCAAGCTTCTCAACTCGCCGCCAGGTCTCTGTCTCTCTGCCTTAACCTGCTGGCAGATCAAACACCTCTTCACAAAAGCGACGACATCGGACTTCATTCTCTTCCACCAAAACTGACCACGCAGATCTCTGTACATCTTCTTCCCGCCTGGGTGGATGCTAAGTCTGCTACTGTGAGCTCGCTCCAAGATTCCCTTACGCAACTCCGGCGTACTCGGAACTACCCAGCGGTTACCCAATCTCAAAGATCCGTCGTCTGCCACTCTGAACTTCGTCGGCTGACCAAGATGCACTATAGACAACCATCTCTGAACCTCAGCATCTGATCTCTGAGCTCTCCTGATGTTCTCATAAATATCTGGCTCAGCTAATAAGGTAGAGACATACACTGGTGATGCATCTATGTCAAAATCATAGCCGAGATGACAATAGGAGGTCATCATAGCCGATAAATGGATGACATCCTCAGCAGAACTCCTCACTTTCCGGCTCAAAGCGTCTGCTGTCAAATTGGCCTTCCCCGGATGGTACTCAATCTCGCAGTCATAGTCCTTGAGTAGGTCCATCCATCTCCTCTGTCTCATGTTCAGCTCCGCCTGAGTAAATAGAAACTTGAGGCTCTTGTGATCCGTGTATATGGTGAATGAAGTGCCATATAAGTAATGCCTCCAGATCTTCAGGGCGAAGATAATAGCCGCCAATTCCAAGTCATGAACTGGATATCGGGTCTCATGCGGCTTCAACTGCCTCGATGCATAAGCTACCACATGCTTATCTTGCATCAGAACACATCCAAGGCCCTACAGTGATGCATCAGTATATAAAACAAATCTGGAGTTCTCCGTCGGGATCACTAACACTGGCGCCGTCGTCAACCGGTGCTTCAACTCCTGGAAGCTCTCCTCACAAGCTTCTGACCAAAAGAAAGGCACTCCTTTCTGAGTCAACTGAGTCAGCGGCTTGGCAATCTTCGAAAAGCCCTCAACAAAGCGCCGATAATACCCGGCCAAACCAAGAAAACTCCGGATCTCAGGCACAGAAGTGGGGGCAGCCCACTCCATCACAGCCTCAATCTTCTTCGGGTCCACTGATATCCCGCTGCTCGAAATGACATGCCCCAGAAACACTACACTGCTCAGCCAAAACTCGCATTTACTGAGCTTAGCATACAACTGATGCTCTCTAAGAATCTGGAGCACTGTCCTCAAGTGTTTCACATGATCTTCCTCACTCCGGGAATAGATAAGAATGTCGTCAATAAACACGATGACGAACTGATCAAGATACGACTGAAACACTCTGTTCATCAGACTCATGAAGACGGTCCGGGGCGTTCGTCACACCGAACGGCATCACCAAGAACTCATAATGCCCGTATCGAGTCCGGAACGCTGTCTTTTGCACATCTTCCTCTCTGACCCGAATCTGATGATACCCGGATCTCAAATCAATCTTGCTATACACCCTGGTACCTTGCAACTGATCAAACAAATCGTCTATCCTTGGAAGAGGATACTTATTCTTCACTGTAGCCTTGTTCAGCTGCCGGTAATCGATGCACAACCGCATCGAACCGTCCTTCTTCTTCACAAAGAGAACTGGTGCGCCCCATGGCGACACGCTCGGGCGTATATACCCCTTGTCCAAGAGATCCTGCAACTGTTCTTTCAATTCTCTCAACTCAGCCGGTGCCATCCTATAAGGTGCACGAGAGATAGCGGATGTCCCTGGCAGCAACTCGATCCCAAATTCAACTTCCCTGGCCGGTGGAAATCCTGGGATCTCTTCTGGAAATACATCAGCAAATTCTGCCACAACTGGTACATCCTCAACCCTCAGTTCTTTACTCTTTCCAGACGTGTCCACGGCATAAATAAGATAGCCCGTGTGCCCACGTTCCAACAACTGAGACATCTTGATCGCTGAAATCAACGGAATCTTCGCACGAGACCCGTTGCCAAAGAAAGTCCACTGACTGCCCAACTCAGGTCTGAACTTCACTGTTCTCTGTCGGCAATCTACCACTGCCTGATATCTGTTCAGAACATCAATACCTAAGATGCAGTCGAAGTCTGACATACCCAGCACAATCAAGTCTGATCTCAACTCGTTGCCCTCAAAATAAATGAGGCTATCTGCCAAAAACTGATCAGCAACGACGTTTCTTCCAGTGGGTGTCGAGACCAATAGAGGCGTGGGCAAATGAGACGTGCGCATATGGTGTCTTTCCACAAATCCCACAGACACAAAGGAATGGGAGGCACCTGTATCTATCAAAACAAAAGCAGGGTACGTAAATAAATGGCACGTACCGGCAATCACCTCCTCCGGGGCTGCCTGAGCCTGCTCCCTGGTCAGTGCATATACTTGTCCCTGGGGTGGTCCCACTGTCTGACCTCCCGATGGACGAGGCCCAAATTGCTGCCTCTGCTGCACTGTCCTGTCCTTAAACCTTGGCCTATTGCCCTGATACTCTGACTGGCCTCCCCTGGTGGGACAATACCGAGTAATGTGGCCCATCTTGCCACAGACATAACATGCAGGACACTTATTTGAAGAATGCGGTCCTCCACAATTGTTGCACCTAGGCTCTCCCGGCCTCTCCCCTTGTGAAGATCCTCGATTGGCCGACCAATTACCCTTCTTGTTATCCTGCTTCTGTCCAAAGTGTTTCTTCCCACCATACCGCGAAGATGAAGAGGCACCACGGGGCTTAAATGGCACACCCCGAGGCCTCAAACTGTCACTAGTCTGCCTCTGTTGCGGTACCGGTGGTGGCATGGCATAAGCTCCCACTCCTAGCTCAGCAAGCTCCGCTCTTGTGAGAGCATCATCAAAAGAAGTTGGGTTATTGATGATAACCCGGTCATAGAGCTCCGGTCGCAGTCCTTTCATGAAATTTCTCATCTTGGCACGTCCATCAGAGGCAATGTGGGGGACATACCTAAGTAGTGACGAGTACTGTGTGGCATAGTCTGCCACTGTCATGTTCCCCTGCCTCAGGCTTGCAAATTCATCCTCTTTTGTCTGTCTTGCTGCCGCGGAGAAGTATCGGTTCAAGAACCTGGTCCTGAAGAGCGTCCAGTCAATCACAGCACCCAGTGCTCTCATCTCCATCACTGTGCTCCTCCACCACATCAATGGTTTCTTAGCCAACTGAAACTCCGCCAGCCTCAGCCAAGCAGTAATAGCACACGGAGCCGATACAAAGATCTGTTCAAGTCTCTCCAGCCACTCTTCAGCTTCTTCTCCGGACTCTGTCCCCTCAAACCGGGGCGGATGATAAGACAGAAACTGAGTCAAGCTAATCTCACCTGGTAGCAATAACTGGACCACTGGTTCCATTCCTACAGCCGGTGGAGGTAGAGGATTAGCCTGTCCAATACTCGCATTTACACTCCCAACATCTCCGACTTCCTCATTAGCAGCCATGCTGTAACTCAAATGTTAACAACAATCCAAAGCAATATATAACATGTCGTTAGATAACAGGAGTGATATAAGCATGTTAGTATAACAGGATATACAGTAATATGCACCACATGCATAAACATGCTTCAAATGTAAGCACCTAGCCAACCATGCTAAGGCTACCCTTCACTCGTTCCCGGGTTCTCTAACCACTGCTCTGATACCACTAATGTAAGGACCCTAATCCTTAAGTGCGGAATAAAGGCATAATAGAGCTAAATAAATGATCAGAGTAGAGTAAACAAGTTGAGTCTATGAGCTTAAGCATTTACATGCCAAAATAAAGGACTACCAAAAGGATTAATTACATTTCAAACAAATGTATGTGTCCACTATAGTTTTACGCTACTCCTAGAGTAGGCACTATACAAAAGAATCCTGTCCTTTCATCTACCAAAGATGCTCGTGAAGCTCACTGTCTCAACCCGTTCAAGCCCATCTATCATGCCAAAAAGGTACCTACAAGGACAACCCCCAAACATGAGCACTAATAATCATTCATATTCAACACAATATGAAGATAAAGCGTAAATGCATAATCAATATAAAACACTTCCTGTTTTCCCATGCATTTCAAACGCTTCCCGTTTGGTTGTCCCTGTACCATAACTCATGAGTATAATCAACAGATTATTTTTAATGGCCAAAACATGTCATGATATCATATACCATCTCAACTGTACAACATATTGGTCACCATTCCCTAGTCTGTCCATCACAGTGTATTTTAATGCCCCTCGCTTATATTCATATGGGCGGCATAGGATAACCTCGCTACAATGGACATGCGGCGCTCCCACCCCTCGCTTCACAGAGAGCGGCAAATACCCTTTCCTCGCCCCATATGACAACCACGCTCAAATGTGACATGCGGCGCTCCCACCCCTCGCTTCACAGTTAGCGGAACCAATACAAAAGCGGCAAGCATTAAAATCATCAAAGGATGACCACGACTCATGGGATGTGCATCCAATAATCATAATATGCATCTAACATCAATATGCATAAATTACCATGTATATGCATCCACAATGCAATACTTCATATGGCATAAATCAACATGTATATGCATCCACAATGCAATACCACATATATACTCGCATCCACAATGCATAAACAATGAGCATATAAAATACATGTTACCGTTGGGTGCCCGTACGTCCACTACGTACCTTTTCAAAATGTGGAATGTGGTTGGACCTCAATTCCTTGGCTGCGTTGCCACCTGGGTTGGTTCTACATATTCACAAATACCAATATTAGAACCCAATAATAGTCCAATACCAAAAATCCCACAAAAATAACCAAAAACATCATTTTTGGTGTCTCGCGATCGATCGCCATCAAGCCCCGATCGATCGCGAGAACACACTGCCTCGCCCAACAATTTTCATCAATCCGCGATCGATCGCGGAGATAGCGCCGATCGATCGCGGCCTCGCCGATCGATCGCGCTAAGCTCGCGATCGATCGCTGAGGCTTACTGCCTCAGCCCTGATGCTCGCGATCGATCGCGAGCGGACGCCGATCGATCGCCGAGCTGCGGGAAATCGAGATTCGGGCACTATTCACCCATCTCCTTCCCAAACACCAACAAACCCACATAACTCAACAACAACCATACCCAACTACTCAAAACCAACAATAAACAACATTATATACCCAAGTATACAACATCTAACCAAAATATACTTCAAAACAAGTATGAATTCCAACATACAACCAAACCCACAACAACCCAACAAAACCCATTTAAAACCATACCAAACTCAAATAAAACCTTGCAAAATTAACACATGAGGTACCCATACCTCTTGGGGATCTCAAATCACCCAACAATCTCCTCAAAACAAGATTTTGCAAGCACTTCTCTTTACCCCAAAGTTGGAACTCGAAAATTGGAAGAAGGGTTTGTGTGGGAGTTGATTTGGTAAAGTAAAAAGAGTGGATGGGGTGGGGTTGGGTATAAAGGTGAGTTTTAAATTAAAAGGCATGCCAAACAATTCCATGGTGTATAAAACACCCCTACATGATATTTTTCAAAGCATTTACTCAAAATGCACCATAATATCAATTAACACATGATTTCTCATAAATTGCTAACTAAGGCAAATAAATCATGCTTCCCATAATATTTACCCAACATGCACCACATGCACCCTGAAATGCAATCCCTGGTCACCCTACCCACATGGCCATGCATTTCCACATAAGGTAAATAAATCTCAACACATAATCAATTACCACATAATTAATCATGTAAACATAACTTAAAGCCAATTAGCAATTAACCATTTCGGGGATGTCACAAACATCGGACTCAATCTGCACCTCTGAAGGCTGTAACACATGTGAAGGATCCGGCTTATACTTCCTCAGCATAGACACATGAAATACGTCGTGTATACCCGACAGAGAAGGCGGTAAAGCCAAACGGTACGCCAGAGTACCCACACGCTGTAAGATCTCATACGGCCCTACATACCTCGGGGATAACTTTCCTCGCATCCCAAACCGTACTACGCCTCTGAAAGGTGAGATCTTCAGAAAAACTCTGTCGCCTAACTGAAACTCCAACGGCCTACGCCGCTGATTGGCATATGCTGCCTGCCTGTCCTGAGCTGCCTTCATCTTTCTTTTGATAATCTTAACTTTCTCTTCCATTTCCTGAACCAACTCTGGTCCTCCAACCGACTTACGGTCCACGTCATCCCAACACAAGGGTGACCTACAACGCCTACCATAGAGGGCCTCGAAAGGAGCCATCTGTATACTTGCCTGGTAGCTGTTGTTGTAAGAGAACTCCACTAAGGCTATCGAGTCCTGCCATGATATGTCGAACTCTAGCACACAAGCTCTCAACATATCCTCGAGCGTCTGTATCGTACGCTCGGTCTGTCCGTCCGTCTGAGGGTGATAGGCTGTGCTCAGCCTCAATTCTGTACCTAGAGCTGTCTGCAGACCCCCCCAGAAGTGAGATGTGAACCGCGGATCTCGATCGGACACTATCGAAACAGGGATCCCGTGCAGTCTCACCACATCTCTGACATATAACTGTGCCATCCTCAAGTGCGTATATGTCATACAATAGGGAATGAAGTGAGCCACCTTAGTCAATCTGTCCACGACTACCCAGATGGCATCGAAACCCGAAACAGTCCTCGGTAAGTGGGTCACGAAATCCATAGACACGTGCTGCCACTTCCACTCGGGTATCTCCAAACTCCTTAGTTCACCTCCAGGTCTCTGCCTCTCAGCCTTCACCTGCTGACAAATCAAACAGCGCTTGACAAATGAGGTGACATCTTGTTTCATACGCCTCCACCAGAACTGGCTGCGTAAATCCTTATACATCTTCTTCCCTCCTGGGTGGACACTCATCCTACTGCAATGAGCTCGCTGTAATAAACCCTGACGCAACTCAGGTGCATCTGGAACCACCCATCTGTCGCCAAGTCTCAGAGAACCGTCCTCAGCCACTCTGAATCTCGACGGCTGACCTGAATGAACCACTAATATCCATCTCTGAACCTCTGCATCGGTCCCCTGAGCCTTCCTGATGTGATCATAGATAACAGGCTCAGCTAGCAAGGTCAAAACCTGTACTGGTGAAGAGGATACATCATAATCAAAACCCAAATGGCAGTAGGAGCCAAACATAGCTGATAGAGACATAGTATCCTCTGCTGTGCTCCTCACCTTCCGACTCAAAGCGTCGGCTGTCAAATTTTCCTTCCCCGGGTGATATTCGATTTCACAGTCGTAGTCCTTCAGCAGGTCCATCCATCTCCTCTGCCTCATGTTTAACTCAGCCTGTGTAAACAAGAACTTCAGGCTCTTGTGATCAGTGAAGATGGTGAATGAGGTACCATATAAGTAGTGTCGCCATATCTTCAAGGCGAACACTTATAGCTGCCAACTCCAGATCATGGACTGGATACCTCGTCTCATGTGGCTTCAACTGTCTCGAAGCGTAAGCCACTACATGTCTGTCCTGCATCAGTACGCACCCTAATCCCTGTAGAGATGCATCGGTATAAAGAACAAATCCTTTGTTCTCCTTGGGTATCACTAGAACGGGTGCAGTAGTCAGTTTGTGTTTCAATTCCCTGAAACTCTGCTCACAAGCATCTGACCAACAAAAAGAGACTCCCTTCTGAGTCAGCTGAGTAAGTGGCTTGGCGATCTTTGAGAAACCCTCGACGAAACGTCGATAATAGCCAGCCAGACCAAGAAAACTTCGAATTTCACTGACTGAAGTAGGGGTAGACCAATCCATAACTGCCTCTATCTTCCTCGGGTCTAATGATATCCCCTCTCGTGATATGATATGGCCCAAGAATGCTGCACTGTTTAGCCAAAACTCACACTTGCTGAGTTTGGCATAAAACTGATGATCTCTGAGGATCTGGAGCACTATCCTCAGGTGATCGGCATGATCCTCCTCATTCCTTGAATAGACCAGGATGTCATCAATGAACACGATCACAAACTGATCGAGGTACTCCTGAAATACTCTGTTCATCAGGCTCATAAAGACTGCAGGTGCATTTGTCACACCGAACGGCATCACCAAGAACTCATAGTGCCCATACCGCGTTCTAAAAGCCGTCTTTTGGACATCACCAGCTCTAACCCGTACCTGGTGATAGCCTGACCTCAAATCTATCTTGGAGTACACCTTCGTACCTTGAAGCTGGTCGAACAGATCATCAATCCTCGGAAGCGGATATCTGTTCTTCACTGTAGCCTTGTTCAGTTGCCTGTAGTCAATGCACAGACGCATTGATCCATCCTTGTTTTTCACGAACAAGACTGGCGCACCCCAAGGCGATACACTAGGACGGATGTATCCCTTGTCGAGGAGCTCCTGTAACTGTACCTTCAGTTCCCTTAGCTCTGCCGGTGCCATCCTGTATGGGGCACGAGAAATGGCTGATGTCCCTGGCAGCAGCTCAATAGCAAACTCAACATCCCTGACAGGCAGAAATCCCGGAATCTCATCTGGAAACACATCAACGAACTCCGCCACGACTGGAATGTCCTCGGCTCTCTCTTCCTTCTCCTCTGAAGTATCCATGGCATAAATAAGGTACCCAGTGTGGCCGCGTTCCAATAACCGCGACATCTTAACCGCCGAGATTACTGATATCTTTGGACGAGAGCCGTCCCCATAAAAAGTCCACTGGAACCCCTGATCAGACAGAAAACGAACCATCCTCTTTTGGCAATCTACCATAGCTCGGTATCTGCTCAACACGTCAATGCCAATAATGCAGTCAAAGTCTGCCATCTCTAACTGAATCAAATCGGCCCTCAGATCATTGCCCTCAAAATAAATGAGGCAATCAGATAACAGCCGATCCGCAATCACATGCTTTCCCGTGGGTGTCGAGACCATGAGAGGCGTGGGTAACAGAGACGAGCACAAGCGGTGTCCTTCCACAAAAGCAGTAGATACAAAGGAATGGGAAGCACCTGTATCTATCAATATAAGTGCAGGGTACGTAAGTAAATGCCACGTACCAGCAATGACTTCCTCTGGGGCTGCCTCAGCCTGCTCTCTAGTCAGTGCGTACACCTTTCCCTGCGGCGGTCCTGCCGTCTGACCTCCCTGTGGTCGTGGTGCAAACTGTTGTCTCTGTGGTGCCCTCCCAGCATCAAACCTTGGCCTATTCGGCCATGAGTCTGTCTGACCTGCCCGATTTGGGCAACCTCGAGCCATGTGGCCCATCTTGCCACAAATATAGCAACCTAGACAGTCACGTAACAAGTGCCATCCTCCATAGTTGGTACACCTGGTCCCCCCTGCCTTGCTCCCCTGTGTGGGTCCCCGGTTGTTCTGCTTCTGTCCCTGAGGCTTCTTCCCACTAAATTTGGAAGATGATGAGGCCCCACGAGCCTTGAACTGATCCCCTCGTGGCCTCAGACTATCAGCAACAGGCCTCTGTGGTGGTACTGAAGGGGGTACAACATCCTTGTACGCATCCACGGCAATCTCCGCCAACTCTGCCCGTGTCAGGGCGTCATCAAATGAGCTGGGGTTGTTGGAGATGACCCGATCAAACAGCTCTGGCCTCAGACCCTTCAGGAAGTTCCTCATCTTGGCATGGCTGCTGACAGCAATATGTGGTACATACCTCAGCAGTGAGGAATACTGCATAGCGTAGTCTGCTACTGACATGCTACCCTGCTTCAAACTGTTGAACTCATCCTCCTTTAATTGTCTGGCAGCTGCAGAGAAATACCGGTTAAGGAACCGGGTCCGGAATACAGTCCAGTCAACTGCCATACCTAGAGCTCTCAGCTCTATCACGGTGGTCTTCCACCACATAGCAGGCTTCTTAGCCATCTGAAACTCGGCTAACCTGAGCCATGCCGTGCGTGCACAGGGCGCAGTCACAAGTATCTGCTCTATACGTTCCAACCACTCCTCAGCTACTTCACCAGACTCAATTCCCTCAAACATGGGCGGATGGAAACTCAGAAACTGCTTCAAACTGAGCTCCCCTGGCAGTAACATCTGTACGCTGGGCTCCACGCCCATAGCAGGTGGTGGTAAAGGATTCAGCTGAGCGATACTGGCATTCCTACTGTCCATATCTCCTACCTCCTCATTGGGGTTCCCCGGGTTAATCTCAGCCATGCTGTAACACAAAAGTTAACAACAATACAAAAAGCAGTTCATAATATAAGCCGTTAGATAACAAGAGTAAAATATTCAAAAGCATGTTAGTATAACACTTATACAACAATATGCATCACATGCATAACATGCCCAACAATGAATACCTAGCCAACTTGTCTCTAAAGGCTACCCTTCACTCTTCCCTGGTTATCTAACCTGGCTCTGATACCACTAAATGTGAGACCCCGTTATCACATCAAGACATTAAGGTGCAATTTAGAGAACTAAACATTCATGTGAATAAATCAGAGTAACATGCCGTGTTGATTTATCTGAGCTTTAGATACAGTACCAAAATGTTTCAAAAGGAAGACACAATTCCTACAAAGGTACTACATTATAGTCTTACTCTACTCAGTAGAAGCTATACAAAAATTTTCTCTAACATGCTAATCCTGTAGCACTCCTTACAGCTCAGCATATCAACCCGACCCTGGTTCTCGACAAAAAGCACCTACAAAGACAACCCCCAACACATGAGCATAACACAATTCATATTCAACATAATATGAAAGTAAGGCATAATGCAAATCTTAAACACAAGCCCTTCCTGTATTTTCAGCATTTATAACGCCCATTGGTTGTCCCTGTACCATAATTCATAATAAAAACACATTATAAGAATATATGGTTTCATAAATAAATTTCATGACATCCTTCCTCCTTAAATCCTTATTTCAATCCTGAGCCCTTATCATTAGTACATTTTAATGCTTCTTGCTACTCCATGTAAGCGGAATTCTTCCTCGCTTCCAATGGACCTTAGCGTAAGCAATTAAAATCCTTACTAAGATAACCTTGACTCGTGAAATACACCTCTTATATTTCACAACATACATATGCAAAAACAATGCATAATAACATGTATCATAACCTTAATGCACCACATTGCATTCATCATGCGTCAAAAAGACAAACATAAAGCACATGTTACCGTTGGGATGCCCGTATGTCGCTTACGTACCTTTCCAAAAGATAGAGGAGTCAATCGACTTTATCTCCTCGGTTGTGATGGCACCTGGGATGGTTCTACATAGCCACACAACACAATATTAGGCACCTCATAACATTCCAATATCAAAACTTTAACAAAATATATCAATTTAAATTTTTCAACATTCTGGGTCTCTCGATCGATAGGCCCCTTTTCCCGATCGATCGAGAAGACGCCTAAAATCAGACCAAGATTCTGCCTCGCTCGATCGATCGAGAAGAAATGTCGATCGATCGAGATGCCCTGTTCGAGAAATACTAACCCAGAATTCTCGAACACCTATATTCATACCCTTCGATCTAGCATAAAACATACACCACATGTTTGAACAATTATGCTAGCAATTACAATACACTACTCCGAGTGTATTCATACCAAATTTACACCCTAAGCATAAGCCTACATGTATAAACGTCGATCATTTAAACAAGTACTGGATCAACTTTTCTGGAAACAGGGTAACATATTCATTTCCAGATTTCTTGAGCACCTCACTTCATGCTATTAAACCTATCACATATAGCATAAAGAAAGCTCGAACAAACATGCCATGGGCTTCACAAAACTACCATGCATATTTTCACATCAAAGTTTTACCAAAACCTAAGCTTGACGTGTATGATAATACCTTCATAAAAACACTCCCCCACACATATATTTCCAGAAAACAGGGCACTTGAACCTTGCCCAGAATTTTCGAACACTACCTTTCACATGATTAAATCCTTCACATAATACATGCAACATGCTCAAGGAAATATACCGGTACCTTCAACAAGCTACCATACACTGAAATCACATCGAAGATTCGACCAAAACCTAAGTTAGCATGCTTCAAATATTCATGGTAAAACCCTTCTTAACATGAAAAACAGAGTACTACCCTGCTCGGATGTTCGAGGAACCCTTTTCTCTACTACAAATCTAGCACATAAAGCATGCAACATGCTAAGGGCTTCACAAACATCACATAAAGGTATTCATAATAAGATAACATCATACCCTAAACTAGCATGCCAAATCTGCTACAAAGAACAAGCATGCCAGGAAACTGAAAACTGGGAAAAAATGTGACTCCTCACCACTTTTGCCCTTCGATTTTCTATATGAAAAGAAGAATGAAACCCGATCACTTTTCTCCTGGAACTCGACCAAGTTGCAGAGAGATGAAGGGAAAAAGAAGGGAGCTTTTTGGAAGAGGCAAGATGAAAATATCTTCAAGTAAAGTTGCTTGCTTAGTCATCTGCTTTCCCAGAAAAACAGGGGAGGGGCGTGGGTTAAGTCAAGTGGGGGTGGGGTGGTTGCATGTAGGGTGGTTTTGGGGTGTTTAATTGTGTCACGGTATTTCATACGATGTATAAAAATATCTTTCCTTGATATTTTATTATTTTACCACATCATCACAACAATTAAAAACACCTAACATGCTCCCTAAACCACATCCTCAAAATAAATAAATCACTCCCACATAAAATACGCCTTTAGCACATAGGCTCACAATTAACAACCTTTAATTTTATGCTTACCCACATAATCATTTCGGGGATATCACACAAAATAAGTCATTCTTTTTTTTAAATTCAAGAGAATGAAAAGATCTACAAGGTCATGTAGAAATCGACAACATAATTGAAATTAAACTTTGTCCAAAGTTCGAAATTCTACACTGCATGTGCATTTCCAGCACATGCAGAGTTGAATCTGGCATAGTTTAGTAAAATGGGCGTATCTCACTCAAATCAATTCCAAATGATCCCAAATTTCAGCCACAGAACAACAACGTAAATATCTACAACTTTTGTTTGAGGCTCACAGTAAGATTTTGAAGTTAAGGTAGTCGAAAATACAGAGCCATATACTGCATGCAACCATATTTTCTGCTGAAACTCATGGCAGTATGAGTTTCACCTCTTTATTCATAAACATAACTCTAAAATCGACCCAATCAGAACTAAAATCGAAGGTTAACAATATAAAGGGAATGATATACCTCCCAAGCTTTTAAAAACACCCAAAACCTTGAAGCTCTTCTTAATTCCTAACCAATTCCAAGCTTGCATGCAAGATTTGAGCAAGTTTTTGGATGGAGGAGAAGGAGAGTGTTTCGAATTTTATGGAGAGGAAAGGAGGGAAGATGGTTGCTTGTTGGAGTGAGGAAGATGATGGAGTAATATCAGATTGAACAAGAATAAGCAACCCCCATGCATAAATAAAGACAAGAGGCGTTGGAAACTATGTAGAATTTTGGGATTTTTTTTTAATCAATTTCTTATCCCACTATGTCCAAGTGTCCAACATGAATTTATGGTGTTTTATCATTTTTTTATGTAGGTGCATGGCTGAAAATTATATACCATTTGGTATATTTTTTTATGTATATTAATTTGGTTAAAGATAAAATCTTGTGACCCGGAATACCTCAATTCGAATTCCTCGCTTTTAAAATCACCCGGGTATATATACATACCTAATAATAGTCAATGCGTCATAATCCAGAATACCATAATTCAAAGTCTATATTTTTAATTATCCGGTTTCTCTTAATCATCATTAATCCGGATTAATTAGCGTCGGGGTCTTACAGGTACTACCCAACAGTTTCTGTACTTCAAAGTTCCATCACTTGCAAGTAAAAATTGAAATGTTTGTCCTTGACTTATCATTCCCTTCCAATGTTGTACCTCATCATCAGTCATTTGTGTCGTTCTGATTTTCTCAAAAATGTCGGGTACAACGTACTGGCACTGTTTCCACATCAAATTTATAGCCCAATGTACAACACGATGTCATTAACGCTGATAAATGAATCATCTCATCAGCCGTATGATGTACTTTCCTACTCAAGGCATCTGCTGTAAAATAAGCCTTTCCTGGATGATATTCAATTTCACAATCATAATCTTTCAACAGATCCATCCATCTTCTTTGCCTCATATTCAACTCTGCTTGAGTGAATAAAAACTTTAAGCTTTTATGATCTGTGTATATGGTAAACGACGTACCATATAAATAATGTCGCCATATCTTCAAAGCAAAGAAACTGGCAGCTAACTCTAGATCATGTACTGGATATTTCAGTTCATGTGGCTTCAATTGTCGTGATGCATAAGCCACTACATGTTTGTCCAGCATCAATACACAACCTAAGCCTAGTAATGATGCATCAGTATATAAGGCAAACCTGTCATGTTACAATGGAATGATCAAGACTGGAGCTGTAGTCAATCGATGTTTTAATTCCTGAAAACTATGCTCACAAGCCTCTGACCATTGAAATGCTACTCCCTTCTGTGTCAAATGCGTCAATGGTTTGGCAATCGCTGAAAATCCTTCAACAAACCGTCTATAATATCCAGCCAAACCCAAGAAACTACGAATCTCTGGCACAGAAGTAGGTGCTGACCAATTCAACAACTGCTTCTACTTTCTTCGGATCATGTAAGGACCCCTTAGCCCTTAACCCTTGATTAGTGTATTAACCACTATGTGTGGCACATGCTTTCAATAAAAAGTCAATCGGGAAGCTCAGATGATACTTTACCATTGAATGGCAATTACAAAATTTTTTTTAATACCCAATGTTATAAGATCATCAGCCTAACAACAATTAGACTCATAAAGTTCGCCCATTACCATCCCCTTTGTGCCACTTTTTACATTGTGGACTTTTATAAAAATTTGGGCAGAGTCTCCCCATAAATAGAGCTATCCCGAAATAAAAGCACAGCACATAACATAATTCCCGGCCAGGGAAAACATAATACTCATCAGAATACAGCAATACCAAGTAAATTCCTAGCCAGGGAAGACACCACACATATGACAACAAAAGTGGGTTTCAACACCCACATAATACACCAATGACTCTCATATCATTAGCAATTCTACCCTTAATTGCATGCAACATAGAATGAAAAAGAGAAAGGCTCATGCCTTTATATACAACCCATATACAAGTATAACCGTGCTCACATGCGAGCATCATGAATGTGTATATAACCCTCAGGTGTATATAAGTACTCTATACGGTACCGTGCTCCATCAAGCCCTGGTACCACGATCCTGGGAGTAAATCCAATCAATAGCTCGAGCTCAGCTCCACAGCCATCGATGTACTTGTTCACCTGCCCCAACAGATACAGCCCCCAACGGGGTGAGCATACCAATACACAAAATCCCATAATCACAGAAATGAAATTCATAATTTACAACAAAAGTAAATACTAATGAATTTTAAATGATACTCCCTGGATGTCAACGTCCTCATCCGGGATTCCGTGTACTGTCCCTGTTCTCACAATCATCAAACTCATCAAATCTCAAAAATCAGTAAATCAACACATTGATTTAACTCATTGCATGCCTAGTTCTCGAATATCAACAGATGGTGATTCCAAATATATTATACATGCAAATATGGATATCTCAATATCAAATACTGATTTCTCAACTTCGCTATCAATCACAGATAGCTCAAATGCCTCGCATTTATTTTACCAATTCCCCCTTTAGACTTAGACATCTCAAATGTCTTATAATGATTACATGATTCTACGGTCATTCTCAGGCATCTCAATGCCCTACAGTGGTCATATAAATCCAGTACCCCATATATCATGTAAGGTTATACTATTCTAGTATCACGCACGCTTGTGGCAGCGATATCAAGATTTGGTCGCCCCATAGCCATCTCAACACATATATATACCCATGCGCACAACCATTTAATGCAATCAAAATACATTATGCATTTCACAAATGCTCTAATATAAAGTAATGCTCGTACGTCGCACGTACCTTAACTCTCCGAAGTCCGAGCCAAACCTTGCTCGAGTTCCATGCCCCGAGGAACGATGTGCTAATACGATAAATAATTCACAATTATTTACGAACATGCAACCCATGCTCAAGCGCACCCATAACCATCAGAAAAATTGTCAACACACGACAATTAATCATTTAAAAGACCCGGGGCAGGGCACATGCAGGGAGGGAAAACGAATGAGACATTATCGAAAATTGCTCAAGAATTCCCCACAAATTTTCGAACCCTCACAACACAAATCGAACCCAATTAATCACCATAATTCATCTAAAATGTGAATTAATTCATCAATAGCAAGAATCACCACCCCCCTGCCAAAACCCCCAAATTCGAACCCAAACCCTACGAAATTAGGGAATTTAATTCGAACCATAAATCACAAAATGGTAGGGAAATACATGAGAAGCATGAAAAAGGGGTAAGGAAGGTTACCCAATCAAAAATTGGAAAGAAATCGTTCGAAAATCGAAGAACCCTAGAAATTGGGCATCGGCGCATTCTGCAAAAATCCGAACGCAAATCGCGACTATACTTCGAATTGCTGGTGTGGGAAGCTGCGCCTGGACGAGACGAAGCCAACGGCGGGTCGGACGCGCCGGATGGCGGCCGGACGGCGGCGGGCGCACGGCCTGAAGCTGCGGGGGTCGAGGAAAACGGGAATGAGGCAGACGGGAGAGAGAGTGACGGGCTTGGTGAGGAAAATGGTTTCCAATAATTAAAATCTCGGGTTCAATTGGTATTTACAGTAAAAATACCCCGAAATACTAATAGCCCCACAAATACATCATGATTCAGTAAAAATCATCTGTTTTCAAAAACTCTCTCTCTAACTCCAAAACCCCCTACCGGTGCCCACACAAAGCACCCGAGATCCCGAGTCACACTAAAAACTCAACTCATAGGTTTTTCACCCGAATGAGAATACAATCTCAATCTCGGGATCCAACGATCCCAACTACTCAAATAGACAAGCCCGAAAGGCCCAACACCGCGATTAAACTCCAAATCGCCACGTAAAACAACTTTAGGGGTTATTAACACTCCGGGATTAACATCTATAATCCTTGGTCATCACAATATCCCCCACTAAAAGTATTTCGTCCTCGAAATTAGCACCGGTGTATCACGTAACACCCAGGCTACACAACAACATGAAGCCATAACCTCGATCCTTGACCATATTAGAATCGTATAAAAAAACGCGAGGGTACCTTCCTCGCACCAAACTCTGGAATGAAATAACCCTTCCAGTCCACCAAAAACAAAAGAGTGTCGGCACAACATAACGCTAACAATACAAAAGCAGTTAGTCAACAGAAACTGCACGGATTCGAATCGCTCTCGATTCCATCGTAGATATCATTCATTAACGTCTCTACCATGACTCACGATGTCTAACATACATCGTTACGAGGGAAACACTAGTATACCACGGTGTACACATACCAACCTGGTTTCCACTTTCAAACCTCCTCCATCGAATGAGCAGTCGCATCATTGCAACTCAATTTGGGCAACTCACGGCCCCAGATTCACACAAAAGACATCTCACAAGATGTCCACCTTCGGATATTCCAAGAATCACATCCTGATCATAAATAATCATTCGAGACTCCACAGAGTCGCAATTTCTGAAAGGACATGTAATAGACCCTCTGCATCCTCATCGCTTGCGTCAACAGCGACACCCAACAAATCCGAATTCCTGCCATCCCTTGATAACCCTAGGATTTAACAATCCAAACCTGGGAAGGCTATCAAATAACTCGGAGAGAAAACACCAACAAGGGAATACCTCAACCCACACGAGGTAATCCTTCTTCAAAGGGAGTCAACTAACTTCACGATTATTCCTCATAATTATCATGCCATGGAGATTCCCAATCTCAAGGTGTTCCATATCTCTCATCAGAGATTTAGCCGCCCAAAAATAGCATAACTCTATGCTTGACAAAAGGAAATCAATAACTGGCATCCGTATACTCACCGGTATACCTACCTAAGCACGGACATCACATGCATACTCAATGCACTTGGCTCGGGTATCTACAACATACCCCTAAGCCCCAAACACAACTTTCAATTCTGAGTCATTCCCTACTTAGTGGAGAATGATAATCGACGATCAACAACACGGCGTGATTCCCAAAATCAACACCACATGCACCAACTTGTCGAATCTTTCAAAGATTCCCAATAGATATAATACTACCTCCTTCCCCACAAGGAAAGTGCCATCGAACTCGAGATCCACTAGTCTCGAACCACCGTTCGAAAAAACTGGATACAATAACACCCATTGCATCCCAAATACACGGATTCCCCGGATGAGTCAACGACGACTTGATGACTCTTTTGTTGGTACTCCAACATTATGAGCTGTCCCAGACAAGTCTCACCAAGATTAAACATAAACGTATACACGTCTCAGTGAGGCATGCACAACCCCAACCTCAAATGACGTGGTGACTACTAGAGTCCACCACAATCCACATTGTATCACCTTACGATTTGCTAAACTTGGTTCCAACGAGCAGTATAACGGGTCTAGCAAGCCCATCATGGTGCTGCACACACGCGACAGACAAACTAGTCTCTGCCTCTTTAGGTTTACATCAAACCTACCAACAAAACGGACGTTTCCGCACGGCATACCACACCGTGGGAAGAAAAGTCAATAGAGTAGTGGGTCTGTACCCAACGTTCCTCTAATGCCGATACACCCTGGACACTCCAATGTCCCCATGTACTTAACATAACCCGATCCTACTCCTTTAGGACCCATTCTACACCCTCAAGGGTGGTGTGACCATGTCTACCACATGTCATATCGACAGAAGGCGAGTAATTTCCTCCATGATTACTCCTGTCGTCAGATTACATGGCCAAAAGCCATTCCAACGAGCATACCTCAAGGGTATCACCACTCGTAATATGATCACCTCAAACATATGATGTGGTACAATCACATGTACAGCGCGTCCATCCATTTCTCGAGCGACCCGCTCGGTATAGGGGTCACGTCAACCAGTGACGTAGACACCACCTTGTGCTCGGCACTGGCACCCAAATCATACAACTGAATACGTATACTCAACGCATTGTTCATCGTAACGATGATGCATGTCAAAAAAGACATCGCCTACACCATCATCATCGTCATCCCGTGACGACACATGCCCACTCATGGCATCTAAGGCATCGTCAACTAGTGACGATGCCTGTCAACAATGACATCTAAACAACCCAGTCAACTCGTGACGGTCCATGTACATCAGTGTATGTCATCCACCATCATGCTAATAAAATAGTCATAATAAAACATGTATATCAACGCATGCCAGCTACAATAATGCTAATAGAATAGCAATATCTCATACCTCATCGCTAACAAGATAGCGGCATACCTGTCTCCGTCGCTCAATAATAGTGCATAATCAACACCCATCGCTCGAAGGCGGCAAAATCCTGTGCTGAGTACATAGCGGCACAATCCATCGCTATAGAATCGACGGCATGATACCTCGTCATATAATAAGTGGCATGAAACCTCGCTATACACCTGAGCATGAATCATCGTCCACATAATAGCGGAAAGAGGCATCGCTATCAACATATCCGGCGGCACGAATCATCGCCAATCCTCATAGAAGAATGAGTCATCGTAAATCATCATATACATATGTTCAACGGCGTGAACCATCATCAACCGACACAGCGGAATGTCTCATCGCTATACATGTGTCTGGCGGTATGAATCATCGCCCATCATCATAGAAGAATGAATCATCATCATCGACACAGCGGAATACATCGTCGCTATCATCCGTGTCCTCATAAATGAATATAAATCGACACAGCGGAATACATCACCGCTATCATCCGTGTCCTCATAAAGAATGAATATAAATCGACACAGTGGAATACATCACCGCTATCATCCGTGTCCTCATAAAGAAATGAATATAAATCGACACATCGGAATACACCACCGCTATCATCCGTGTCTTCACAAAGGAATGAATCATCATCCTCGACACAGCGGAATACATCACCGCTATCATCCGTGTCATCATAAAGGAATGAATCATCATCCTAACAAGCGGCATCTCATCCTCGCTTCTTCATACAAGCGGTATCTCATCCTCGCTTCGTATGGAATACCCCGCCTTCATGTGCAAGCGAGCCTCCCCCCTCCTGCTCCACATTTTTAGCGGTATAAGCATAAGCTTCTTCATACAAGCGGTATCTCATCCTCGCTTCGTATGGAATACCCCGCCTCCATGTGCAAGCGAGCCTCCCCCCTCCCGCTCCACATTTTTAGCGGTAAAAACATAAGTATAAAAATTCTCACTGTGATAAACCAGACTCCTGGAATGTATAATCATCATTACTTTTTAAACTCCATATTTCCTGTAACCTGCAACCATCATGGTTAGCAACAATAGCCATATACGCTATGCATCAAACATTCAATGCATATATGCAACCACTTGCAAATCAATACGTATACCAAGACATGTTACCTCGGAAATATCCCTTTACCTGATTCTCTTACAAAATCAGATTCCTTGGCACGTAACACACGGAGTGCCAGACATCACTATTAATGCCATCCTATCGTGTTCCACACGATTCCTGCAACCACAATGGTTAGCAATACCACTTTTCATATCATAAAAGCACATAAACACTTAGTCATGTCGTACAACATTAATGCCATCATGCATAAATATGTGCTATCAATAACTTCCTAGGCCCTTAACAGCAACAATGAGCAACCACTGCTCTGATACCACTAATGTAAGGAACCCTTAGCCCTTAACCCTTGATTAGTGTATTAACCACTATGTGTGGCACATGCTTTCAATAAAAAGTCAATCGGGAAGCTCAGATGATACTTTACCATTGAATGGCAATTACAAAATTTTCTTTAATACTCAATGTTATAAGATCATCAGCCTAACAACAATTAGACTCATAAAGTTCGCCCATTACCATCCCCTTTGTGCCACTTTTTACATTGTGGACTTTTATAAAAATTTGGGCAGAGTCTCCCCATAAATAGAGCTATCCCGAAATAAAAGCACAGCACATAACATAATTCCTGGCCAGGGAAAACATAATACTCATCAGACTACAGCAATACCAAGTAAATTCCCAGCCAGGGAAGACACCACACATATGATAACAAAAGTGGGTTTCAACACCCACATAATACACCAATGACTCTCATATCATTAGCAATTCTACCCTTAATTGCATGCACCATAGAATGAAAGAGAGAAAGGCTCATGCCTTTATATACAACCCATATACAAGTATAACTGTGCTCACATGCGAGAATCATGAATGTGTATATAACCCTCAGGTGTATATAAGTACTCTATACGGTACCGTGCTCCATCAAGCCCTGGTACCACGATCATGGGAGTACATCCAATCAATAGCTCGAGCTCAACTCCACAGCCATCGATGTACCTGTTCACCTGCCCCAACAGAGACAGCCCCCAACGGGGTGAGCATACCAATAAACAAAATCCCATAATCACAGAAATGAAATTCATAATTTACAACAAAAGTAAATACTAATGAATTTTAAATGATACTCCCTGGATGTCAACGTCCTCATCCGGGATTCCGTGTACTGTCCCTGTTCTCACAATCATCAAACTCATCAAATCTCAAAAATCAGTAAATCAACACATTGATTTAACTCATTGCATGCCTAGTTCTCGAATATCAATAGATGGTAATTCCAAATATATTATACATGCAAATATGGATATCTCAATATCAAATACTGATTTCTCAACTTCGCTATCAATCACAGATAGCTCAAATGCCTTTCATTTATTTTACCAATTCCCCCTTTATACTTAGACATCTCAAATGTCTTATAATGATTACATGATTCTACGGTCATTCTCAGGCATCTCAATGCCCTACAGTGGTCATATAAATCCAGTACCCCATATATCATGTAAGGTTATACTATTCTAGTATCACGCACGCTTGTGGCAGCGATATCAAGATTTGGTCGCCCCATAGCCATCTCAACACATATATACACCCATGCGCACAACCATTTAATGCAATCAAAATACATTATGCATTTCACAAATGCTCTAATATAATGTAATGCGCGTACGTCGCACGTACCTTAAATCTCCGAAGTCCGAGCCAAACCTTGCTCGAGTTCCATGCCCCGAGGAACGATGTGCTAATACGATAAATAATTCACAATTATTTACGAACATGCAACCCATGCTCAAGCGCACCCATAACCATCAGAAAAATTGTCAACACACGACAATTAATCATTTAAAAGACCCGGGGCAGGGCACATGCAGGGAGGGAAAACGAATGAGACATTATCGAAAATTGCTCAAGAATTGCCCACAAATTTTCGAACCCTTACAACACAAATCGAACCCAATTAAGCACCATAATTCATCTAAAATGTGAATTAATCTATCAATAGCAAGAATCACCACCCCCTGCCAAAACCCCCAAATTCGAACCCAAACCCTACGAAATTAGGGAATTTAATTCGCACCATAAATCACAAAATGGTAGGGAAATACATGAGAAGCATGAAAAATGGGTAAGGAAGGTTACCCAATCGAAAATTGGAAAGAAATCGTTCGAAAAACGAAGAACCCAAGAAATTGGGCATCGGCGCATTCTGCAAAAATCCGAACGCAAATCGCGACTAAACTTCAAATTGCTGGTGTGGGAAGCTGAGCCTGGACGAGACGAAGCCAACGGCGGGTTGGACGCATCGGATGGCGGCCGGACGGCGGCGGGCGCACGGCCTGAAGATGCGGGGGTCGATTGAAACGGGAATGAGGCAGACGGGAGAGAGAGAGACGGGCTTGGTGAGGAAAATGGTTTCCAATAATTAAAATCTCGGGTTCAATTGGTATTTATAGCAAAAATACCCCGAAATACTAATAGCCTCACAAATACATCATGATTCATTAAAAATCATCTGTTTTCAAAAACTCTCTCTCTAACTCCAAAACACCCTACCGGTGCCCACACAAAGCACCCGAGATCCCGAGTCACACTAAAAACTCAACTCATAGGTTTTTCACCGGAATGAGAATACAATCTCAACCTCGTGATCCAACGATCCCAACTACTCAAATAGACGAGCCCGAAAGGCCCAACACCGCGATTAAACTCCAAATCGCCACGTAAAACAACTTTAGGGGTTATTAACACTCCGGGATTAACATCTATAATCCCTGGTCATCACAGATCAACTGATATACCTTCTTCTGAAATTACATGTCCCAAAAAGCCGACACTAGTCAACCAAAACTCACACTTACTGAGTTTGGCATACAACTGCTGTGTCCTCAACAATTGCAATATCATATGCAAATGTTGGGCATGTTCTGCATCATTCTGTGAATAGATCAGTATATCATCGATAAATACAATGACAAATCGATCAAGGTATTCCTGGAAAACCCGATTCATTAAACTCATAAAGACAGCTGGAGCATTTGTCACTCCAAATGGCATTACCAGAAACTCATAATGTCCATAGCGAGTTCTGAATGATGTCTTCTGTATATCTCCTTCCCTCACACGTATTTGATGATATCCTGACCTCAAATCAATCTTAGAATAAATCCTTGATCCCTGTAACTGATCAAATAAATCATCAATACGAGGAAGAGGATATTTATTCTTTATAGTTACCTTGTTTAATTGTCGATAGTCAATACACAATCTCATTATCCCATCCTTCTTCTTCACAAATAATACCGGAGCACCCCAAGGAGATACACTAGGACGTATGTACCCCTTGTCCAATAAGTCTTGTAATTGAGTTTTCAATTCTTTCAATTCGGTTGGTGCCATCCGATAAGGAGCTCGTGAAATTGTAGAAGTACCAGGTATCAAATCAATACCAAATTCCACTTCTCAGCTCGGTGGAAATTCAGGTATTTCATCCGGAAACACATCCGCATATTCTGAAACCACTGGTATCTCCTCCACTTTCCTTTCTAGTTTCTGTTCAGTTACATCAATGGCATAAATCAAATAACCCGCATGTCCACGTTCTAACAAACGCGACATTCGGATTGCTGATATCAAAGGAATCCTTGCCCTCGATCCCTGGCCATAGAAGACCCATTGATTTCCAGTATCAGACTGAAATCTCACTGTCTTCTGACAACAATCCACAACAGACTGATATTTACTCAACACATCGATCCAAGAATGCAATCAAAATCTGTCATGTCTGACACAAACAAATCAGATTGTAGTCCATACTCAGTCTCAAACTGAATATCACAATCAGACACACTCTGACAAGCCATCACAGTAGTTCCCATGGGTGTTGAGACATAAAGAGGCATCAACAGTGGAGACGAGCATATATGTGAGGGCCCGATCCTAATATGGTGTTTAATTAACACATAATGATTAATTTACGTAAACAGCGGAAGATTTATTTCAAAGGTCTTATCAAATGGCCCTAAAAATTTTTCGCTTTTAGGTGATACATATATAGTGATACTGAAAATACGTAATTCCAGTTTCCCATTTAACACATTGAGCATAACATCCATATCAAGTATAAATCAACCAGTAGTAGAATACTTAAAATACAGATACTCGGGGCATACCCCGGTAATTCAAAACATAATTAAAAATATTCTAACAACTACTGTGACTCAAAATAAAACATAAAATATAAACCTGAGCTCGCTCTCAAGGAGCTCTGGTATCTCTCGATGCGTCGCTGCAAGCATCGTCACTATGTCCTCCTGTAAAGCCTGTCATGTCCGAACAACAAAAGACATGACAGCCCCCACAAAGGGGGTCAGTACCCCAGTACGAGAAATAAATAAATCATGTCAAGTGACAAAGTATCATGCAATGCATACCATGTATGAATGCGATGTATGAATGGGTACAAGGAATCGAATATCAAGATACCAAAAATCGGAGTCCAAAGGAAGGTATCATCAAATCATCAAAGCTCGAGCAGAGGGTGACAGTATACGTACATTGCGCTAGGAAAACTCATCCTATGTACGCTACTGCATCCAGCCCTAGTGTCTAGGTCCGGTCGCACCTGCACGTGACTACAGTTACTACCTATACTGCCTGTCATCGCCATGCTCGTCGTACCCGACACTCAGAGTAAGTCAACTCAGTCAAATCATGGATATCAAAGGAATGATAGATCAATATGATATGCCCATGAATCATTTATGCATCAAATGACATATGCAATTCAATATATCATGCAATCTCATGTGAAAGTATATACAAATCATGTAATTTCACATATCATGTAATCCAAGACATTCATCATGTCATATAGTCACATAAGAATCATATAGTGACAAATAAGTCATATAAATCAAATAATGACATATAAGGCCATACATTAGCATCATTACACATCTTTGCCAGACGTCATGATAAAACTCATTTCAACGTACTTCAAACCGTTAGCTAATTACCAAGTGATCCTCGACTCAATCTTAGGATTAATAAACCTGGCCATAACAGTTCCAAATACAACATAATGTCACATACTAGCCTTAAACATATCAAAATAAAACTCAAACTTAGACCCAAAACCAATTCTCTAAATTTCAGCCTGCGCAACCGTAGAGATCGGCTCATAACTTGTTCGATACTTAATAAAATCACATGGGTCCAATTTATTTTCAAAGATAACTCAAAAATGAACATTTCATCAGTTCAACTCATCTTCAAATTCGTTCATTTAGCCTAGGTAAAATGGCCAAGAACAATCTGCTGGAAAAACAGGACAATTCACCAAATTCCAGCCTGACCCATTTTTGTATAAAACTCATAATAAATTCATATGACGTCCAAATGAGTTGGAGCTAGTGGTAAAATCACTAAAACTCAATGTACTACAGTTCATATTTGAAGTCCATAAGCTAGTTCACTCATCTTGAGGCACATGCAAAGCAAAGTATGCCAGATTGTAAAAATACTCATATTCTATTTTGACAGAGTGAGCGGTTTTATGGAAAAGTTCATATCTTACACACGGAAACTCCATATCATGTAAGGCCAGTATCGAATGCAAGATAACCCAACATACAATAAAACATATCTTATGAGCTTTAAGCTAAACAATTCATCTTCATGTACATTAACTGAAAAACGTACAGCCAAAAAAACTCGTATATCCCCTGTTTCCAGATTGTATAGCTGCTGGTAAAATTAGCATAATTCGTTCATATGAGCTCCAAATTGAGTGAGGCCAATTCCACATGCAAGCTAACCTCGAATACTACAACACTTATTAGATCCTAAAACTTCATATTCGTAGGCATTTATTCCCAGAAATACGAAGAACATAATGCATGAAACTCGGATGCAGTGGATTTCCAGATTTGACACATGTTGGTAAACTGACCATAACGTTTTCATATTAACTCCAAATTAGCTGATTCTTGTGGCGAATTAAAGCTAATACAAAACACTACAACTGCTATCAGGTGAGTCATCTTCAAATTCGTAATTTAACTAGACCCAAAATTCGAAATACCAGACCAACAGTATACTGAAATCTGCAGAACATTCTGACAGCAAGTTTTCACTACATTTCTCATGTCCAAGTATCAAAATTCGACCCTTAATCTTACATGCAAGTAATTAAAACTCAAGGATGATGATATACCTTCATTTATCTTCAATATTTGAAGCTTGATCATCCACAAAACCAAGCCAAAACCGAAAATCCTACACCAAAACTGCTGCTACTCGAAAATCTTGCATGTCCTTTCTCCAAACTTGAAATTTCTTGGTGCATCTTGTTCCTCAAGATGAGTAGCACTCAAATATATCTTTGCATGTGACATGCACTTGCAAATTCAAGAGGATTTTGGTAGGAAGTGAGCTGCAATTTTCGAAATTGCTAAGAAGAGAGAAGGAGGAGCATTGATGGTGAAGGAAGAGAGAAGATGGTGTTGGAAAATGAAGTAAAATCTGATTTTTGCATGGTATTTGCGTGAGTTACTTATCATCTTTAGCATTATTTTTAATTCATTTGATGTATTGTGGAATCCATGTGTCAATACATCACTATCTTGCAATGTTAAAGCTCCAAAATCATGTATTAAACATGAGTTAAATTAATTAATGGCATGCGTTTTCCAAATGCCATGTGCTCATGCACTAAAACATGTTCCACTAGTTGGTTGACCCATCGTGGTCCGGAACACCTTAATTCAAAGTCCATACTTTTTATTATCCGGTTCGCTTAATCGTTGTTAATCCGGGTTAATTAGCATCGGGGCCTTACACTTCTTCCCCTCTTAAAAATGATTTCGTCCTCGAAATCTCAAAACTGCGTATAACTCAATAAATTTAATCATATGAGATGTCCCAATCTCATTCATAGATAAATAAGAATCATCATGTATCAATAACAACTGATGTGATCGTGTCAACGATATACCACTGAATCAACTTCTCTAAGATTCCACAAAGTTCCAAATATCGAGGCAACAACATACCTCACTTATCAAATCATATTGATCATCGCAAAGGTAATATCTTCATATTTTTCTGATTCAACTCGAAGTCTAACGATATATTTCTCTTTGGCGTAGCAAATCTGCTCACCTTAAGCCAAATTTCAATCGTTTCCGCATAAAATTTTTATCGTTCCTGGCATATTTCTCAAAAATCTTAAGTTATGCCAAAATTCCTTATCAATTTTCTATCATCATATCAGCTATCAGTAATTCTGGCTCTACAAAACCTGAACCGATACCATCCCAAAAGTTGTCTGAAACTTAAATTATAGAAAAATTCTACTGGTGAATAGTGATTTCTGTCAATTCCCACTAAATCACCACTATTAAATGAGACATAACTTCCAAAGTCTGGATATTTTCTCAGTTGATCCATCTGTATGGGTATGCTAAGCAATACTCATTGCTAACTTAGTATCCATTACATTCTGAAAATAGTTTCGAATTCTGATATTATCCTCGGATGTCAATCAGATACATCTATTACAGAAACTCACTGTAACTAAACCACATTATCTATATCTTAAACATGTCGTCTTCTCATAGACACATAGACTATCATATGAAATCAATATCTTGTATTGAATAGTCAATCAATTCCAATTCAACTTGTTTCACAATCTCTGTTCGTAAATATTTGAGCTATAAATTCAAAACTAGAAATTTCCCAAATTCATTGTGGTACTTACAAATTCTGTACTATCCCATTAGGTCTCGTATTTTTATCTTGACCTGCTGGCATGTCAAACAATTTACCACAAAATTCAAAAAAATTCTTTCTTTATACAATCTCATCATAAAATAGGATCTCGAGAATGATACATCTCATCATTCCCAGAATAACACTATGTTCTCTATAGTGTGCTTTTTGTTGTAATACATCTTTCAAATCAGTAAAATTCGATGCTATATACTGATTTTTCATTCGCAGCAACCACTAAATGGCATACTAAATTTAGTTGGTTGATGAGACAGAACCAATTTCTTCAATCAATATCTGTATGGGTCTGTCCTTCGAGTCCTTCCGATCGTCAAAAATAAAGGTTATCAAACTGCAAAGCAAACATCGATGCTACCATTGCACCTTGCACTTTTAGGTTCAGTGCATCTGCTATTAGTTTCATTTTCCTTGATTTATATTGACTATCAAAGTCAAATTCTTTAATAAATCCAGTCATCGCTTATATCTCAAGAATATTCAATCATCTTTTCATGATACATTAGAACATATCTTCAAATCTTTGACATACGTATTTGCACAACTACATATCTCCCTGAACCGGTTAACCACATCAACATTGGGGCTGTAGTTCACTTCCATTTAAGTTTCAGTTATGAAAACAGCTTTCATTCATCTGACCAAACGAATATCAAATTTCTTCTTGGTCAATTAGTTCATAAGACAGGCTATTCTAGAATATCATTCCGTAAAAGCCTGTAGTATCTGTCAAAATTCATAAAACTTTTCATCTTGTGTACAATGATTGGTCTTGACCAAATTAGTACTATCTTTACTTTACTGTAATCAACAAGTATCTGGTGAGATGATATCACCTATCCCAAAACAACACTTGATTCAACCAAGATTTACATTTCAATAACTTGGTCCACCCTTTGAGCTTCACGAAGCGTCTGAAAAAAAAAAATCAATCACATGTGTTCTGTGTGGTTCCTTCCGGATCTCGTATACACTAGTATACCACTGATGAATATGATTACACTTCCGCACAAAAGTTACGGAAAATTTTCTACATCAAAATCATAACTCTACCGGTATAGTTGTCAGACCACACGACATTTCCAAAAATTCAAAATGTCTATATCTGGTTTGACCGATTGCCTAGAGAACATTTTCTCTTCTGACTCAAACTGATGGTAACCAGAGTAAAAATCGTTCTTCTTATACTTCAAGTTTCTTACAATTGATCATTTACTTCTCGATCTTAGGCAGTGGGTATTTATTCTCGACAATAGCCCGATTCAACTACCTTTAGTCGATACACGTCTTCATAATATCATCTTTCTTATTCACGAACAATACTGATGTTTTCTCAAGTGACATACTCAGACATTTATACTCGTATCAAGGAGATTCTGCAACTAGTCTTCTATATCTGTCAACTTTGCTGGTGACATTCCATACAGTACTTTCGATATCAAATCTATTCCTTGGCATCAACGAAGTTAAAATCGATTTCCTTCTCTAGTGGAAATTCTTTTATTTCTTCAGAAAAAATCTTGGTAAGTTTTCTTACCACTAAGATATCAGTCAACATCGATTCTTCCTGATCAGCATTAACTGCTTATGATCAAATATCCTTCATTTTCCAAATATCGCAACAACAATATTTTCATAGCGGATACTATCAGTATCTTAGCTCGCTATTCGTGGCTATAAATATTTCATTTTGGGGCCACAAAATAGTCGAAAATTCATTGTACCCTGAAACCAACTTCCTATATCTCAAAATTTATCAGAGTATCCATACCCTTGATACAATCAAAACCATATATGAGCAACACCATTGAATTCGAATCCACATCACTATCATTAAACTGTAATCTGCAGTTCACTATTACAAGTGTGGATAGAATAATTATCACTGCTGGTGTATTTTCCCAATCATCATTATCAACGCACATTTGATGCAATATATGAAACCAATGATTTTATCTCAAATCAAACTCGTGCCGTGTGACCAATACACAACATGTATCTGTGATCACTAGCATCTCTATCAAAATCGAAATGGTTATATATCCTGGAGACATCTCAATCCCATTGTCAAGGTATACTCTCTGGTCTACAGGTAATTAACTGCTGCTAAAACTGAGTGGTCGTAAAGAATAACCACCATGATATCTACCCCTAGCTCAGGGTATTTGTTGTTATGGCTGCATCTATTCCATAATGGACATGCTTTGACTGGCCACAATCTGTATCAGTTCTTCTTATTCTTTCACATGGATCAGTAAATATTTACATCCACAGTGACCTCAAAAGATTTGGTAATCTACAATCTCATAGTCCCTTTAGAACTACTAGAGCTGGATAAATTTGAGTGATACTTCTGAAACTTTTCTAGGACTACTTGGATTATCCCAATGATAGTCACTTCATTAATCTTTAATCCAGTTCTAAGACTTCGCACCACATTGGTCTTAATCCTTAGTCACAATCTAATCTCTTCAGTAGTGAATAGCTATTGAGATTAAGCAGATAATTCCATTTCTCAAGTCCATGATGATCAATTAATGTTTTCTAGGTCATCAATACCATTACTCTAGATAGTCTCATCTAAAAGAGTTCATAGTGAAGTTCTTTTATTCATAGTTCGGACACAGATTGGACCTAAATTACGAAAATCCCCAATCCATGTCCTTATATCCAAACCAATTCTAGTTGTTTCCCACAACAACTATACTCGATTCTTCAGTTGAAATATTGCTAGTTTCAATATTCTCAAGTTCTAAATTATCATCTTGGCGTTCACAGGTTTTGACGTAAACTCATACGTATAACCTTGGTCTTTCAGGCTTAAAATCCTGATGTCAATCGACACAAAGCGTTTTAATTAGTTCTAGTGTCATCCCACTATGCACAAGGATTAAGTCCCAAAGTGATAAATAAAATTCCCAATAACGGACGCATATCACTAAGTTATAATTAAATTAACAGTTTGCAATGCCTACAGGTACAATAGATAGCTCTTAAAGTCTTTATCGCTGCTACCTGTCCAAACACTAACTGTTCATCATTAAATCAAAACATCATATATAATCTCAAGTCAGAGATGTTCTCATCACTTATTCTACATCATCATCCGGTTAGTAACTATCAGTGCTAACAAATAAAATTCTCAATTTCTCTAGATTGTCTGCAACTCAGCATTCAAAATCTCTAGATGATATGCGACTCAGCATTCAAATTTTCTAGATTCTATGCAACTCATCATTCAAATTCTCTACATTATATGCAAATCAGCATATTAAAATATTCAGAGATATGACATCTCGCTATCCTTGCTTAATAATCCATTACATGTCTAACAGTTCATTATCTAACATGTAAACATAGCAGGCAAGAGCATATAAAATCACATAGTCAGACACATGCACAAACAATTCATTTGTGTCTATTCTCAGTGTCCTAACTCTAGTTCGAGCATATCCCAGATATATGCTCTGATACCATAATGTGAGGGCCCGATCCTAATATGGTGTTTAATTAACACATAATGATTAATTTACATAAACAGCGAAGATTTATTTCAAAGGTCTTATCAAATGGCCCTAAAATTTTTTCGCTTTTAGGTGATACATATATAGTGATACTGAAAATACATAATTCCAGTTTCAAATTTAACACATTGAGCATAACATCCATATCAAGTATAAATCAACCAGTAGTAGAATACTTAAAATACAGATACTCGGGGCATACCCCGGTAATTCAAAACATAATTAAAAATATTCTAACAACTACTGGGACTCAAAATAAAACATAAAATATAAACCTGAGCTCGCTCTCAAGGAGCTCTGGTATCTCTCGATGCGTCGCTGCAAGCATCGTCACTATGTCCTCCTGTAAAGTCTGTCATGTCCGAACAACAAAAGACATGACAGCCCCCACAAAGGGGGTCAGTACCCCAGTACGAGAAATAAATAAATCATGTCAAGTGACAAAGTATCATGCAATGCATACCATGTATGAATGAGTACAAGGAATCGAATATCAAGATACCAAAAATCGGAGTCCAAAGGAAGGTATCATCAAATCATCAAAGCTCGAGCAGAGGGTGACAGTATACGTACATTGCGCTAGGAAAACTCATCCTATGTACGTTACTGCATCCAGCCCTCGTGTCTAGGTCCGGTCGCACCTGCACGTGACTACAGTTACTACCTATACTGCCTGTCATCGCCATGCTCGTCGTACCCGACACTCAGAGTAAGTCAACTCAGTCAAATCATGGATATCAAAGGAATGATAGATCAATATGATATGCCCATGAATCATTTATGCTTCAAATGACATATGCAATTCAATATATCATGCAATCTCATGTGAAAGTATATACAAATCATGTAATTTCACATATCATGTAATCCAAGACATTCATCATGTCATATAGTCACATAAGAATCATATAGTGACAAATAAGTCATATAAATCAAATAATGACATATAAGGCCAAACATTAGCATCATTACACGTCTTTGCCAGACGTCATGATAAAACTCATTTCAACGTACCTCAAACCGTTAGCTAATTACCAAGTGATCCTCGACTCAATCTTAGGATTAATAAACCTGGCCATAACAGTTCCAAATACAACATAATGTCACATACTAGCCTTAAACATATCAAAATAAAACTCAAACTTAGACCCAAAACCAATTCTCTAAATTTCAGCCTGCGCAACCGTAGAGATCGGCTCATAACTTGTTCGATACTTAATAAAATCACATGGGTCCAATTTATTTTCAAATATAACTCAAAAATGAACATTTCATCAGTTCAACTCATCTTCAAATTCGTTCATTTAGCCTAGGTAAAATGGCCAAGAACAATCTGCTGGAAAAACAGGACAATTCACCAAATTCCAGCCTGACCCATTTTTGTATAAAACTCATAATAAATTCATATGACGTCCAAATGAGTTGGAGCTAGTGGTAAAATCACTAAAACTCAATGTACTACAGTTCATATTTGAAGTCCATAAGCTAGTTCACTCATCTTGAGGCACATGCAAAGAAAAGTATGCCAGATTGTAAAAATACTCATATTCTATTTTGACAGAGTGAGCGGTTTTATGGAAAAGTTCATATCTTACACACGGAAACTCCATATCATGTAAGGCCAGTTTCGAATGCAAGATAACCAACATACAACAAAACATATCTTATGAGCTTTAAGATAAACAATTCATCTTCATGTACATTAACTGAAAAAAGTACAGCCAAAAAAACTCGTATATCCCCTGTTTCCAGATTGTATAGCTACTGGTAAAATTAGCATAATTCGTTCATATGAGCTCCAAATTGAGTGAGGCCAATTCCACATGCAAGCTAACCTCTAATACTACAACACTTATTAGAGCCTAAAACTTCATATTCGTAGGCATTTATTCCCAGAAATACGAAGAACATAATGCATGAAACTCGGATGCAGTGGATTTCCAGATTTGACACATGTTGGTAAACTGACCATAACGTTTTCATATTAACTCCAAATTAGCTGATTCTTGTGGCCAATTAAAGCTAATACAAAACACTGCAACTGCTAACAGGTGAGTCATCTTCAAATTCGAAACTTAACTAGACCCAAAATTCGAAATACCAGACCAACAGTATACTGAAATCTGCAGAACATTCTGACAGCAAGTTTTCACTACATTTCTCATGTCCAAGTATCAAAATTCGACCCTTATTCTTACATGCAAGTAATTAAAACTCAAGGATGATGATATACCTTCATTTATCTTCAATATATGAAGCTTGATCATCCACAAAACCAAGCCAAAACCGAAAATCCTACACCAAAACTGCTGCTACTCGAAAATCTTGCATGTCCTTTCTCCAAACTTGAAATTTCTTGGTGCATCTTGTTCCTCAAGATGAGTAGCACTCAAATATATCTTTGCATGTGACATGCACTTGCAAATTCAAGAGGATTTTGGTAGGAAGTGAGCTGCAATTTTCGAAATTGCTAAGAAGAGAGAAGGAGGAGCATTGATGGTGAAGGAAGAGAGAAGATGGTGTTGGAAAATGAAGTAAAATCTGATTTTTGCATGGTATTTGCGTGAGTACCTTATCATCTTTGGCATTATTTTTAATTCATTTGATGTATTGTGGAATCCATGTGTCAATACATCACTATCTTGCAAGGTTAAAGCTCCAAAATCATGTATTAAACATGAGTTAAATTAATTAATGGCATGCGTTTTCCAAATGCCATGTGCTCATGCACTAAAACATGTTCCACTAGTTGGTTGACCCATCGTGGTACGGGACACCTTAATTCAAAGTCTATACCCTTTATTATCCGGTTCGCTTAATCGTTGTTAATCCGGGTTAATTAGCATCGGGGCCTTACAATATATGATACCGGTCAACAAAATTTTGTGCAACAAAAGAATGGGATGCACCAGTATCAATCAAAAGTAAGGCTGGATAAGTAAATAAAGTGCACTTACCAGCTATCACATCATCAGGAGCTGCCTCTGCTTCCTCCCTGTTCAATGCATACACCTGAGCCTGAGGTGGTCCTGTTCTCTATCCTCCACCAGATTGTGGTACACCCTGTGGTCTCTGCTGCACTGTATTTTCTGACATTGATCCTCTCCTATGTTGTCCACCCACTTGAGGACAATCACGGATCACATGTCCTGGCATCCCACAACGGAAACAAACTACTGTATTCAATTGAGGACAATCTCGTTTCAAATGTGGTCGACCACATTTAAAGCATTGCACACCACTGCCACTAGTACTACTTTGGAACTGCCCCTTTGAACCTCGTTCACCACCCTTTCGCATTGTAAACCGCTTTCCACTAAATCTAGAGGAAGATGCACCACCTCGTGGTGATTTAAACGGTTCTCCTCTAGGTCTCATACTTTCAGATGTAGGTGGTTGGGATTGTCCAACATCTTTGTATACCTCTACTGCAATCTCAGCCATCTCGGCTCTAGTCAATGCTTCTTCATATGATGTAGGGTTATTGGACATTACCCTATCAAACAATTCAGGCCTCAAACCTTTCAAAAACTGTCTGATCTTTGCTTTTGTGTTTACAGCGATATGTGGCACATACCGGTGCAATGAAGAATATTGTACAACATAGTCAGATACTGTCATTGATCCCTGTCTCAAGTTTGTAAATTCATCCTCTTTTCTCTGCCTTGCAGCAACAGAGAAATAATGATCAAGAAATTTCATTTGAAACACATCCCAATCAATTATCTGTCCTTGAGCCCTCAACTCAATCAATGTAGATTTTCACCACATCATGGCTTTCTTAGCCAACTGGAATTCAGCTAAGCGTAACCAAGCCGTCTTGGCACACGGTGCTGACACAAATATCTGTTCCACACGTTCCAACCACTCCTCTGCCAGTTCTCCTGATTCAGTACCCTCAAACCTGGGTGGTTGATAACTCAGAAATTGCGTCAATGTTAACTCGCCAGGTAACAGTACCTGTTCCACTGGCCCTTGCCCAATCGGTGGTGGTGGCACAGGCGCCAACCTCACACTAGCATTGCCACTCATGGCATCCCCAATATCCTCATGATACCCTCTGTCTATCATAGCTGTAGATCAAAGGTTAACAATAACATTCACAATTATATAACATGTTAGAATAACATCATAGTCCAAATCCTAACATGATAGTACCACTCTCAACATGTTTTCAAGTGTTTAGGTAACTCCCTAATACACTTCCTCTACCCATGTTCACCCCGTTATCGAACCACTGCTCTGATACCACTAATGTGGGGTCCTCATTACTTAATCCATTATGTATCAATTAATCATACATACGTGTGTCTGAACTTACTTAATCCATTATGTATCAATTAATCATACATACGTGAGTCTGAATTAAGTAAAAACATGCACTGATTAGAAGTTTCTTACTAAGTAAGTTGTTACAACTTTATAAAAACAAACCTACCATATATACAACATATGGAATTCTTACAACTTAAATAAAACAACTCCTAAGCAGTGGTTCAGTTCGCAGCGGAAAATGACTCACATCCCGTCCTCCCAGGTTTATGAGTCCCTACAGAAACATTCACACAACATGAGTATAGATAAACAACTATCTCAGTGCGATATCAAAAGACAATATCAATGATAAAGCACAATAATAATCAGATCCAATGTGAATGATCTGTCTCATGTATCAACAAATGCAACTATGTCATGACATGTCTCATCACACATCCTATTATCACGAGACTAAGATGATATGTCCATTTCCGCTCAATATGTCAGTGAAATCATCTCACATCTTCATATTAGCAACACATCTCATTGTACCGTCCTCACATGATAATAGCCTGAGCATATACCCAAAAACCGGCGTATATCTCTCATACCAAGTATATGTAGCATACCCGAGCATATACCCAAACCAGGCGTATATCTCTAATGCTAACATCGCATACCCGAGCATATACCCAAACCAGGCATATACCTCTAATGCTAACGTATATACCTCATCCATCTCAAATACATGATCTCCATGAATGTACATGCATATGATACTACCAATCATATGATACCAACACAACACAATTCATATGATATCAATCGCATAACATCATCACACAATATCTATACTCCGTACGTCAACACGTACCTGGTATACGACAATAAAAGCGATAAATCAGGCGTTGATGGCTAATTGCCTCTTTGCCCCGTCCCCTGTGATGATGCTACAAGCACATGAACAATATACCATGTTATAAGAGGCTTCAAAAATAAATGCTACAAAAATATAACATTTTTCATAATTCCTAAAGCACCGATCGATCGCTACCATTGTCGATCGATCGCCAAAATGTTCTGTCTCCTCGCGATCGATCGCAACTACTTGGCGATCCATCGCCAAAATGCTCTGTTCATAGCGATCGATCGCTACAATCTCACCGATCGATCGCCACACAATTTCACCGCCTTATATTTTGGCTGTCCTCGGCGATCGATCGCCACACAAGCACCGATCGATCGCCGATGCCCAGAAATATCAGAACATGGCGATTTTGAGCTTATCTCCATGGTTCTTCTTCTCCTACTCGAAATTAACCAATTCCACATGTTTCTTGCAATCTTTAAGTAATATATTAACATGTTTCTATTATCTTGGAACTCAATTCTTGACATAGAAACAAGTTATGATTCTAAGCATGCACACTTGGAATTCAACTTCATATAACTCATTCATAACTACACCAACCAATCTTAAAAGCATGAATTCCTTACCAAGAGGTTATAGAACCACTTCACTCCACTTTCTTACTTGGTTTCCAAGTGAATTCCAAGCTAGAAAAGTCAACCTAAGCAAGAAGCTAGAGAGGAGCTTGGTAGAGATTACTATGTGTATTATGGTGTATTGTGAGTTTAAGCTCACTAATCCCCTTCATATAGCCACTTGCTATAATAACATGCCAACTAACATAAACATGTCAAATTCACATGCTAATGCAACTTTAAATGAAAGGCAAAGGCATATGAAATTCAAGTCAAATGCATACCAGTCCATGTTGCTTGATATGCCACTACAATTCAAGTCATTTCTTTGCACTACATCTTGTGCATCATATTTCATTCCTTGACATATATCATATAGTCATGTCATATATGTGAGTATTAACCCTCGGTTCAACCCAAACCCGATTTAACAACCTCGGGAGACCCAAAATCGTAATTAATTCCTAATTGCCACAATTATTAATCCATCAAGGATTAATACCACACCGGGATTAGCACCATTAATCCCCGGACATCACAATTACCCCCCACTAACAAAATTTCGTCCTCGAAATTGCACCGGTGTACTCCACGTAACACCAGGACTACACAAACAAAACAAGGCCATAACTCCGATTATGGACCACATTAGAATCGAATTAACAACCGCGAGAACACCCATCTCGCACCAAGCTCTAAAATAGAGCAAACGCCAAGACCAATACAACCCGAAAGATAACAACATACCTCGACATGAATCGTCCCAGAAGTCAGTCCACCACGACTGCAAACCAACCTAATCTCCCTTGGCTCTAACATAGATATCACTCCATGATATTGATCACTTGCCCACGATGCTTGACACGCATCATCATGATGTGGACCACTAGTATACAACAGTATACTCAAAGAAAATCCGTTTCTCGCTTCCTAGTCCATCTCCTCCAAAGGAGTAGTTGCACCACTTGCAACCCGGATCGGGTTACCCACGGTCACTGATCCACACAAACCACATCACCAAAGAAGTCTAAAACAAGGTGTTCCAAGAAATCATGTCTTGGTCCTGACACACCATTAAGACTCCACAAAGTCTCAAGTTCCACAGAGGTCATGCAAGACAGACAATTGCATACCTGCCAAACGTGTCGATCCACGACACTAAACAAATCCGAATCCTGGCCATCCCCTGTTCATCCTTGGATCCAACAATCCTAAAACAGGAAGGCTATCGAATTATCCAACAAGAATTACCATGGTTCCAAAACATGACGATCCCTCCTCAGGGGAAGTCAAACAACCCTCACGATCCCACCAAAAAACCCAACTCATAGGTTTTCCACCAAAATGAGAATACAATCTCAACATTTGGATCCAACGATCCCAAATGCCCGATTTAACAACCTCGGGAGACCCAAAATCGCAATTAATTCCTAATTGCCACAATTATTAATCCATCAAGGATTAATACCACACCGGGATTAACACCATTAATCCCAGACATCACATGAATCCTATTCCTTTTTGTGCTCCTTGCAGCTCACTGCCTCAACCCGACCCTTAGCCCTTCAGTCCAAAAGTGTACCTACATGGACAACCCATCATGAGCATGTACAACATTACTTAACATCATAAGATAATAGTATATAAATAAATGCATGAAATAATCGTTAACATATACTTCCTGGTTATTCACATTAACCCATTTTTGTTGTCCCTGTTTCATATTCATGCATGTAATCATTAGTTCTTGACATAAATGATTAAAATCGTATTTCACTTATATGCCCATAATAAACAATGTTAATTAGAAATGTGACTGTTCTGGTCCTGTTATGTCAGCGGCACAATTGCACCCCTCGCTCGACATATAGGGGTACTGTGATATCCCTCGCTACTCCTTGATAGCGGATATATCTCCTCACTAACTATGTCAGCGGTAAGTACCTTCCTCGCTTGCCCATAACAACCACCGGAACACTCAAGCATTTCTAATAACATAGTTTTACATATATCATAAACATCATAGCATCCTTAATCATCATAAACATCATCATCATCTTATTTTTACTTATCATAATCATCATCAACCTGTTACATAAATACTTATGCAATCATTGCATAGTTATAGTATAGGAGTGTGTTTTACCGTCTTATGCCCGTACGTCTCTTACGTACCTTAATCCCAGAAGTGGAGAAGTTGAAGAACTTTATCTCCTTGAAGTTGTTGGTACCTGGGATGGTTCTACACAACCATACAAATCAATATTAGAAGCCAATCATAGTCCAAATACCAAAAATTCAACAAAAAAAACATAATTTCCCACTTTTAAGCAGCTGGCGATCGATCGCTGCATCGAGGCAATCGATCGCGAGCCTAACCGATCGATCGCTTCGATGTAGCGATCGATCGCCTGACCTCTCTGCCTCGCGGCGATCGATCGCGCCATATATGGCGATCGATCGCCTGCAACATTTTTCGCCACTGGCCTTCGGCGATCGATCACTGCATTCGTAGCGATCGATCGGCACTTGCTGTGTGCGCGAATCTTCACCATTTTTGAGCATTTTCCAAGCCCTAACACATACACTTCAAACCCAAACATTCCAACAACTCAAATACCAACATAACTCACTAAAACCCACATGAAACACCTCAAAATCATACCCCAACAACATACAACACACATCCAAAAACAAACCCACATAAAAACTCAAATACTAACCCATTTCAAAATAAATCCATACAAAAACAACAAGGAATGATATATGTCCTTCCTAGGCCTCAAATCTTACCAAGAATCACAAGAATGGAGTTTTTGCAAAGACTTCTCTTCCACCTTGAAGCCAAACTCGAAAATGGAAGGAAAAGGTAGGGTTTGGAGAGTGTGTTGGGGATTTAATAAAGTGAGGGGTAAAGTGAAATAAAAAGGGGTATAGTGGGGTTATAAGAGTTGTTAATTAAATTTCTACCCCATTAATTAACATGATGTATAAAATACCCCAACATGGTATTTTAAAAGCATTTTACAAAAATGCACCAAACTTCCACTAAATCCATATTTTTCACATAATTAACAATCGATATAATTAAATCATGTTAACACCTCATTTTACAACATGCATAACATGCACCCTGAAATGCACCCCCGGGTTACGCCTTGTGATATCCCCGAAATGATTAATTGCAATTTGGGCATAATTGTGTTTATATGATTAATTATGGTGGTAATTAATTATGTGCTGGAATTATGTATCATTTGGAAATGCTTAGTCACATGATAGAGTGACCCGGGAGAGCATTTCAGGGTGCATGTTGTGCATGTTGGGAAAATTGTTATTAGCATGATTTATTTGCCATGGTTAGCAATTAATTGGAATCATGAGTTTAATATGGTGCATGTTGTGCATGTTGGGAAAATTGTTATTAGCATGATTTATTTGCCATGGTTAGCAATTAATTGGAATCATGAGTTTAATTGGTATTTTGGTGCATTTTGGATTAATGCTTTTAAAAAAATATCATGTTGGGGTGTTTTATACACCATGGGATGGTGGAATGCATTTTAATTAAACCCAAACCCTTTATATACCCCAACCCCTCACCACCCATCACTTTACTTTCCCAATTTCTCCTCCAAACCCTTTCCCCTTTTCCATTTTCGTTTTTGTGCATAAGGGTGGAGAGAATCCTTCCAAAAACCTTGATTTGTGGAGTTTATTGGGAGATTTGAAGTCCTAAGAGGTATGGATACCTCATTGTTGATTTTGTAGTTTTATTTAAGTTTGGTATGGTTTTGAAGGGTTTGTGAAATGGGTTTGTTGTGGGTTGGTGTTGTTTTGGTTGAGGGTTGGATTTGGGGTGTATTTTGTTGTTATATTGTGTTATTATATTGTTGGGATGTCTTTGGTTTAAGATGTTTTGGGTTATTTGGTGGTTTTGTGCCAAAAAATGGAGTTTGCTCGAAAATGTCGCGGCGACCGATCGATCGGTAGCAGGGCGACGATCGATCGGTAGCAGGGCGACGGTCGATCGGTGCAAGTGCGAAGCGAGGGGTGAAATTTCTCTGCTTATCGATCGATCGGTAAAAGCGACCGATCGATCGGTGGATGGCAAACGATCGATCGGTATCCGGACCGATCGATCGGTAAAAGTCGTAGCTTAAAATGGAAATTATGAACAGTTGCCGATCGATCGGTAAGGGGTGACCGATCAATCGGTAGAGAATTTTTGCTGAAAATTATTTCCTTGGCATGATTGATGGAATTTTTGGTATTGGACTATTATTGGGTTCTAATATTGAATTGTGTGAATATGTAGAACCATCCCAGGTGGCAACTTAGCCAAGGAAGTGAAGTCCTACCACATCCTACTTTTGGAAAGGTACGTAGAAGACGTACGGGCATCCAACGGTACATGTATCTAATATACTCATTGTTTATGCATTGTGGATGCGAGTATATGTGGAATTATGCATTGTGGATGCAAAAACATGTTGAACTATGCATGATGATTGTATATGCATATGGTTATGGTGCACATCCCATGAGTCGTGGTCATCCCTTGATGATTTTAATGCTTGCCGCTATTTGGTTTGTTTCCGCTAAATGTGAAGCGAGGGGTGGGAGCGCCGCATGTCACATTTGAGAGTGGTTATCATATAGGGCGAGGAAAGAATATTTGCCGCTCAATGCGAAGCGAGGGGTGGGAGCGCCGCATGTCCATTGAAGCGAGGTTATTCTATGCCGCCTATATGTAAATAAGCGAGGGGCATTAAAATATATTGTGATGGACAGACTAGGGATTGGTGACTGGTATTTGGTATTGATGAGATGGTGTTATGTCATGACATGTCTAGACCATTAAATAATCTATTGATTATACTCATGAGTTATGGTACAGGGACAACCAAACTGGAAGCGTTTGAAATGCATGGGAAAACAGGAAGTGTTTCATTGTGATTTATGCATTTACGCTTTATATTCATATTGTGTTGAATATGAATGATATTATTGCTCATGTTTGGGGGTTGTCCTTGTAGGTACACTTTTGGCATGATAAGAAGGGCTAAGCGGGTTGAGGTGGTGAGCTTGTGAAGAATTCTTTTGAGGAAGGAAGGATAGGATTAATTTTGTATAGTATCTACTCTAGGAGTAGTGTAAAGCTATAGTAAATACATTCATTCGATTGGGAATGTAACTAATCCATTTGATAGTCCTCATTTTGGCATGTAATTCTTAAAGCTCATAGTCTCAATACAATTATTTTACTCTGATAATTTATGTTAGGTCTAATTATGCCTTTAATCCGCACTTAAGGAACTAGGGTCCTTACATTAGTGGTATCAGAGCAGTGGTTAGAGAACCCGGGAACGAGTGAAGGGTAGCCTTAGCATGATTGGCTAGGTGCTTACATTTGAAGCATGTTTATGCATGTGGTGCATATTGATGTATATCCTGTTATACTAACATGCTTATTATCATTCTTGTTATCTAACGGCATAACATGTATATTTGTTTTGGAATTGTTGTTAACCTTTGTGTTACAGCATGGCTGCTATGAACGCGGGGAACCTCAATGAAGAGGTGGGCGATGTGGGCAGTGTTAATGCTAGTATTGGTCAGGCAAACCCTCTACCTCCACCAGCTGTAGGCATGGAACCAGTGGCTCAGTTATTACTACCTGGTGAGATCAGCTTGACTCAGTTTCTGTCTTACCACCCGCCCCGGTTTGAGGGAACAGAATCAGGAGAGGAGGCTGAGGAGTGGCTGGAAAGTCTTGAACAGCTTGTGCTGTTACAGCTTGGCTGAGGCTGGCGGAGTTCCAGTTGGCAAAGAAACCTTTAATGTGGTGGAGGAGCACGGTAATGGAACTGAGAGCACAGGGTGCTGTGATTGATTGGAGACTCTTCAGAACCCGGTTTCTGAAGCGGTACTTCTCTGCAGCGGCAAGACAGACGAAGGAGGATGAATTTGCAAGCTTGAAACAAGGGAGCATGACAGTGTCAGATTATGCCATGCAGTATTCCTCATTGCTGAGGTACGTACCCCACATTGCCACCAATGGACACGCCAAGATGAGGAATTTTATGAAGGGGTTGCGACCGGAGCTCTTTGACCGGGTTATTACTAATAACCCCACTTCTTTTGATGATGCTCTCACAAGAGCAGAGCTTGTGGAGATTGGAGTTGGAGCTTATCCTAGTACTATGCCACCACAAGTACCACAACAAAGACAAGCTGCCGACAGCTTGAGGCCCCGAGGAGAGCCATTTAAACCTCGTGGTGCCTCTTCATCTTTGCGGTTTAGTGGGAAGAAATTCTTTGGTCAGAAACAAGAGAACAAGAAGAATTGGTCGGCCAACCGAGGGCCTGTGCAAGGGAATAGATCGGGGGAGCCAAGGTGCGACAGTTGTGGAGGGCCACATTCTTTGAATAAGTGCCCTGCCTGTTATAGTTGTGGCAAGATGGGCCACATCTCTCGGTATTGCCCCACCCGGGGAGGACAGTCAGAGTTTCAGGGCAACAGGCCGAGATTTGATGACAGGACAGTACACCAGAGGCAACAGTTTGCGCCTCGACCATCGGGTGGTCAGACAGTGGGACCGTCCCAGGGGCAGGTGTATGCGATGACCAGAGAGCAGGCCCAGGCAGCTCCAGAGGAGGTGATCGCCGGTACGTGTCATTTATTTACGTACCCTGCTTTTATTTTGATAGATACAGGTGCCTCCCACTCTTTTGTATCTGTTGGCTTTGTGGAAAGACACCATATGCGCACGTCTTCTTTACCCACGTCTCTCTTGGTCTCAACACCCACTGGAAGAAATGTCGTTGCTGATCAGTTTATGGCAGATTGCCTCATTTATTTTGAGGGCAACGAATTGAAGGCAGACTTGATTGTGTTGGGCATGTCAGACTTTGACTGCATTGTGGGTATTGATATTCTGAACAGATATCAGGCAGTGGTAGATTGCCGGCAGAAAACAGTGAAGTTCAGACCTGATTTGGGTAGTCAGTGGACGTTTTATGGCAACGGTTCTCATGCGAAGATTCCGTTGATTTCAGCGATCAAGATGACTCAGCTGTTGGAACGTGGCCACACGGGCTATCTCATCTATGCCGTGGACGTCTGGGAAGAATAAAGAATTGAGAGTTGAGGATGTGCCAGTAGTAGCAGAGTTTGCTGATGTATTCCCAGAGGAGATCCTAGGATTTCCACCGGCTAGAGAGGTTGAGTTTGGGATCGAGTTGTTACCAGGGACATCCGTTATCTCTCCTGCACCTTACAGGATGGCACCGGCGGAGTTGAGAGAGTTGAAGGAACAGTTGCAGGATCTCCTTGACAAGGGATATATACGCCCGAGCGCACCTGTTCTCTTTGTGAAGAAGAAGGACGGTTCGATGCGGTTGTGCACGATTACCGGCAACTGAATAAGGCTACAGTGAAGAACAAGTATCCTCTCCCAAGGATCGATGACTTGTTTGATCAGTTGCAAGGTACCAGATTATATAGCAAGATGATTTGAGATCCGGGTATCATCAGATTCGAGTCAGAGAGGGAGATGTGCAGAAGACAGCATTCGGGACTCGATATGGACATTATGAGTTCCTAGTGATGCCGTTCGGCGTGACGAATGCTCCAGCGGTCTTTATGAGTCTGATGAATAGTGTGTTTCAGCAGTACCTTGATCAGTTCATCATCGTGTTCATCGACGACATTCTCATCTATTCCCGGAGCGAGGAAGAGCACGTGAATCATTTGAGGACAGTGATCCAGATTCACAGAGACCACCAGTTGTATGCCAAGCTCAGCAAGTGTGAATTTTGGTTGAGCAGTGTAGTGTTTCTAGGGCATGTCATATCGAGCAGCGGGATATCTGTAGATCCCAGGAAGATTGAAGCTGTGATGGAGTGGGCTGCACCCACTTCTGTACCTGAGATACGGAGCTTTCTTGGCTTGGCAGTTATTATCGACGCTTTGTCGAGGGATTTTCGAAGATTGCCAAGCCGTTGACACAGTTGACCCAGAAAGGAGTACCATTCTTTTGGTCAGAAGCTTGTGAGGAGAGCTTCCAGGAGTTGAAGCACCGTTTGACGACACCGCCAGTATTAGTGATCCCTACAGAAAACTCCAGATTTGTTTTGTATACCGATGCATCACTTCAGGGCCTTGGGTGTGTACTGATGCAAGATAAGCATGTGGTAGCTTATGCATCGAGGCAGTTGAAGCCGCATGAGACTAGATACCCAGTCCATGACTTGGAATTGGCGGCTATCATCATCGCCCTGAAGATTTGGAGGCATTATTTGTATGGTACGTCGTTTACCATTTACACGGATCACAAGAACCTCAAGTTTTTATTCACCCAGGCGGAGCTGAACATGAGGCAGAGAAGGTGGATTGACTTACTTAAGGACTACGATTGTGAGATTGAGTACCATCCCGGAAAAGCTAATTTGACAGCAGACGCTTTGAGCCGGAAAGTGAGGAGTTCTGCTGAGGATGTCATCCATTTGTCGGCTATGATGACCTCCTATTGCCATCTAGGCTATGATTTCGATATAGATGCATCGCCTGTGCATGTATCGACCTTGTTAGCTGAGCCAGATATCTATGAGAACATCAGGAGAGCTCAGAGATCAGATGATGAGGTACAGAGGTGGTTATCTTTAGTACATCTTGGTCAGCCAACGAAATTTAGAGTGGCTGAGGACGGATCTTTGAGACTGGGTAGCCGTTGGGTGGTTCCGAGTACGCCGGAGTTGCATAGAGGGATCTTGGAGCGAGCTCATAGTAGCAGACTTAGCATCCACCCAGGCGGGAAGAAGATGTATAAAGATCTGCGTGGTCAGTTTTGTGGAAAAGGATGAAATTTGTGATGTCCCCGAAATGGTTCATTTTGTTTAAGGCATAAATTGTGTTCGTATGAGTAATTATGATTAATTATGGTGGTAATTGCCTTATGTGTTAGAATTAATTGCCATGTGGAAATGCTTGGTCATGTGGGCTGGTAGAGCATTTCAGGGTGCACGTTATGCATGTTGGGTAATCGGGTGTTATAAGGGCTTACATGTGCTAGTAGTCTTTTATTTTGTGAAACGTGCATTTAATTGGTATTTGGCGCATTGTGGTGATATGTGTCTAAAATACAATGTTGGGCATAAATTGCATCATGTTAGGAAGTGGGGTGTAAAATTTGGATTAACTCTCATAACCCACTATAACCTCATATCATCTTTACCCCCTCACATTACTCAACCCCCAACACTTTTCAAACCCTACCCTCCTCCTCTCATTTTCGAGTGGGACTCCAAGGTGGAAGAGAAGTTCTTGCAAAACTTGATTCTTGTGATTTCTTGGTAAGATTTGGGTCCTAGGATGTATATATATATCATCCCTTGTTGTTTTGTGAAGTTTATTGTGATTTTGGGTGGTGGTTTGGAGTATGAAATGGGTTTATTTGGGTTGGTATGTTTTGTGGTTGGGTGTGGGATTTTGGGGTTGTTTTATGATGTATATTGAAGGTTTAAAGTGTTTTTGTGTTTTGGGTTTGTTGGTATAAGTGTTGTGGAAGTTGGGAAGGAATTTTTGGTGTAAAAATGGTGGAAATCGTGTGTCTGTGCGAGGCGATCGATCGCCTGAAAAGAGGCGACCGATCGCCTAAGGGCAGTGGGCTTGTGGCAGGGCAGGCGATCGATCGCCTAAAATGAGGCGACCGATCGCCGAGAGGCAGTAGCCAAACCAAGGTTTAGGCGATCGATCGCCATGTTTGAAGCGATCGATCGCCGCGAAGAAAAATTTGAGGCGATCGATCGCCTCAGTGGAGCGATCGATCGCCAGCTGTGTAATTTTGAAAAATGTTGTATTTTGTTGAATTTTTGGTATTCGACTATTATTTGGCTTCTAATATTGAATTGTATGGTTGTGTAGAACCATCTCAGGTGCCAACAACGTCGAGGAGATAAAGTTATACAACTTCTCCACTTTTGAAACTAAGGTACGTAGTGAGACGTACGAGCATCGGGCGGTAAATCGTATTGCAACTTTAATGATGCATATTGTGAATAGTGTATCCATATATGTGATGGAATATGTGAAATGATAGTGTTATATCATGATATTGGAATGGAATCAAATGTGTTTGATTATTGTGGTAGAATTGATGAATGTTCCGGTAGCCTTTATCTCCGAGCGAGGGAGGTACTTGCCGCTGTCATATGAAGCGATGGTAGTATGATATTTGCCGCTGTCATGTCTAAGCGAGGTAACATGCCGCTGTCATTGTCGAAGCGAGGGATATCATATGATGCCGCTATATGTCGAAGCGAGGGGTCCTAAAATTCCGCTGTTGTATTGGGACCGGAACAGTCACAATTCTAGTGATTAATGTGAAATATTGTGGATATAATTGGAAACGCGTTATCGTTCATTATGTCGTGAACTAATGATTTCGTGCATAAATTTGTGAAACAGGAACAAAAGTGAAATGTGCTAATGTGGTAATCAAGGAGCATATCTATTATTTGCCGCATGCGCTTAATTATTTTGTTAAGTTGAATTGTGATTAAATGGTGATATTTATATGCTCATGGTGAGTTGTTCCTGTAGGTACGCTTTTGGACAAAGGGGCTCAGGGTTGGGTTGAACTGTGAGCTGAAAGAGACTTGAAAGAAGTTAGATTACAGGATTTTTGTTAGCCGTATCATTCATTTTGGGAATGTAATTAACTAACTACTGAAGTTTTATTTTTGGCCTGTAATTATATTGAGCTCACATAACAACCAGAACTCTAAGATGTATCTATTACATGTTTAGCCATTTATATATCTTGATTTCACCGTTAAGGAACTAGGTTCCTTACAAAATTTGATGTCGTCGCTTTTGTAAAGAGGTGCTTGATCTGCCAGCAGGTTAAGGCAGAGAGACAGAGACCTGGCGGCGAGTTGAAAAGCTTGGAGATACCAAAGTGGAAGTAGGAACACATTTCCATGGACTTCGTAACTCACCTGCCGAGGAGTACTTCAGGCTTTGATGCTATTTGGGTGATTGTGGATCGATTGACTAAGGTAGCTCATTTCATCCCCTATAGCATGACTTTCACCTTTTTGAGGATGGCTCAACTGTATATCCGAGATGTGGTGAGATTGCATGGGATCCCTATTTCCATAGTGTCGGATCGAGACCCACGATTCACATCTCATTTTTGGGAGGGTCTTCAGTCATCCTTGGGAACTGAAGTTAGATTGAGCACTGCTTATCACCCTCAGACGGATGGCCAGACCGAGCGTACTATCCAGACGCTCGAGGACATGTTGAGAGCTTGTGTTTTGGAGTTCGATGTTTCTTGGCAGGATTCGGTAGCCTTGGTAGAGTTCTCTTATAATAACAGCTACCAGGCGAGCATTCAGATGGCTCCTTTTGAAGCTCTTTATGGCAGACGGTGTAGATCACCCTTGTGTTGGGATGATTTTGACCGTAAATCGGTCGGAGGACCGGAGTTGATTTAGGAAATGGAAGAGAAGATAAAGATGATAAGGCAGAAGATGAAAGCAGCCCAGGACAGACAAGCATCTTATGCGAATAAACGGCGGAGACCGTTGGAATTTCAGTTGGGGGATAAGGTCTTTTTGAAAATCTCGCCTTTCAGAGGCGTTGTGCGATTTGGAATGCGCGGAAAACTGTCTCCGAGGTATGTTGGGCCGGACGAGATTTTACAGCGCATCGGCACATTAGCTTACCGACTGGCTTTGCCACCTTCTTTATCTGGCATACATGACGTGTTTCATGTATTGATGTTGCGGAAGTATGAGCCGGATCCATCTCATGTGTTACAGCCTTCCGAGGTTCAGTTAGAATCCGATGTGTCTTATGTGGAACGGCCTGTTAGAATTCTGGATCGACCAGACCGTAGACTTCGGAACAAAGTGATACCTATGATCAAGGTTCAGTGGGATCGCAAGGGTGTCGAGGAGGCTACGTGGGAGACGGAGCGGCATATGGTGCAGCACTACCCGGAACTATTCTCTGGTATGTGATTATGTTTAGTTTCTTTTGGGGGTAAGTGCATGTGCTTTCGAGGACGAAATCTTATAAGTAGGGGAGTATTGTGATATCCCCGAAATGATTAATTGCAATTTGGGCATAATTGTGTTTATATGATTAATTATGGTGGTAATTAATTATGTGCTGGAATTATTTATCATTTGGAAATGCTTAGTCACATGATAGAGTGACCCGGGAGAGCATTTCAGGGTGCATGTTGTGCATGTTGGGAAAATTGTTATTAGCATGATTTATTTGCCATGGTTAGCAATTAATTGGAATCATGAGTTTAATTGGTATTTTGGTGCATTTTGGATTAATGCTTTTAAAAAAATATCATGTTGGGGTGTTTTATACACCATGGGATGGTGGAATGCATTTTAATTAAACCCAACCCCTTTATATACCCCAACCCCTCACCACCCATCACTTTACTTTCCCAATTTCTCCTCCAAACCCTTTCCCCTTTTCCATTTTCGTTTTTGTGCATAAGGGTGGAGAGAATCCTTCCAAAAACCTTGATTTGTGGAGTTTATTGGGAGATTTGAAGTCCCCAAGAGGTATGGATACCTCATTGTTGATTTTGTAGTGTTTTATTTAAGTTTGGTATGGTTTTGAAGGGTTTGTGAAATGGGTTTGTTGTGGGTTGGTGTTGTTTTGGTTGAGGGTTGGATTTGGGGTGTATTTTGTTGTTATATTGTGTTATTATATTGTTGGGATGTCTTTGGTTAAAGATGTTTTGGGTTATTTGGTGGTTTTGTGCCAAAAAATGGAGTTTGCTCGAAAATGTCGCGGCGACCGATCGATCGGTGGCAGGGCGACGATCGATCGGTGCAAGTGCGAAGCGAGGGGTGAAATTTCTCTGCTTACCGATCGATCGGTAAAAGCGACCGATCGATCGGTGGATGGCTAACGATCGATCGGTATCCTGGACCGATCGATAAAAGCCGTAGCTTAAAATGGAAATTATGAACAGTTGCCGATCGATCGGTAAGGGTTGACCGATCGATCGGTAGAGCATTTTTGCTGAAAATTATTTCCTTGGCATGATTGATGGAATTTTTGGTATTGGACTATTATTGGGTTCTAATATTGAATTGTGTGAATATGTAGAACCATCCCAGGTGGCAACTCAGCCAAGGAAGTGAAGTCCTACCACATCCTACTTTTGGAAAGGTACGTAGAAGACGTACGGGCACCCAACGGTACATGTATCTAATATACTCATTGTTTATGCATTGTGGATGCGAGTATATGTGGAATTATGCATTGTGGATGCAAAAACATGTTGAACTATGCATGATGATTGTATATGCATATGGTTATTGGTGCACATCCCATGAGTCGTGGTCATCCCTTGATGATTTAAATGCTTGCCGCTATTTGTTTTGTTCCGCTAAATGTGAAGCGAGGGGTGGGAGCGTTGCATGTCACATTTGAGCGTGGTTATCATATAGGGCGAGTAAAGAATATTTGCCGCTCAATGCGAAGCGAGGGGTGGGAGCGCCGCATGTCCATTGAAGCGAGGTTATTCTATGCCGCCTATATGTAAATAAGCGAGGGGCATTAAAATACATTGTGATGGACAGACTAGGGATTGGTGACTGGTATTTGGTATTGATGAGATGGTGTTATGTCATGACATGTCTAGACCATTAAATAATCTATTGATTATACTCATGAGTTATGGTACAGGGACAACCAAACTGGAAGCGTTTGAAATGCATGGGAAAACAGGAAGTGTTTCATTGTGATTTATGCATTTACGCTTTATATTCATATTGTGTTGAATAAGAATGGTATTATTGCTCATGTTTGGGGGTTGTCCTTGTAGGTACACTTTTGGCATGATAAGAAGGGCTAAGCGGGTTGAGGTGGTGAGCTTGTGAAGAATTCTTTTGAGGAAGGAAGGACAGGATTAATTTTGTATAGTATCTACTCTAGGAGTAGTGTAAAGCTATAGTAAATACATTCATTCGATTGGGAATGTAACTAATCCATTTGATAGTCCTCATTTTGGCATGTAATTCTTAAAGCTCATAGTCTCAATACGATTATTTTACTCTGATAATTTATGTTAGCTCTAATTATGCCTTTAATTCTCACTTAAGGAACTAGGGTCCTTACACGCCTATCATGTGACTAAGCATTTCAACAAGATAAATAATTCCAACACATAAATCAATTACCACCATAATTAATCACATAAACATAATTGATGCCCAAATTGCATATAATTATTTCGGGGCATCACAATACTCCCCTACTCATAAGATTTTGTCCTCAAAATCGCATGCACTTACCCCAAAATGAAACTAAACATAAATAACATACCAGAAAACAATTCCGGGTAGTGCTGCACCATATGCCGCTCCGTCTCCCACGTAGCCTCCTCGACACCCCGACGATCCCTGTGACATCCCCGAAATGATTAATTACCATTTGGGCATTAATAATGTTTACGTGATTAATTATAGTGATAATTGATTTATGTGTTGGAATTAATTATCTTATCGAAATGCTTAGTCACATGGTAGGCGTGACCTGGGGGTTGCATTTCAGGGTGCATGTTATGCATGTTGGAAATGAGGTGTTAACATGATTTAATTGTATTGGTTGTTAATTATGTGGAAAATATGGATTTAGTGGATGTTTGGTGCATTTTGTAAAATGCTTTTAAAATACCATGTTGGAGTATTTTATACATCATCTTAATTTTGGGGTACAATTTTAATAACCCTTATAACCCTTTACCCCACCTTTTACCCATCACTTTACCTTCATTTTATCCACCACTCTTAAATCCCCAAATCTTATCCCCAACCCTAACCCATTTCACATTTTTGAATTTGAGCAAAAGAGGAAGGTGAAATCTTATCAAAATCTTTGTTTGTGAGATTTTTGGTAGGATTTGGAGTCCTCAAGAGGTATGGAACCCTTCCTAAAGTTTTAATGGTGTTTGGTTTTGAAATGGGTTAACATTTTGGGAACTTTGTAGATTTGTTTTTGGGTATGTGTTGTATGGGGTTGGGTTATGATTTTTGAGGTGTTTTATGTGGGTTTTAGTGAGTTATGATGATATTGGAGTTGTTGGAATGTTTGGGTTTGAAGGTTATGTCGTAGAGCTTGAAAAATGCTCAAAAATGGTGAAGAATCGCGCACTCAGCAGGTGGCGATCGATCGCCGAAGGCCAGTGGTGATTTGTATAGCAGGCGATAGATCGCCATATTTGGCGCGATCGATCGCCTCGAGCCAGTGAAGTCTGGCGATCGATCGCCATGTCAAGGCGATCGATCGGTAAGGCTCGTGATCGATCGCCTCGACACAGCGATCGATCGCCAGCAGTGGTATTTTGTTAAAATGATGTTTTTGTTGGATTTTTGGTATTTGGACTATAATTGGCTTCTAATATTGATTTGTATGGTTGTGTAGAACCATCCCAGGTACCAACAACTTCAAGAAGATAAAGTTCTTCAACTTCTCCACTTTTGAGATTAAGGTACGTAAGAGACGTACGAGCATCAGACGGTAAAACACACTCCTATAATATGACTATGCAATGATTGAATAAGTATTTATGTAACAGGTTAATGATGTTAATGATAAGTAAGTGCACGATGATGATTATGATAAGTAAAGATACGATGATGTTTATGATAAGTGAGGATGATGTTTATGATGAGTAAGGATGCTATGATGTTTATGATGTATGTTAAACTATGTTATTAGAAATGGTAGAGTGTTCCGGTGGTTGTTATGGGCAAGCGAGGAAGGTACTTACCGCTGACATAGCTAGCGAGGAGATATATCCGCTATCAAGGAGTAGCGAGGGATATCACAATACCGCTATATGTCGAGCGAGGGGTCCAATTGTGCCGCTGTCATAACAGGGCCAGAATAGTCACATTTCTAATTACCATTGTTGATTATGGGCATATAAGTGAAGTACAATTTTAATCATTTATGTCAAGAACTAATGATTACATGCATGACTATGAAACAGGGACAACAAAAGTGGTTAATGCGATTAACCAGGAAGTACATGTTAACGATTATTTCATGCATTTATTTATATGCCATTATTTTATGATGTTAAGTAATGATGTACATGCTCATGATGGGTTGTTCCTGTAGGTACACCCTTTGAATTTGGTGGGCTATGGGCCGGGTTGAGGCAGTGAGCTACAAGGAGCATTAAGGAATTAGGATACAGGATTTTTGGATAATCTCTACTCTAGGAGTAGTGTAAATCTATAGCATTAACATTCATTATTGGGAATGTAATTAATAATCTATAGCATTAACATTCCTTACATGATTCATTATTGTGGTTATTGGATTTGGGATATTGGTATGCTCACCCCGTGTGGGGGCTGTCTCTGTTGGGGCAGGTGATTAAGTACATCGATGGCGTTGGAGTTGAGCTCGAGCTATGGAATGGAGGTGATTTGTGGGGTCCTCGTTACTTAATCCATTATGTATTCAATCGCAAGTACATATGTGAGTCAGAATTAAGTAATTCATACACTGTTTAAGAGTTTCTTACTAATAGGTTGTTACAGATGTGCAGAACTACAAGTACAAAAATCCCTATTCACATATACATCACATGTATACATAACAACCTAAGCCAGCACAACTCCTATGCAGTGGTTCACTTCGCAGCGGAATAAGACTCACGATTCCCACGTCTATGAAATCCTACAGAAACATTCACACAACATGAGTATAGATAAACCACTATCTTAGTGCAATATCAAAACACAATATCAATGATAAAGCACAATAAATATCATATCTAATGTGAATGCTCTGTATCATGCATCAACCAATGCACCATGTAGACATGTCTCAACTATCACCCTATTATCACGAGACCAATATGATATATCTATCTCAGCTCAATATGTCAGTGGCACCACATCACATCTTCATATTAGCAGCACATATCATAGTACCGTACTCATATGTGATAATAGCCAGAGTATATACCCAAACCAGGCTTATATCTCTCTTACCAAGTATATGTAGCATACCCGAGCATATACCCAAACCAGGCGTATACCTCTAATGCTAACGTATATGTAGCATACCCGAGCATATACCCAAACCAGGCGTATACCTCAAATGCTAACGTATATACCTCATCCATTTCAAACACATGATATCCATGAATGTACATGCATATGATACTACCAATCATATGATACCAACACAACACAATTCATATGATATCAATCTCATAACATCATCACACAATATCTATACTCCGTACGTCAACACGTACCTGTAAAGCGACACAAACGAGATAAATCAGTCGTCACTGGCTAATTGCCTCGTTGCCCCGTCCCCTGTGATGATGCTACAATAATATCACCATTAAACAATGGTATAAGAGGCTTCATAAACAATTGCGACAAAAATATAACATTTTCAAAAAATCCAAGGCACCGATCGATCGCTACAATTGCCGATCGATCGCCAAAACTGTGATATCCCCAAAATGATAATGTGATCTTAATCATTTATTTAAATTATGATGATTTTGGTGTTAATTCATGGGGTTGAATTAATATTACTGATGAGATTCATTTCAGGGTGTATGTGATTTATGTTGGGATTTTGGGGCTGTGGCATGTTTATTTGGGGTGTGTGTTATTTGTTTTGGTGAAGCATGTTTAAATGGGAATTGAAGTATTTTATTGAGAAAATACTATAAATATCCTGTTAGGATATTTTAATACATCGTGCTAAATACCGGGACCAAAACATAACACATCATACCACCCAACACCCAACCACCCCCCCCCCCCCCAACCCATACCAATCAACTGTACAAGGCTGATTAATCCACCCCACTTGGCACAATCATTCAGCCTTCTCCTTCATTTCCATATCTCGATCCTTCTCTCCCAAATAAACTCCAGCATCTGCTAAGCATAATCTTGAGGAGCCTTGCCTTTTTCATTCCTTGGAAGCCTCTCAAAAATCGGAGCAAAGTAGGGTGAGAAACCATGCCCTGTTTTCGATTTAAACTTGTTTAAGTTCTTTATTTTGGGTAGTGAAAAAATGGCATGTTAGCTTAGGTTTCTTGAAACCTTCGATTTAAATGCTTACATGGTGTTATTATGAAGCTCTCAATATTTTTCCTTGAGCATGTTACATGTTTTATGTTAAGGATTTAAGCATGTGAAAAAGGGTGTTCGAAAATCTGGGTAGATAATTGCCCTGTTTTTCTGGAAAAATGTGAAATGGGAGTGATATTGAGAAGGTGATAGCATGCATGTTAGATGGGTTTTTTGGTGAACCTTCGATTTGAGTACATGCATGGTAATTTTTTAAATCCCAGGACGTTTTTATTCAAGCAAACTTCATGACTTATGTGATAGATGTAATTGCTTGAAAGTGGGTACTCGAAAATCTGGGCAGGAAGACAATGCCCTGTTTTTCAGAAAAGTTGGTTGAGTACTTGTGTAAATGGACGACGTTTATGCATGTGGATTTATATTTGCAGTGTAAATTTGATATGAATACACTCAGGGTAGTGTATTGTAGCTGCTAGCATAATTGTTTAAGCATGTGGTGTATTTTATATGCTAGATCGAAGGGTGTAAAAATAGGTGTTCGAGAATTCTGGGATGGTATTTCTCGAACAGAGCATCTCAATCGATCGACATTTCATCTCGATCAATCGAGCGAGGCAGAATCTTGACTTTGATAGAAGGCGTCTTCTCGATCGATCGAGAAGAGGGGCCGATCGATCGAGAGACCCAGAATGATGAAAAATATAAATTGTTATATTTTTTTTAATTTTTTATATTGGATTGTAATGAGACATCTAATATTGTGTTGTACACTGATGTAGAGCCTTCACAGACAGCTACACAACGCAGGGGATAGAGTCCCACAACACACTACATTTTGGATAGGTACGTAAGCGACGTACGGGCATCCCAACGGTAACATGTACTTTATGTTTGTCTATTTGACACGTGATGAAAGAAATGTGATGCATTAAGAGTATGATACATGTTATTATGCATTGTTGTTGCATATTATGCATTGTTGTTGCATATTGTGATGTGGAATAAAGAGGTGTATTCCACGAGTCAAGAGAGATCACAGTGTATGTTTAATGCTTATGCTTGTTATGTAGTAATGAAGTGGGGAAGAATGTACCGCTCATTATGAGATTATGTAGTAATGAAGCGGGGAAGATTGTACCGCTCATTATGAGATTATGTAGTAATGAAGCGGGGAAGAATGTACCGCTCATTATGAGATGTTGAAGCAAGAAGCATTAAAATAACTGTTGATATATGACTCAAAAGCTATGTAAAGAAAGAGGTGATATGTCATGACATTATTAAAGGATCCATAATTTCATATAATGTGTTTATTATGAGTTATGGTACAGGGACAACCAATGGGCGTTGTAAATGCTTGGAAATACAGGAAGTACTTTGTATTTATGATTATGCATTTACGTCTTACATTCATATTATATTGAATATGAATTATGTTATGCTAATGTGTTGGGGGTTGTCTTTGTAGGTGCTTTTGATGATGAGAACCAGGGTCGGGGTTGAAATGCTGAGCTATAAGGAGTGCTACAGGATTAGCATGTTAGAGAAATTTTTGTATAGCTTCTACACGAAGTAGAGTAAGACTATAGTGTAGTACCTTTTGTAGGAATATGTGAAATTCCTTTTTGAAACTTTTGGTACTGTAATCTCTTAAGCTCAGGTTACTCAACACGACTTATTACTCTAATATATGCACATGAATGTTTAGTTCTCTTAATCGCACCTATTAGTATGTTTGAGATAACGGGGTCTCACATTTAGTTGTATCAGAGCAGTGGTTAGATAACCAGGGAAGAGTGAAGGGTAGCCTTTACAGACAAGTTGGCTAGGTATTCATTGTTGGGCATGTTATGCATGTGATGCATATTGTTGTATAAGTGTTATACTAACATGCTTTTGAATATGATACTCTTATTATCTAACGGCTTATATTATGAACTGCTTTTGGTATTGTTGTTAACTCTTGTGTTGTAGCATGGCGGCTATTAACCCGGAGAACCTCAATGAAGAGGTAGGGGATATGGGTAGTATGAACGCTAGTATTGCTCAGACGAATCCGTTACCGCCACCTGCTGTAGGCTTGGAGCCTATTGCACAAGTACTGCTACCAGGGGAGATAAGTCTGACCCAGTTCCTGAGCTATCATCCACCCCTATTTGAAGGGACAGAGACTGGGGAAGCAGCCAAGGAATGGCTTGAGAGACTGGAACATATATTCGTATCGGCACCCTGTGCACGGACTGCCTGGCTGAGGTTGGCAGAGTTCCAGTTAGCGAAGAAGTCTTCCATGTGGTGGAAGACCACAGTCATGGAGCTGAGAGCTCAGGGTATGACGGTTGATTGGACTGTATTCAGGACCCGGTTCCTTAACCGGTACTTTTCTGCAGCTGCAGACAATTGAAGGAAGATGAGTTCAATAGTTTGAAACAGGGCAGCCTGTCAGTATCAGACTACGCTATGCAGTATTCCTCACTGCAGAGGTATGTACCTCATATTGCTGTCAGCAGTCATGCCAAGATGAGGAACTTTCTGAAGGGACTGAGGCCAGAGTTGTTTGATCGGGTTGTCTCCAACAACCTCAGCTCATTTGATGACGCCCTGACACTGGGTGCAGAGATTGCAGTGGGCGCGTACAAGGACGTTGTACCCCTTTTGTACCACCTCAGGGACCAGCTGTTGATAGCCTGAGGCCACGGGGGGACCAGTTCAAGGCTCGTGGGGCCTCATCATCTTCCAGATTTGGTGGGAAGAAATCTCAGGGCCAGAAGCAAATCAATCGGGGACCCACACAGGGGAGCAAGGCAGGAGGAAGCAGGTGTTACCATTGTGGAGGATGGCACTTGTCACGTGACTGTAAGGTTGTTATGTTTGTGGCAAGGTAGGCCACTTGGCTCGAGGTTGCCCTGATCGGAGAGCACCACAGAGACAGGCAGAATCTGGGCCGAATAGGCCAATTGATGATGGGAGGGCACCACAGAGACAGCAGTTCGCACCTCGACCACGGGGAGGTCAGACGGCAGGACCGCCGCAGGGTCAGGTGTATGCACTGACTAGGGAGCAGGCTGAGGCAGCCCCGGAGGAGGTCATTGCTAGTACGTGTCATTTACTTACGTACCCTGCACTTATATTGATAGATACAGGTGCTTCCCATTCTTTTGTATCTGCTGCTTTTGTGGAGAGACACCGCTTGTGCTCGTCTCTGTTACCCACGCCTCTCATGGTCTCGACACCCATGGGGAAGCATGTGATTGCTGACCGATTGTTAACTGATTGCCTCATTTATTTTGAGGGCAACGATCTGAGGGCCGATCTGATTCAGTTAGAGATGGCAGATTTTGACTGCATTATCGGCATTGATGTGTTGAGGAGATACCAAGCTGTGGTAGATTGCCAACAGAAGATTGTTCATTTTCTATCTGATCAGGGGTTCCAGTGGACTTTTTATGGGGACGGCTCTCGTCCAAAGATTCCAGTAATCTCACCGGTTAAGATGTCACGATTATTGTAACGCGGCCACAAGGGCTACCTTATTTATGCCGTGGATGTATCAGAAGAGAAGGAAGTGAGAGCCGAGGACATTCCGGTCGTGGCGGAGTTCATTGATGTGTTCCCAGATGAGATTCCGGGATTTCCGCCTGTCAGGGATGTTGAGTTTGCCATTGAGCTGCTGCCAGGGACTTCTGCTATTTCCCGTGCTCCTTACAAGATGGCACCGGCAGAGCTGAGGGAGCTGAAGGTACAGTTACAGGAGCTCCTCGACAAGGGATACATTCGTCCTAGTGTATCGCCTTGGGGTGCACCAGTCTTGTTCGTGAAAAAGAAGGATGGTTCAATGCGTCTGTGCATTGACTACAAGCAACTGAACAAGGCCACAGTGAAGAACAGGTATCCACTTCCGAGGATTGATGACCTTTTTGATCAGCTTCAGGGTACAAAGGTTTACTCAAAGATAGACTTGAGGTCAGGCTATCACCAGGTGCGGGTTAGAGCTGGCGATGTCCAAAATACGGCTTTTAGAACTCGGTATGGACACTATGAGTTCTTGGTGATGCCTTTCGGTGTGACAAATGCACCTGCAGTCTTTATGAGCTTGATGAACAGAGTATTTCAGGAGTACCTCGATCAGTTTGTGATCGTATTCATTGATGACATCCTTGTCTATTCAAGAAGTGAGGAGGATCATGCCGATCATCTGAGGATAGTGCTTCAGATCCTTAGAGATCATCAGTTGTAAGCCAAACTCAGCAAGTGTGAGTTTTGGCTGAGCAGTGTAGCATTCTTGGGCCATATCATATCACGAGAGGGGATATCAGTAGACCTGAGGAAGATAGAGGCAGTTATGGATTGGTCTGCCCCTACTTCAGTCAGTGAGATTCGAAGTTTTCTTGGTCTGGCCGGATATCATCGACGCTTCGTCGAGGGTTTCTCAAAGATCGCCAAGCCACTCACACAGCTGGCTCAGAAGGGAGTCCCATTTTGTTGGTCAGAGGCTTGTGAGCAGAGCTTTAGGGAATTAAAGCACAGACTGACTACGGCACCAGTTCTAGTGATTCCCAGGGAGAACAAAGGATTTGCTCTTTATGCTGACGCATCGCTACAGGGCCTAGGATGCGTACTGATGCAGGACAGGCATGTAGTGGCTTATGCTTCTAGACAGTTGAAGCCACATGAGACGAGGTATCAAGTCCATGATCTGGAGTTAACAGCTATAGTGTTCGCCTTGAAGATATGGCGACACTACTTATACGGTACCTCATTCACCATCTTCACTGATAACAAGAGCCTGAAGTTCTTGTTTACACAGGCTGAGCTGAACATGAGGCAGAGGAGATGGATGGATCTGCTGAAGGATTACGACTGTTAAATCGAATACCACCTGGGGAAAGCAAACTTGACAGCCGACGCTTTGAGTCGGAAGGTGAGGAGCACGGCAGAGGATGCCATGTGTCTATCAGCTATGTTGGGCTCCTACTGCGATTTAGGATTTGATTATGATGTGTCTGCTTCACCGGTACAGGTTTTGACCTTGTTAGCTGAGCCTGTTATTTATGATCACATCAGGAAGGCTCAGGGGACCGACACAGAGGTTCAGAGATGGATGTCAGTGGTTCATTCAGGTCAGCCATCGAGATTCAGAGTGGCTGAGGACGGTTCTCTGATACTCGGCGATAGATGGGTGGTTCCAGATATACCCGAGTTGCGACAGGGTATATTACAGCGAGCTCATTGCAGCAGGATGAGTGTCCACCCGGGCGGGAAGAAGATGTATAAGGATCTACGCAGCCAGTTCTGGTGGAGGCGTATGAAACAAGATGTCACCTCATTCGTCAAAAGATGTTTGATCTGTCAGCAGGTGAAGGCTGAGAGGCAGAGGCCTGGAGGTGAGCTAAGGAGTTTGGAGATACCCAAGTGGAAGTGGCAGCACGTGTCTATGGATTTCGTGACCCACTTACCGAGGACTGTTTTGGGTTTTGATGATATATGGGTAGTCGTCGACAGATTGACTAAGAGTGCTCATTTCATTCCCTACTGTATGACCTTCACGTACTTGAGGATGGCACAGTTATATGTCAGAGATGTAGTGAGACTGCATGGGATCCCTGTTTCGATTGTGTCTGATCGAGATCCGTGGTTTACATCTCACTTTTGGGAGGGTCTTCAGTCAGCTCTTGGTACATAGTTGAGGTTGAGCACAGCCTATCATCCCCAGACGGACGGAAAGACCGAGCGTACGATACAGACGCTCGAAGATATGTTGAGGGCTTGTGTGCTGGAGTTCGACACTTCTTGGCAGGACTCAGTAGCCTTGGTGGAATTTTCATATAATAACAGTTACCAGGCTAGTATACAGATGGCTCCATTTGAAGCCCTATATGGCAGGCGTTGCAGGTCGCCTTTGTGTTGGGATGATGTGAACCGTAAATCGGTCGGAGGAACAGAGTTGGTCCAGGTTATGGAATAAAAGGTAAAGATTATCAGGAGAAAGATGAAGGCAGCTCAGTTCAGACAGGCAGCGTATGCCAATCAGCGGAGAAGACCGTTGGAGTTTCAGTTGGGCGACAGAGTCTTTCTAAAGATCTCACCTTTCAGAGGTGTAGTACGGTTTGGTATGCGGAGGAAGTTTTCCCCGAGATATGTGGGGCCGTATGAGATCTTACAGCGTGTGGGTACTCTGGCATACCATTTAGCTTTACCGCCCTCTCTGTCTGGTATACACGATGTGTTCCATGTGTCTATGCTGAGGAAGTACGAGCCAGATCCTTCGCATGTGTTGCAGCCTTCAGAGGTGCAGTTTGAGTCCGATGTTTCCTATGTGGAGCGGCCTATCAGGATTCTGGATAGAGCAGACCACAGGCTTCGGAACAAAGTTATTCCTATGGTCAAAGTACAGTGGGATCGTAGGGGTGTCGAGGAGGCCACGTGGGAGACAGAGCGACACATGGTGCAGCACTATCCAGAACTGTTTTCTGGTATGTGATTTATGTCTTATTTCATATTGGGTAAGTGCATGCTGATTTCGAGGGCGAAATCTTATAAGTAGGGGAGTATTGTGATATCCCAGAAATGATTATGTGATCTTAATCATTTATTTAAATTATGATGATTTTGGTGTTAATTCATGGGGTGGAATTAATATTATTGATGAGATTCATTTCAGGGTGTATGTGATTTATGTTGGGATTTTGGGGCTGTGGCATGTTTACTTGGGGTGTGTGTTATTTGTTTTGGTGAAGCATGTTTAAATGGGAATTGAAGTATTTTATTGAGAAAATACTATAAATATCATGTGAGGATATTTTAATACATCGTGCTAAATACCGGGACCAAAACATAACACATCATACCACCCAACACCCAACCACCCCCCCCCCCCCCAACCCATACCAATCAACTGTACAAGGCTGATTAATCACCCCACTTGGCACAATCATTCAGCCTTCTCCTTCATTTCCATATCTCGATCCTTCTCTCCCAAATAAACTCCAGCATCTGCTAAGCATAATCTTGAGGAGCCTTGCATTTTTCATTCCTTGGAAGCCTCTCAAAAATCGGAGCAAAGTAGGGTGAGAAACCATGCCCTGTTTTCGATTTAAACTTGTTTAAGTTCTTGCTTGTGAGTAGTGAAAAAATGGCATGTTAGCTTAGGTTTCTTGAAACCTTCGATTTAAATGCTTACATGGTGTTATTATGAAGCTCTCAATATTTTTCCTTGAGCATGTTACATGTTTTATGTTAAGGGTTTAAGCATGTGAAAAAGGGTGTTCGAAAATCTGGGTAGATAATTGCCCTGTTTTTCTGGAAAAATGTGGAATGGGAGTGATATTGAGAAGGTGATAGCATGCATGTTAGATGGGTTTTTTGGTGAACCGTCGATTTGAGTACATGCATGGTAATGTTTTAAATCCCAGGACGTTTTTATTCGAGCAAACTTCATGACTTATGTGATAGATGTAATTGCTTGAAAGTGGGTACTCGAAAATCTCGGCAGGAAGACAATGCCCTGTTTTTCAGAAAAGTTGGTTGAGTACTTGTGTAAATGGACGACGTTTATGCATGTGGATTTAAATTTACAGTGTAAATTTGATATGAATACACTCAGGGTAGTGTATTGTAGCTGCTAGCATTATTGTTTAAGCATGTGGTGTATTTTATATGCTAGATCGAAGGGTGTAAAAATAGGTGTTCGAGAATTCTGGGATGGTATTTCTCGAACAGAGCATCTCGATCGATCGACATTTCATCTCGATCGATCGAGCGAGGCAGAATCTTGACTTTGATAGAAGGCGTCTTCTCGATCGATCGAGAAGAGGGGCCGATCGATCGAGAGACCCAGAATGATGAAAAATATAAATTGTTATATTTTGTTTAATTTTTGATATTGGATTGTAATGAGACATCTAATATTGTGTTGTACACTGGTGTAGAGCCTTCACAGACAGCTACACAGCGCAGGGGATAGAGTACCACAACACACTACATTTTGGAAAGGTATGTAAGCGACGTACGGGCATCCCAACGGTAACATGTACTTTATGTTTGTCTATTTGACACATGATGAATGCAATGTGATGCATTAAGAGTCTGATACATGTTATTATGCATTGTTGTTGCATATTATGCATTGTTGTTGCATATTGTGATGTGAAATAAAGAGGTGTATTCCACGAGTCAAGAAAGATCACAGTGTATGTTTAATGCTTATGCTTGTTAGTAGTAATGAAGCGGGGAAGAATGTACCGCTCATTATGAGATTATGTAGTAATGAAGCGGGGAAGATTGTACTGCTCTTTATGAGATTATGTAGTAATGAAGCGGGGAAGAATGTACCGCTCATTATGAGATTATGTAGTAATGAAGCGGGGAAGATTGTACCGCTCATTATGAGATTATGTAGTAATGAAGCGGGGAAGAATGTACCGCTCATATGAGATGTTGAAGCAAGAAGCATTAAAATAACTGTTGATATATGACTCAAAAGCTATGTAAAGAAGAGGTGATATGTCATGACATTATTAAATGATCCATAATTTCATATAATGTGTTTATTATGAGTTATGGTACAGGGACAACCAATGGGCGTTGTAAATGCTTGGAAATACAGGAAGTACTTTGTATTTATGATTATGCATTTACGTCTTACATTCATATTATGTTGAATATGAATTATGTTATGCTCATGTGTTGGGGGTTGTCTTTGTAGGTGCTTTTGATAATGAGAACCAGGGTCGGGGTTGAAATGCTGAGCTATAAGGAGTGCTACAGGATCAGCATGTTAGAGAAATTTTTGTATAGCTTCTACACGAAGTAGAGTAAGACTATAGTGTAGTACCTTGTGTAGGAATATGTTAAATTCCTTTTTGAAACTTTTGGTACTGTAATCTCTTAAGCTCAGGTTACTCAACACGACTTATTACTCTGATATATGCACATGAATGTTTAGTTCTCTTAATCGCACCTATTAGTATGTTTGAGATAACGGGGTCTCACAAAAACTTTCTGTCTCCTCGCGATCGATCGCAACTACTTGGCGATCGATGGCCAAAATGCCATGTTCATAGCGATCGATCGCTACAAACTCACCGATCGATCGCCACATATTTTCACCGCCTTAAATTTTATCTGTTCTCGGCGATCGATCGCAACACAAGCACCGATCGATCGTCGATGTCCAGAAAACTTAGAACATGGCGATTTTCAAGCATATCTTCATGGTACTTCTTCTCCTACTCACAAATTTACATGTAACCATGTTTCTTGCAATCCCTAGTATCATATAAACATATTTCTACCATCTTAGAATCCAATTTTTGGCATATAAACATGTTATGATTCTAAGCATGAACATTTGATATTCAAATTCACATACTTCAACACCAACTACACAATTCAAGTTTAAAACCATGAATTCCTTACCAAGAAGTTAGGAAATCACTTCACTCAACTTCCTAGCTTAATTCTCTAGTGAAATCCAAGCATAAGATGGAAAATCAATCAAGGTTTTGAAGAGGTTTTTGGCAGAGATTTGTAAGTGTTGGAAGGTGAAGTATGTGTTCTAAAATCTGATTTGATATATATATATATAAACCTTCAAATTCAATTACAAATTCACATGTAATTTCCTTCAAACTCATGGCAAATGTATTATGGAATGCAACTCACATGCACATTCTAATGCACCTTTAAATGCATACTCGTAGTTTACTTGATATGCCACTATACTTGATTTAATTCAAGTCATACATTGCCATATGTTTCATTCATTGCCATATATCATTTTATACATGTATTAATTCATCCTCGGTTCAACCCGAACCCAATTCATATCATATCAAAATTAGTCATAATAACGATATGATCATATCACACGTGTATAAAGCAAATCAAGGTATTACAATTCTGCCCACTCAAAGAATTTCGTCCTCGAAATTGCATATACAAACATAATACATGCTTCACATAACAACACATATGATATATGTAACATAAGAAACATGTAAAAATAACTTATTACCATACCAGAAAACAATTCCAGATACTGTTGCATCATATGCTGCTCCGTCTCCCACGTTGCCTTCTTCGACACCCCTTCTGTCCCACTGGACTTTAACCATCGGAATCACTTTATTACGTAACCTGTGTTCAGCTCGATCCAAGATCATAATCGGTCGTTCTACATACGACATATCTGTATCCAACTGTACATCAGGTAGTTGCAATACATGACTCGGATCTGGTTCATGCTTCCTCAACAGTGAAACATAAAACACATCATGAATACTACTCAATGCAGGGGGTAGTGCCAATCGATATGCTAACGTACAAATATGTTGCAATACCTCATATGGACCAATATATCGTGGAGATAACTTTCCACGTCTACGAAATCGTACCACACCTTTAAAAGGTGAGATTTTCAAAAAGACTCGATCACCAACTTGAAATTCAAGCGGTCTACGTCGCTTATTGGCATAAGCAGCCTGTCTGTCCTGAGCAGCTTGCAGTTTCAATCTAATCAGTTTTACTTTTTCCACCATTTCATGTAGCATGTCTGGTCCATGGAGTACAATCTGATCAACATCATCCCAATATAATGGCGATCTACATCGTCGCCCATATAATGCCTCAAATGGTGCCATTTGTATACTAGATTGATAACTGTTATTATATGAAAATTCCCCTAATGGCAATGTAAGGACCCTAGTTCCTTAACGGTGAAATCAAGATATAAACAGGGCTAAACATGTATTAGAGACATCTTAGAGTTCAGGTTGTTATGAGAGCTCAATGCAATTACAGGCCAAAAATAAAACTTCAATAGTTAGTTAATTACATTCCCAAAATGAATGTTAAGACTAAACAAAAATCCTGTAATCTATCTTCTTTCAAGTCTCTTTCAGCTCACAGTTCATCCCAACCCTGAGCCCCTTTTGTCCAAAAGCGTACCTACAGGAACAACTCACCATGAGCATATATATATCACCATTTAATCACGATTCAACTTAACAAAATAATTAAGCGCATGCGGCAAATAATAGATATGCTCCTTGATCACCACATTAGTACATTTCACTGTTGTTCCTGTTTCACAAAATTATGCACAAAGTCATTAGTTCACGACATAATGATCGATAACGCATTTCCAATTATATCCACAATATTTCACATTAATCACTAGAATTGTGACTGTTTCGGTCCCAATACAACAGCGGAATTTTAGGACCCCTCGCTTCGACATATAGCGGCATCATATGATATCCCTCGCTTCGACAATGACAGCGGCATGTTACTTCGCTTAGACATGACAGCGGCAAATATCATACTACCATCGCTTCATATGACAGCGGCAAGTACCTCCCTCGCTCGGAGATAAAGGCTACCGGAACATTCATCAATTCTACCACAATTAATCAAACACAATTGATTCCAATATCATGAGATAACACTATCATTTCACATATTCCGTCACATATGGGGCACGATATTCACATTATACATCATCAAAGTTATAACACGTTTTACCGTCCGATGCTCGTACGTCTCACTACGTACCTTAGTCCCAAAAGTGGAGAAGTTATATAACTTTATCTCCTCGACGTTGTCAGTACCTGGGATGGTTCTACACAACCACACAAATCAATATTAGAAGCTAAACTGTAAGGACCCCATATACTTAACCCTTGATTAGTGTATTAATCATTATGTGTGGCACATGCTTTCAATAAAATCATTCGGGAAACTCAGATGATACTTTACCATTGAATGGCAATTACAAAATTTTCTTTAACATACAATGTTATACGTTCATCATCCTAACAACAATAAACTCATAGAGTTCGCCCATTACACCACTTTTTACATGGTAGACTTTTATAAAAATTTGGGGAGAGTCTCCCCATAAATAGAGTCATCCCGAAATAAGAGCACAACACATAACATAATTCCCGGCCAGGGAAAACATAACACTCATCAGAATACAGCAATATCAAGTAAATTCCCAGCCAGGGAAGACACCACACATATGACAACAAAAGTGGGTTTCAACACCCACAATACACCAATGACTCTCATATCATTTAGCAATTCTACCTCTAATTTCATGCAACATAGAATGAAAGAGAGAAAGGCTCATGCCTTTATATACAACCCATATACAAGTATAATCGTGCTCACATGCGAGCATCATGAATATGTATATAATCCTCAGGGGTATATAAGTACTCTATACGATACCGTGCTCCATCAAGCCCTGGTACCACGATCCTGGGAGTACATCCAATCAACCGCTCGAGCTCATTTCCAAAGCCATCGATGTACCTGTTTACCTGCCCCAACAGAGACAGCCCCCAACGGGGTGAGCATACCAATTCCACAATTTCATAATCATAATGACATAATACATAATTTACGAAAATGTAAATATTGTGGAACATATGTGATACTTCCTGGATGGTATCATCCTCATCATAGCGTACCCCTGTAATAACCCTGTTCTCAAAACAGATAAATCATCAAATCCTGAATATGCAGTTAATCATCATATTGGTTAACCCTAGCCCGTTTCAATTTAACAACATTTCATAACATCTTTCTTTATCTAGCAATTATCATAATTCTAGATATCATTTGAGATTTCCTTAACTTCCGATACTAGTTAATCACTTCTCTGATTAACTACGTCTCTGTTCCTATTCATTACCAATAGGGAATAAAATACAGACATCCTAGATATCTAATCAAATACCACATTTTCATTTCCTACTTCAAAGTAGCGTCATACTATCGGTGTTCGCTCCGTCGCAACCACACCCCATCATTTGCTCGCTTCATAGCGGCACCAAGCATTTCACCATGTGAATCAACATAACGTAACCAAGTCCCGGTACCATCATAGTAAAACATTTCATGTATTTTAAATCATGCATCATACTTGTAAAACATCATTTAAACTATGCTCGTACGCTAAACGTACCTTAAATCCTCGAAGTCCGAGCCAAACCTTGCTTGAGTTCCATGCCCCGAGGAACGATGTGCTAACACGATAAATAATTCACAATTATTTACGAACATGTAACCCATGCTCAAGCACATCCATAACCCTCAAAATATTGTCAACACACGACAATAAATCATTTAAAGGACCCGGGGCAGGGTACATGCAGGGAGGGAAAACGAATGCGACATATCGAAAAATTGCCCAAGAACACCTTCAATAATTCGAACCCTAGCATCACGATTCGAACCCAACCAAGCATCATAAATCATCTAAAACATGTAATAAACGATCCCTAACATGAAACATCAACCCATAGCCAAAACCCCCAAAATTCGAAATCAAACCCTACAAAATTCGAAATAATTTTCGAACCAAACCAACACCAAAATAGCAGGGAAAAACTTCACAAGCATGGAAAAGGGGTAAGGAAGGTTACCCAATCGAAAATCGGAAGGAAAATCGACCGAAATCGAAGAACCCTAGCTTTTGGGGATCGACGCATTCTGCCAAAATCCGAACGAGAAACGCGACCAAACTTCGAATTGCCGGTGGGGATAGCTGCGCCTCGACGAGACGAAGCCGATGGCGGGTCGCACGCGCCGAACGGCGGCCGGACGGCGGCGGGCGCACCGCTTTTGCGCGCGGCGGCTGGGCAGACGGGAATGGGGTGCGGGCGAGGAGAGAGAAAAGGTAAGGGGCTGAAATGAAATTTTATTTAAAATCTCGGGTTCAACTGGTATTTATAGCAAAAATACCCCGAAATACTAATAGCCCCACAAATACATCGTGATTCATTAAAAATCATCTGTTTTCAAAAACTCTCTCTCTAACCCCAAAACCCCCTACCGGTGCTCACACAAGCACCCGAGATTCCGAGACACATCAAAAACCCAACTCTTAGGTTTTTACACCGTAATGTGAATACAATCTCAACCTCGGTGTAAGGGCCCCCTTAGCCCTTAACCCCTAATTAGTGTATTAACCACTATGTGTGGCACATGCTTTCAATAAAAAGTCAATCGGGAAGCTCAGATGATACTTTACCATTGAATGTCAATTACAAAATCTTCCTTTAATACTCAATGTTATAAGATCATCATCCTAACAATAAAAGACTCATATGTTTGCCCTTTTCCAACCCCTTGGTGCCACTTTTCACATTGTGAACTTTTATAAAAATTTGGGCAGAGTCTCCCCATAAATAGAGCTATCCCAAAGAAAAGCACAACACATAACATAATTCCCGGCCAGGGAACACATAATACTCATCATAATGCAGTAATACCAGTAAATTCCCAGCCAGGGAAGACACCACACATATGACGACAACAGTGGGTTTCAACACCCACATAATACACCAATGACTCTCATATCATTTAGCAATTTAACCTCTAATTGCATGCAACCTCAAATGAAAGAGAGAAAGGCTCATGCCTTTATATACAATCCATATACAAGTAAAATCGTGCTCACATGCGAGCATCATGAATATGTATAAAATCCTCAGGTGTATATATAGGTACTCTATACGATACCGTGCTCCATCAAGCCCTGGTACCACGATCCTTGGAGTACCTCAAATCAACAGCTCGAGCTCAGCTCCACAGCCATCGATGTACCTGTTCACCTGTCCCAACAGAGACAGCCCCCAACGGGGTGAGCATACCAATACACAAAATCCCACAATCACAATAATGAAATTCATAATTTACAACAAAGGTAAATACAAATGAATTTAAATGATACTCCCTGGATGGCAACCTCATCCGGGATTCCGTGTACTGTCCCTGTCCTCAAAATCATCAAACTCATCAAATCTCAAAAATCAGTAAATCAACACATAGATTAACTCATCGCATGCCTAATCCTCGAATATCAACAGATAGTGATTGAAAATTCATTAAACATGCAATTATAGATATCTCAATATCTAATACTGATTTCACAACCTCGCTATCAATCACAGATAGCTCAAATGCCTATCATTTGTTTTACCAATCCTTCATTATACCTAGACATCTCAAATGTCTTATAATGAATACATGATTCTACGAACCTAGACATCTCAAATGTCTCATAATGAATACATGATTCTACGAACCTAGACATCTCAAATGTCTTATAATAGATACATGATTCTACAACCCTAGACATCTCAAATGTCTTATAATAGATACATATGAACCCAGTACCCCTTATATCTTGTAAGAGTTATCCTACTCTAGTGTCACGCACGCTACAAGCGGCGATATCAAGATTTGGTCGTTCCTTGGCTATATCAACATATATGTATAACCATACGCACAATATTCAATGAAATCAAAAATACCTTATGCATTTCACATATATAGTAATGCTCGTACGTCGCACGTACCTTAAATCTCCGAAGTCCGAGCCAAACCTTGCTCGAGTTCCATGCCCCGAGGAATGATGTGCTAACACGATAAATAATTCACAATTATTTACGAACATGTAACCTATGCTCAAGCACACCCATATCCCTCAAAATATTGTCAACACACGACAATTAACCTTTTAAAAGACCCGGGGCAGGGTACACGCAGGGAGGGAAATAAATGAGACAATATCGAAATTTGTTCAAGAATACCCTACAAAAATCGAACCCTAATCTCACAATTTCGAACCCAATTAAATACCATAATTCATCTAAAATGTGAATTAAGCTATCCAAGCAAGAATCAACACCCCTTGCCAAAAACCCCCAATTTTCGAACTCAAACCCCTTAAATTCGAACCCAAACAAGCCCTTAAATTCGAACCCTTAAAATTCATCAAATTCGAACACAATAATGGCAGGGAAAAACATGAAAATGATGAAAAAGGGGTAAGGGAGGTTACCCAATCGAAAATCGGAAGAAATCGGACGAAAATCGATGAACCCTAGAAATTGGGGATCGACGCCTCCAGCCAAAATCCGACTTCAAAACGCGACGAAACTTCGAATTGACGGAGGGGAAAGCTGCGCCTCGACGAGACGAAGCCGGTGACAGGTCGCACGCGCCGAACGACGGCCGGACGGCGGCGGGCGCACGGCCTGAAGCCGCGGGTGCTGGTCCAGACGGGAACTCGCGCGCGGGAGAGAGAGAGAAGAGAAATTGGGGCTGAAATGGAATTTTATGTAAAATTTTGGGTTCAATTGGTATTTATAGCAAAAATACCCCGAAAAATTAATAGCCCCACAATTACATCATGATTCATTAAAAATCATCTGTTTTCAAAAACTCTCTCTCTAACTCCAAAACCCCCTACCGGTGCTCACACAGCACCCGAGATCCCGAGACACATCAAAAACTCAACTCTTAGGTTTTTCACCCAAATGAGAATACAATCTCAACCTCTGGATCCAACGATCCCAACTACCCAGATAAACGAGCCCAGAAGGCCCAACACCTCGATTAAATTCCAAATCGCCACGTAAAACCACTTTAGGGATTATTAACACTACGGGATTAACACCTATAATCCCTGGTCATCACACTCGGGATCCAACGATCCCAACTACCCAAATAAACGAGCCCAGAAGGCCCAACATCGCGATTAAACTCCAAATCGCTACGTAAAACAACTTTAGGTGTTATTAACACTACAGGATTAACATCTATAATCCCTGGTCATCACAATATCCCCCACTAAAAGAATTTCGTCCTCAAAATTTGCACCGGTGTATCACGTAACACCCAGGCTACACAACAACATGAAGCCATAACTTCCATTCTTGACCATATCAGGATCGTCTTAACAAACGCGAGGATACTTATCTCACATCAAACTCTGAAACAGAGCGACTTTACCGAAACCAACATATTACCCAAGAGGCAAACGTACCTCGATGCGGGTCATCCCAAAAGTCAGTCCCGCATGACTGCAAAACAACCGATACTTACGACTTTAGATCGGACAATCATCCTTCGTTCTAATACAACCAGTAAGAACGCATCCTGAATGACACCTCAACCGTGAGAACGTTGACCTCGTGTCAAACTCTGGAGTGGAATAGACTTCCAAATCCATCATAACGTCAAAGAGCGTCAGCGCAACTCAACGCTAACAATCCAAAAGCAGTTAGTCGACTGAAACTGCAAGGATTCGAATCGCTCCCGATTCCATCGTAGATATCATTCAATGACATCTCTAACATGACTCACGATGTCTAACATACATCGTTACGAGGGAAACACTAGTATTCCACGGTGTACACACACCAAACCTGGTTTCGACTTTCAAACCTCCTCTATCGAAGGAGCAGTCGCATCATTGCAACTCAAATTGGGCAACTCACGGCACACAAAAGATATCTCATAAGATGTCCACCTCCGGATATCCCAAGAACCACATCCTGGTCATAAATAAACAATCGAGACTCCTCAGAGTTTCAAATTTGAAAGGACATGCAATAAACCCATTGCATCCCAAATACATGGATTCCCAGATTGAATCATCGACGACTTGATGACTCTCTTGTTGGTACTTCAACATCATGAGCTGTCCCAGACAAGTCTCACCAAGATTTAAACATAAACGTATATACGTTTCAGTGAGGCATACACAACCTCAACTTCAAATGACGTGGTGACTACTAGAGTCCACCACAATCCACATCGCATCACCTTACGATTTGCAAAACTTGGTTCCAACGAGCAGTATAACGGCTCTAGCAAGCCCATCATGGTGCTGCACACACACGGCAGACAAACTAGTCGCTGCCTCACTAGGTTCACCTCAAACCTACCAATCAGATGGACGTTTCCGCACGGCATACATACCATGGGAAGAAAAATCAATCGAGTAGTGGGTCTTTACCCAACATTCCTCCAATGCTGATATACCCTGGACACTCCAATGTCCCCATGTACTTAACATAACCTGATCCTACTCCCTTAGGACCCATTCTACACCCTCATGGGTGGTGTGACCATATCTACCACATGTCATATCAATAGAAAGCGAGTAATTCCTCCACGATTGTAGGGTCTTCCTACCTTAACATCATATTAATCACCTATTAGGGACTAAACATGCATTTATAACGTCTTAGGTTTCGGTTGTAGCTTGGAGCTAATAAGATTACAGGCCGAAAATGAAATTTCAAACTTAACTTATTACATTCGCAAAAGAATGTTATGACGATAGAATTAATTCTACTCCTAGAGTAGAGACTATCCAAAGAATTCCTGTATCCTAACTTCTTTCATGCTCCTCAAAGCTCACTGCCACAACCCGGCCCTTAGTCCTTTAGTCCAAAGGTGTACCTACAGGAACAACCCATCGTGAGCATTTACATCGTTACTTAACATCATAAGGAAATGGCATATAAATAAATGCATGAAAGTAATTGATAACATATACTTCCTGGTTAATCGTATTAACCCTCTTTGGTTGTCCCTGTTTCATAGTCATGCATAAAATCATTAGTTCTTGCCATAAGTGATTAAACATCATACTTCACATATATGCTCACGACAAACTATGTTAATTAGAAATGGGACTGTCCGGGTTCCATTATGACAGCGGTATAAGTGGCCCCCTCGCTCGACATAACACATCGTATGATACCCATCGCTACGCCTTGATAGCGGATGTATCTCTTTATTCAGCGGATGATACCCATCGCTACACCTTGATAGCGGATGTACCCCATCGCTCAGCGGATGATACCCATCGCTACACCTTGATAGCGGATGTACCCCATCGCTCATCAGCGGATGATACCCATCGCTACACCTTGATAGCGGATGTACCCCATCGCTCATTTATGTGAGCGGCAAGACCTTCCTCGCTTGCCCATAATAACCACCGGACATTCAACCATTCTTAAGAACATAGTTTCATATTCATCATAAACATCATAGCATCTCATAAACATCATCATCTTGTAAACATCATTATCATATAAGCATTATCATCTTATAGACATCAACGTCTCATCATAATCGTTATAGTAACGTCATATCATTTTCTTTTATCATAACATCATCGTAAGCATCTTGTCATCTTAATTCGTTATAAAGTCATCTTCATCGTGAACTTACTTATCATAACATCATCTTAAACATCTTATCATTTTTATTCATTATATACATCATCATGGCATCGTAAATTCTTATGCAATCATAGCATGATCAAAATATAGGAGTATGGCCTCTTACCATATGGGTATCTTACCCCGTGGCGTCTTACCACATAATAACATCGTATCCCATCATCATAAACTTACTTTTCATAAGCATCGTCATCGTAACATCATCATCATGAACTTACTTAACATGAACATTATCATCATAACATCGTCATCATAATCTTACTTATCAAAATCATCATCATAAACTTCATCATCATAATCATCCTCCTCATAACATACTTATCATAATCATCATCGTAACATCGTCATCATAATCATCATCAATATAACTTACTTATCATATCATCTTCACAAACATCATCATCTTAATTTGTTTATCACAATTATCATCATAAACATCATCATCGTAAACATCATCATAATATGTAAGGGTATGGTTTACCGTCCGATGCTCGTACGTCTCTTACGTACCTTAATTCCAAAAGAAGGATAAATTGTAGAACTTTATCTCCTTGAAGTCGTGGGTACCTGGGACGGTTCTACATAACCATACAAATTGATATTAGAAGCTCATCATTTTTCAACTTTTGAACAGTGGCGATCGATCGCTCAAAATGAGGCGATCGATCGCCCGATTCTTCACTTAGCGGCGATCGATCGCTTAAAATGAGGCGATCGATCGCCTGATGCTCATTTGGCTACTGGACGTTGGCGATCGATCGCGCCATTTGAGGCGATCGATCGCCTATCCTCATCTTCGCGTACTGCCTCTCGGCGATCGATCGCTGCTTTTGTAGCGATCGATCGCCACTTCCAGTGGCCGCGATTCCACCATTTTTATGTGCATTTTCCAAGCTTATTCTCATACCTTTCAACACCAAACTTCCCAACAATAACAATAACATCATAACCCACTAAAACCCACTTAAAACACTTCAAAAATCATACCCCAACAACATACAACATATACCCAACCAAACCCACTTAAATCACTTCAAAATCATCCCATTTCAAATCCAAACTTCATAAAAACTTAAGGAAGGGTTCCATACCTCTTGAAGACTCCAAATCTTAACAAAGATCACACAAACACAAGTTTTGTGGAGTTTCCTCCTTCCTCCTTTGAAGGATTTCGAAAATGTGATAAAGGGGTAGGGTTTGAGAGTAATTGGGGATTTAAGAGTGAAAAGGGTAAAGTGAGTTGGGTAAGGTGGGGGAAAGGGTTAATTAAATCATACCCAAAAATTAACATGATGTATGAAATACCCCAACATGGTATTTTAAAAGCATTTTACAAAAATGCAACCAACTTCATTAAATTCATACTTTCCTCATAATTAACAATCAACACAATTAAATCATGTTAACAACTCATTTTCTGTCATGCATAACATGCACCTTGAAACGTAACTCCCCTCCCGGGTCATGCCTATCATGTGACTAAGCATTTCATCGTGGTAATTAATTTCAACACATAAATCAATATTCACATAAACATAATTAATGCTTTAATTGTAATTACTCATTTCGGGGACATCACAACGATTACTCCTGTCGTCAAAAACATGGCCAAAAAGCCATTCCAACGAGCATACCTCAAGGGTATCACCACTCGAAATATGATTACCTCAAACAATTTCTGCGGTACAATCACATGTACAGCGCGTCCATCCATTCCTCGAGCAACCCGCTCGGTATAAGGGCCACGTTAATCGGTGACGCGCACACCACCTTGTGCCCGACACTGCACCCAAGGCATACAACTGAAAACGTATACTCAACGCATTGTTCATCGTAACGATGATGCATGTCTAATAAGACATCTCCTACACCATCGTCATCACCATCCCGTGACGACACATGCCCACTCATGGCATCTAAGGTATCGTCAACTAGTGACGATACATGTCAACAATGACATCTAAACAACCCAGTCAACTCGTGACAGTCCATGTACATCAACATATGTCATCCATCATCATGCTAGTAAAATAGTCATAATAAAACATGTATAACAACGCATGCCAGCTATAATAATGCTAAATAGAATAGCAATATCTCATACCTCATCGCTAACAAGATAGCGGCATACCTATCTCCGTCGCTCAATAATAATACGTAATCAGCACCCATCGCTCGAAGGCGGCAAAATCCTGTGCTGAATATATAGCGGCACAGTCCATCGCTATAGAATCGACGGCATGATACCTCGTCATATAATAGGTGGCATGAAACCTCGCTATAAACCTGAGCATGGATCATCGTCCACATAATAGCGGAAAGAGGCATCGCTATCAATACCCGGCGGTATAACCCATCGCCAATCAATATAGCGGAATGGACCATCGTTATCAATACATCTGGCGGAAAGAACCATCGCCAATCAATATAGCGGTATGAGCCATCGCTATCAATACATCTGGCGGAAAGAACCATCGCCAATCAATATAGCGAAATGAACCATCGCTATCAATACATCTGGCGGAAAGAACCATCGGCAATCAATATAGCGGAATGAGCCATCGCTATCAATACATCTGGCGGAAAGAACCATCGCCAATCAATATAGCGGAATGAGGCATCGCTATCAACATATCCGGCGGCATAAACCATCGCCAATCCTCATAAAAGAATGAGTCATCGTAAATCCACATAATAATATCGTATGGCCTCTTACCATATGGGCATCTTACTCCGTGGCATCTTACCACAAATAACATCGCATGGCCTCTTACCATGTGGGGCATCTTACCCCGTGGCATCTTACCACAAATAACGTCGCATGGCCTCTTACCATGTGGGGCATCTTACCCCGTGGCATCTTACCACAAATAACGTCGCATGGCCTCTTACCATGTGGGGCATCTTACCCCGTGGCATCTTACCACAAATAACGTCGCATGGCCTCTTACCATGTGGGGCATCTTACCCCGTGGCATCTTACCACAAATAACATTATATCATTATATAAACATCATATAAACATCATCATTATAAACTTATTCCTCATAATCATCATCATAATCATCATCATAAACATCATATCATCTTTACTCATCATAAACATTATCATAAACTTACTTATCATTATCATCATCATAAACATCATATCATCTTTACTCATCGTAAACATCATCATAAACTTACTTATCATTATCATCATCATAAACATCATATCATCTTTACTCATCATAAACATCATCATAAACTTACTTATCATTATCATCATCATAAACATCATATCATCTTTACTCATCGTAAACATCATTATAAACTTACTTATCATTATCATCATCATAAACATCATATCATCTTTACTCATCATAAACATCATCATAAACTTACTTATCATTATCATATGGCAACACATGACAACCAATTAACATCGTCAAACATATGGCATATATATAGCAACACATAGTATCCACAATATTGCTAACACAAGTAATATGCCATACCTCATCGCTATCAATATAGCGGCATACCTGTCTCCGTCGCTCGATAATAGTACGTAGTCAGCACCCATCGCTCGAAGGCGGCAAAATCCTGTGCTGAGTACATAGCGGCACAATCCATCGCTATAGAGTCGACGGCATGATACCTCGTCATATAATGAGTGGCATGAAACCTCGCTATACACCTGAGCATGAATCATCGTCCACATAATAGCGGAAAGAGGCATCGCTAGCAATATATCCGGCGGCAAGAACCATCGCCAATCAATATAGCGGAATGAACCATCGCTATCCATACACTTGGCGGCATGAACCGTCGCCAACCAATCATAGCGGAATGAGACATCGCTATCAATATACCTGGCGGCATGAACCATCGCCAATAGAATAGCGGAATGAGACATCGCTAGCAATATATCCGGCGGCAAGACCCATCGCCAATCAATATAGCGGCATGAACCATCGCTATCAATACATATGGCGGAATGAACCATCGCCAATCGATATAGCGGCATGAACCATCGCTATCAATACATATGGCGGAATGAACCGTCGCCAATCAATATAGCAGCATGAACCATCGCTATCAATACATATGGAAGAATGAACCGTCGCCAATCAATATAGCTGCATGAACCATCGCTATCAATATAGATACTGTGGTTGTTCCGGTCCTGTTATAGCAGCGGAATTTTAGGACCCCTCGCTTCGACAATGACAGCGGCATGTTACCTCGCTCAGTCATGACAGCGGCAAGTACCTCCCTCGCTCGAATATAACAGCTACCGGAACTTCCACTAGCTCCATGTACCTGCATCCAGGTTAATACCACAGTTCACAATATAATGATCGATATCACGTTTCCAATTATATCCACAATATTCCACAATAATCACTAGAATTGTGACTGTTCCGGTCCCAATACAACAGCGGAATTTTAGGACCCCTCGCTTCGACAATGACAGCGGCATGTTACTTCGCTCAGTCATGACAGCGGCAAGTACCTCCCTCGCTCGGAGATAAAGGCTACCGGAACATTCATCAATTCTACCACAATAATCAAGCACAATAGTTGATTCCATTATCACAATTTATCACTATCATTTCACATATACCATCACATGTAAGGGTTCACTACCAACGATATACATAATCAAAGGTGTAACACGTTTTACCGTCCGAAGTCCGTACGTCTCACCTTTCCTGATTTTTCCCACGAAATCAGATCCCTTAGCACATAATGCATGAAGGGCCAGACATCACCATTAATGCCATCCCATCTCATGCTACACGATTCCTGCAATCACACTGATTAGCAACACCACTTTTCATATCATAAAAAGCATATAAACAACTAGTTGTGTCATACAACATTAATGCCATCATGCATAAGTATGTGCTATCAATAACTTCTTAGGCCCTTAACAGCCCCAAAGAGCTAACCACTGCTCTGATACCACTAATGTAAGGACCCCAAGCCCTTAACCCTTAATTAGTGTATTAACCACTATGTGTGGTACATGTTTTCAATAAAAAGCCAATCGGGAAGTTCAGATGATACTTTACCATTGAATGGCAATTACAAAATTTCTTTAATAATCTACATTAAGATCATCTCTACCCACAATTAGACTCACATGTTCGCCCTTTACCATACCCTTGGTGCCACTTTTACATTGTGGGCTTTTATAAAAATTTGGGCAGAGTCTCCCCATAAATTGGGCTATCTCAAAACACAAGCACATCACATAATATAATTCCCGGCCAGAAAATACACAATACTCAACAGAATATAGTACACAAAGTAAATTCCCAGCCAGGGAAGACACCACACATATGACGACATAAATGAGTCTCAACACCCACACAATACACTAACGACTCTCATATCATTAGCAATTCTACCACAATTGCATGCAACATATAATGAAAGAGAGGAAGGCTCATGCCTTTATATACAACCCATATACAAGAATATCCGTGCTCACATGCGAGCATCATAAATGTGTATATAAATCTCGGGTGTATATAAGTACTCTATACGATACCGTGCTCCATCAAGCCCTGGTACCACGATCCTATGAGTACATCCAATCAACAGCTCGAGCTCAGCTCCACAGCCATCGATGCACCTGTTCACCTGCCCCAACAGAGACAGCCCCCAACGGGGTGAGCATACCAATACACAAAATCTCATAATCACAATAATGAAATTCATAATTTACAACACAAGTAAATATTAATGAATTTAAATGATACTCCCTGGATGGCAACATCCTCATCCGGGATTCCGTGTACTGTCCGTGTTCTCACAATCATCAAACTCATCAAATCTCATAAATCAGTAAATCAACACATTGATTTAACTCATAGCATGCCTGATTCTCAAGTATCAATAATTAATGATTCCAAATTTATTATACATGCAAACATAGATATCTCGATATCTAACACTGATTTTCAACTTTGCTACCAATCACAGATAGCTCAAATGCCTAGCATTTATTTTACAAATTCTCTATTTCACTTAGACATCTCACATGTCTCCTAACGAAGACATCTCACATGTCTTTCAATGAATACATGATCCCACGATCATTCTCAGGCATCTCAAATGCCCTACCCTTTATTTTACAAATTCTCATTTATACTTAGACATCTCACATGTCTTACAATAGTCAAATAAACCCAGTACCCCATACCTCTTATAAGGTCATACTACTCTAGTATTACGTACACTTGTGGCAGCGATATCAAGACTAGGTCGTTCCATAGTCATATCGACACACATATATATATATATATAGCCATACCCACAACCATCTAATGCAATTACAACACATTATGCATTTCACAATTGCTATCACATAAAGTAATGCTCGTACGTCGCACGTACCTTAAGTCTCCGATGTCCGAGCCAAACCTTGCTCGAGTTCCATGCTCCGAGGAACGATGTGCTAACACGATAAATTAATTCACAATTAATTACGAACATGCAACCCATGCTCAAGCACACCCATAACCCTCCAAAAATATTGTCAACACACGACGATTAACCATTATCGAAAATCGCTCAAGAACACCCCACAAATTTTCGAACCTTCACAACACAAATCGAACCCAATTAAACACCATAATTCATCTAAAATATGAATTAATCAATCAACAACATGAATAATCGCCCAATATGCCAAAACCCCCAAAATTCGAATTCCAAGCCCTAAATTCGAATCCAATTCCTCAAATTTGAACACAATCAAGCATCATAATGCATCTAAAACATGAATTAATCAATTACTAACAAGAATCATCACTCCTTGTCAAAAGCCCCAATTTTTCGAACCCTAACTCACAAAAATCGAGCTGAAATTCGAACCAAATGCAACAAATATTTTCGAACCAAAAAGTCTGGAATCATCGACTCAAAATCAGCTTAAAAACGCCCCAAAAACACCAGAAAAATCGTACAAAAAACATACCAAAATCGAGCTCCAAAAATCGGACAGAAACCAGTTTTCGAACCCTACGCTTTTCTGGCAAATCCGAGCTCAAATCGCGACCAAACTTCAAATTGATGATATGGATAGGAGCGCCTGGAAGAGACGATTCCAACGGCGGGTGGCACGCGCCGAACGGCGGCCGGACGGCGGCGGGCCGACGACTTTTACGCGCGGGGGTCAAAAGGGGATCGGGAAAGATACGCGGGGAAGAGAGAGGGAGAAGGTGCTGAAATGGTTCCGATAATTAAAATCTCGGGTTTAACTGGTATTTATAGCAAAAATACCCCGAAATACTAATATCCCCACAAATACATCATGATTCATTAAAAATCATCTGTTTTCAAAAATTCTCTCTCTAACTCAAAAATCCCCTACCGGTGCCCACACACAGCACCCGAGATTCTGAGTCACACTAAAAACCCAACTCACAGGTTTTCACCGAAATGAGAATACGATCTCAACCTCGGGATCCAACGATCCCAACTACTCAAAATAGACGAGCCCGGAAGGCCCAACACCTCGATTAAACTCCAAATTGCCACGTAAAGCAATTTTACGGGTTATTAACACTCCGGGATTAACATCCATAATTTCTGGTCATCACAATATCCCCCACTAAAAGAATTTCGTCCTTGAAATTAGCACCGGTGTATCACTTAACACCCAGGCTACACAACAACATGAAGCCATATCCTCGATTCCTGACCATATCAGAATCGTCTTAAAAACCGCGAGGATACTTATCTCACAACAAACTCTGAAAACAGAGCGACATACCAAAACCAACATATCACCCAAGAGGCAAAACATACCTCGATGCGGTTCATCCCAAAAGTCAGTCCCTCATGACTGCAAAACAACCAATACTTACGACCGTAGATCGGACAGTCATCCTTCGTTCTAATACCACTAGTAAGAACGCATCATGAATGACACCTCAACCGTGAGAACGTTGACTTCGTGTAAAACTCTTGAGTGGAAAAGACTTCCAAATCCATCATAACGTCAAAGAGCGTCAGCACAACTCAACGCTAACAGTCCAAAAGCAGTTAGTCGACTAAAACTGCAAGGATTCGAATCACTCCCGATTCCATCGTAGATATCATCCAATGATATCTTTATCATGACTCACGATGTCTAACACACATCATTACGAGGAAGACACTAGTATACCACGATGTACACATACCAAACCTGGTTTCCACTTCCAAACCTCCTCCATCAAATGAGCAGTCGCATCATTGCAACTCAATTTGGGCAACTCACGGCCACAGGTTCACACAAAAGACATCTCACAAGATGTCCACCTCCGGATATTCCAAGGATCACATCCTGATCATAAATAAACCATCGAGACTCCACAGAGTTCAAATTCTGAAAGGACATGCAATAAACCCATTGCATCCTCAACGCTTGTGTCGACAGCGACACCCAATAAATCCGAATTCATGCCATCCCTTGATAATCCTAGGATTTAACAATCCAAACTTGGGAAGGCTATCGCATAACTCGGAGGAAACACCAACAAGGGAACACCTCAACCCACACAATATAATCCCTCCTCAAAGGGAGTCAACTAACTTCACGATTGTTTCTCATAATTTATCGTGCCATGGAGATTCCCAATCTCAAAGTGTTCAATATCTCTCATCAGAGATTTAGTCATCCAAAATAGCATAACTCTATGCTTGACAAAAAGGAAGTCAAAAACTAGCATCCGTATACTCACCGGTATACCTGCCTAAGCACTGACATCACATGCACACTCAATGCACTTGGCTCGGGTATCTACAACATACCCCTAAGCCCCCAAACACAACTGTCAATTCTGAGTCATTCCATTGCATTGGAGAATGATAATCGACGATCAACAACACGGCGTGATTCCCAAAATCAACACCACACGTACCAACTTACCGAATCCTTCAAAGATTCCCAAATAGGTATAATACTACCTCCTTCCCCACAAGGGAAGTGCTATCGAACTCGAGATCCACTAGTCTCGAACCACCGTTCGGAAAAAATGGATACAATAACACACATTGCATCCCAAGTACACGGATTCCCCAGATCGAGACAATAACGACCTGATGACTCTCTTGTTGGTACTTCAACATTATGAGCTGTCCCAGACAAGTCTCACCAAAATTTAACATCAACGTATACACGTTTCAGTGAGGCATGCACAACCTCAACCTCAATTGACGTGGTGACTACTAGAGTCCACCACAATCCACATCGTATCACTTTACGATTTGCCAAACTTGATTCCAACGAGCAGTATCATGGCTCCAACAATCACACTATATCATTCCCCCAATATCTGGCTAGCAAAGCGTTGTCTCCATAGGCTCAATCAAGCCCACCAACAAACCATATGCTCCATCTCGGTATGCCATATCGTACAAACCGTTAGAGTAATGGGTCATCGCCCAACATATCTCTAAAATACTAAGCACAATGGACAACCCGGTGTCCTTGCTCACTTATGATACAATCATAGTCCGTTAAATCTTATCCCACACCCTCAGGGTGGGTGTAACCATGTCTACCCTACGTCACAACACAAGCGAGTAGTTTCCTCAATGACTACTCTTACCACCAAACACTTGGCCCTAGCCAAACCAACGAGCATACCCAAGGGTATCATTGCTCGACAAAAGGTCTCGTCAACTAGTGACCCAGACTCTACCATGTGCTCATCATCGGCACTCAAACCATACAACTAAATATAACATAAATGTATTAATCATCATCGACATAGAACATCAACTATGTCATCGTCATCCCGTGACGGCATATGTCAACACATGACAACCAATTAACATCGTCAAACATATGGCATATATATAGCAACACATAGTATCCACAATAATGCTAACACAAGTAATATGCCATACCTCATCGCTATCAATATAGCGGCATACCTGTCTCCGTCGCTCGATAATAGTACGTAGTCAGCACCCATCGCTCGAAGGCGGCAAAATCCTGTGCTGAGTACATAGCGGCACAATCCATCGCTATAGAGTCGACGGCATGATACCTCGTCATATAATGAGTGGCATGAAACCTCGCTATACACCTGAGCATGAATCATCGTCCACATAACAGCGGAAAGAGGCATCGCTAGCAATATATCCGGCGGCAAGAACCATCGCCAATCAATATAGCGGAATGAACCATCGCTATCCATACACTTGGCGGCATGAACCATCACCAACCAATCATAGCGGAATGAGACATCGCTATCAATATACCTGGCGGCATGAACCATCGCCAATAGAATAGCGGAATGAGACATCGCTAGCAATATATCCGGCGTCAAGACCCATCGCCAATCAATATAGCGGCATGAACCATCGCTATCAATACATATGGCGGAATGAACCATCGCCAATCGATATAGCGGCATGAACCATCGCTATCAATACATATGGCGGAATGAACCGTCGCCAATCAATATAGCAGTATGAACCATCGCTATCAATACATATGGCGGAATGAACCGTCGTCAATCAATATAGCGGCATGAACCATCGCTATCAATATAGATACTGTGGTTGTTCCGGTCCTGTTATAGCAGCGGAATTTTAGGACCCCTCGCTTCGACAATGACAGCGGCATGTTACCTCGCTCAGTCATGACAGCGGCAAGTACCTCCCTCGCTCGAATATAACAGCTACCGGAACTTCCACTAGCTCCATGTACCTGCATCCAGGTTAATACCACAGTTCACAATATAATGATCGATATCACGTTTCCAATTATATCCACAATATTCCACAATAATCACTAGAATTGTGACTGTTCCGGTCCCAATACAACAGCAGAATTTTAGGACCCCTCGCTTCGACAATGACAGCGGCATGTTACTTCGCTCAGTCATGACAGCGGCAAGTACCTCCCTCGCTCGGAGATAAAGGCTACCGGAACATTCATCAATTCTACCACAATAATCAAGCACAACAGTTGATTCCATTATCACAATTTATCACTATCATTTCACATATACCATCACATGTAAGGGTTCACTACCCACGATATACATAATCAAAGGTGTAACACGTTTTACCGTCCGAAGTCCGTACGTCTCACCTTTCCTGATTTTTCCCACGAAATCAGATCCCTTAGCACATAATGCATGAAGGGCCAGACATCACCATTAATGCCATCCCATCTCATGCTACACGATTCCTGCAATCACACTGATTAGCAACACCACTTTTCATATCATAAAAAGCATATAAACAACTAGTTGTGTCATACAACATTAATGCCATCATGCATAAGTATGTGCTATCAATAACTTCTTAGGCCCTTAACAGCCCCAAAGAGCTAACCACTGCTCTGATACACTAATGTAAGGACCCCAAGCCCTTAACCCTTAATTAGTGTATTAACCACTATGTGTGGTACATGCTTTCAATAAAAAGCCAATCGGGAAGTTCAGATGATACTTTACCATTGAATGGCAATTACAAAATTTCTTTAATAATCTACATTAAGATCATCTCTACCCACAATTAGACTCACATGTTCGCCGTTTACCATACCCTTGGTGCCACTTTTACATTGTGGGCTTTTATAAAAATTTGGGCAGAGTCTCCCCATAAATTGGGCTATCTCAAAACACAAGCACATCACATAATATAATTCCCGGCCAGGGAATACACAATACTCAACAGAATATAGTACACAAAGTAAATTCCCAGCCAGGGAAGACACCACACATATGACGACATAAATGAGTCTCAACACCCACACAATACACTAACGACTCTCATATCATTAGCAATTCTACCACAATTGCATGCAACATATAATGAAAGAGAGGAAGGCTCATGCCTTTATATACAACCCATATACAAGAATATCCGTGCTCACATGCGAGCATCATAAATGTGTATATAAATCTCGGGTGTATATAAGTACTCTATACGATACCGTGCTCCATCAAGCCCTGGTACCACGATCCTATGAGTGCATCCAATCAACAGCTCGAGCTCAGCTCCACAGCCATCGATGCACCTGTTCACCTGCCCCAACAGAGACAGCCCCCAACGGGGTGAGCATACCAATACACAAAATCTCATAATCACAATAATGAAATTCATAATTTACAACACAAGTAAATATTAATGAATTTAAATGATACTCCCTGGATGGCAACATCCTCATCCGGGATTCCGTGTACTGTCCCTGTTCTCACAATCATCAAACTCATCAAATCTCATAAATCAGTAAATCAACACATTGATTTAACTCATAGCATGCCTGATTCTCAAGTATCAATAATTAATGATTCCAAATTCATTATACATGCAAACATAGATATCTCGATATCTAACACTGATTTTCAACTTTGCTACCAATCACAGATAGCTCAAATGCTGTAGGGTCTTCCTACCTTAACTTCATATAGTACACATAAATTGGATAGAACATGCATTTATAACCTCTTAAGGGTTCCGGTTGTAGTTTGAGCTAGGGAGATTACAGGCCAAAAATAAAGTTTTCAAAGCTATTTAATTACATTCCCAACAAAGAATGTTAAAGCTATAGATTTACACTACTCCTAGAGTAGAGACTATCAAAAATCCTGCATCCTACGTTCATCATGCTCCCTTTAGCTCACTTCCTCAACCCGACCCTAGGCCCTTGGTCCAAAAGTGTACCTACAGGGATAACACATCATGAGCATTCATAAATTTACTTAACATTATATAAAAGCATACATATGCATAACATCTTAGTTAAGTAAAAGTCGTTGGTCGTCCTCCGACCTCCTTAGTTATCCCTGACTCTTATTCATATATTGGGGCGTCTTACCCCATTGTATGGCATCTTACCATATCATAATCATTGCGTGGCATCTTACCACGTGGGCATCGTACCCAATCATATGGCGTCTTACCATATTATAAACATTGCTTGGCATCTTACCATGTGGGCATCTTACCCAATCATATGGCGTCTTACCATATCATAAACATTGCGTGGCATCTTACCACGAATAACATCGCATGGCCTCTTACCATGTGGGGCGTCTTACCCCGTGGCATCTTACCACAAATAATATCGCATGGCCTCTTACCATGTGGGGCGTCTTACCCCGTGGCATCTTACCACAAATAACATCGCATAAGCGTCATCATCATAACATCATCATAAGCATCATCATTATAAATATCATCATAGATATCATCATCATAACATCATCTTAAACGTCATCATCGTAAACATCATCTTAAATATCATCATAATATGTAAGGGCATGGTTTACCGTCCGATGCTCGTACGTCTCTTACGTACCTTAATTCCCAAAAGTGGAGAATTTGGAGAGCTTTATCTCCTGGATGTTGTGGGCACCTGGGATGGTTCTACACAACCATACAAATTGATATTAGAAGCTAAACATAGTCCAATATCCAAAAATCCCACAAAAAATCAAAAATCCACTTTTCTTCAGCTCGCGATCGATCGCCACCCAGGCGCGATCGATCGCGAGATCGCACTGGACGAGGGGCCAAAATCTTCTTCTTGGCGATCGATCGCCACTTTTGGCGCGATCGATCGCCAGGCCCGCCGATCGATCGCCCAAAAGTGGCGATCGATCGCCAAATGCTTCTGGCTGGTACTGGACGCTCGCGATCGATCGCCAAGAACGGGCGATCGATCGCCGAGTGCTGTACATCGAATTTTCGCCATTAATGCTCATTTTTCAAGCTCCTTCACATACCACCCCAAAACCAAACTTCCATAAAACATCAATAACATCATAACCCACCAAAACCAACATAAAACACTTCAAAAATCATACCCCAACCATACACAACACATACCCAAACAAACCCACATAAAACATCAAAAACTTAACCCATTTCAACACCAAACATCATAAAACTTATAGGAATGGTTCCATACCTCTTGTAGGTTCCAAATCCTAGCAAAGATCACACAAATAAGGATTTTGTGGGACTTTCCTCCTCCTCTTTTGGTGAGTTTCGAAAATGGGGGTAGGGTTTGGGGTTGGGAAGTGATTTGGGGATTTTTAAAAGGTGAGAGTAAAGTGGGGGGTTTAAAGTGATGGGTATGGGATTAAAAAGGGGTTGTAATGACTTAATAAAAAGTATACCCCAAACTTAACATGATGTATAAAATACCCAACTTGGTATTTTAAAAGCACTTTACAACAATGCTCTATACTTCATTTAAAATCATATCTTCCTCATAATTGATAATTTAACACAATTAATCATGTTAACATCTTAATACCCAACACATAAATCTATCAATACATGATACATCATATAAACATAATTAATGTCCAAGTTACCATTAATTAATTTCGGGGCATCACATTACTCCCCTACTTACAAGATTTCGTCCTCGAAATCGCATGCACTTACCCAAAAGAAACTAAACATAAATCATACCAGAAAATAGTTCGGGGTAATGCTGCATCATATGCCGCTCCGTCTCCCACGTAGCCTCCTCGACACCCCGACGATCCCACTGAACTTTGACCATTGGTATAACTTTACTTCGTAGTCTGCGATCCTCACGATCCAGAATTCTGACCGGTCGTTCAACGTAGGATACATCTGAGTCTAACTGCACTTCAGTAGGCTGTAATACATGAGACGGATCTGGCTCATACTTTCTCAACATAGAAACATGGAAGACATCATGAATTCCAGATAAGGACGGCGGTAAAGCCAATCGGTAAGCCAAAGTGCCGATACGCTGTAACACCTCATACGGTCCAACATACCTCGGGGATAACTTCCCCCGCATACCAAATCGAACAACACCCCTGAAGGGTGAGATTTTCAAGAAGACCTTGTCTCCCACTTGAAATTCTAGCGGTCGTCGCCGCTTATTGGCATAGGCTGCTTGCCTATCTTGGGCCGCTTTCATCTTTAAGCGTATCATCTTAATCTTTTCCTCCATGTCCTTAATCATATCCGGTCCTCCGACCGCTTTACTCGTCAAGTCCTCCCAATACAGCGGTGATCTACATCGTCGTCCGTACAGAGCTTCAAAAGGGGCCATTTGAATGCTCGCCTGATAGCTGTTATTGTAGGAGAACTCTACCAGAGGTATAGACTCTTGCCACGGAGTATCAAACTCCAAAACACATGCCCTCAATATATCTTCGAGCGTTTGTATAGTACGCTCCGTTTGGCCATCAGTCTGAGGGTGATAAGCTGTACTTAGTCTCACCTCGGTGCCCAAAGCTGTCTGGAGACCCTCCCAGAAATGAGAAGTAAACCTTGGGTCTCTGTCAGACACGATCGAGACTGGAATCCCATGCAATCTCACTACATCCCGTACATATAATTGGGCCATCTTTAGATACGTGAAAGTCATACTGTAAGGGATGAAATGAGCTACCTTCGTCAGCCTGTCTACGATCACCCAGATCGCATCAAATCCAGAGGCCGACCTTGGCAAGTGGGTCACGAAGTCCATAGATATATGCTCCCACTTCCACTTAGGTACCTCCAAGCTCTTCAGCTCGCCACCAGGCCTCTGCCTTTCTGCCTTTACTTGTTGGCAGATCAAACATCTCTTAACGAAGCTGATCACATCACGCTTCATGCCTCTCCACCAGAATTGACCACTTAGGTCCTTATACATCTTTCTTCCACCGGGGTGGATACTGAACCGGCTACTATGAGCCCGTTCTAAAATTCCTTTACGCAATCCTGGCGCATCTGGGACCACCCATCGGTTGCCCAATCTTAAAGAGTCATCTTCAGCCACACTAAACTTTGTCGGCTGGCCTCGAAGTGCTATTGATGACCATCTCTGCACTTCATCATCCGACCTCTGGGCTTTCCTGATTGCCTCAAATACGTCTGGTTCGGCTAATAAGGTCGACACTCGCACCGGCGACGTGTCTACATCGAAATCATAGCCCAGATGGCAATAAGAAATCATCAAAGCTGATAAACACATAACATCCTCAGCGGTGCTCTTCACCTTCCGACTTAAGGCGTCTGCTATCAAATTTGCCTTACCAGGATGGTACTCAATTTCACAGTCGTAATCCTTGAGTAAATCCATCCACCTCCTTTGCCTCATATTCAACTCTGCCTGAGTGAACAAGAACTTCAGGCTCTTATGGTCCGTAAAAATGGTAAACGTAGTACCATAAAGATAATGACGCCAAATCTTCAAGGCGAAAATGATAGCTGCCAGTTCCAGATCATGGACTGGGTACCTGGTCTCATGAGGCTTCAACTGTCTCGAAGCATAGGCTACCACTTGTCTGTCTTGCATCAATACGCAGCCCAAGCCCTGCAGTGACGCATCCGTGTACAAGGCAAACCTCTTATCCTCAGACGGAATCACCAATACAGGCGCTGTCGTCAAACGACGCTTCAATTCTTGGAAGCTTTCCTCACAAGCTTCGGACCAAAAGAATGGGACTCCTTTCTGAGTCAGCTGTGTCAATGGCTTAGCGATCTTGGAAAACCCCTCGACAAAACGTCGGTAATAACCTGCTAAGCCCAGAAAACTCCGTATCTCGGGTACAGAAGTGGGTGCTGCCCACTCCATCACAGCTTCAATCTTCCTCGGATCCACAGATATCCCTTGGCTAGATATGACATGGCCTAGGAACACCACGCTGTCCAACCAGAATTCGCACTTGCTAAGCTTAGCATACAACTGATGATCCCTAAGGATCTGAAGTACTGTCCTCAAGTGCCGCACATGATCTTCTTCAGTCCTAGAGTAGATGAGTATGTCGTCAATGAAAACTATGACGAATTGATCCAAATATGGCTGGAATACCTTGTTCATCAAACTCATGAAAACAGCCGGGGCATTTGTCACCCCAAAAGGCATGACTAGGAATTCATAATGCCCATACCTAGTCCTGAAGGCTGTCTTCTGGACATCCTCTTCTCTTACTCGAATCTGATGGTACCCCGACCTCAGATCGATCTTACTGTAGAGCCTCGTACCCTGCAACTGATCAAACAAATCATCGATCCTCGGAAGTGGGTACTTATTCTTCACCGTAGCTTTGTTCAGTTGTCTGTAATCGATGCACAAACGCATCGAACCATCTTTCTTCTTCACAAATAAAACTGGTGCTCCCCAGGGCGATACGCTAGGGCGTATATAGCCCTTATCAAGGAGCTCCTGCAACTGAATCTTTAGTTCCCTTAGCTCCGCTGGTGCCATCCTATAAGGGGCACGAGAAATGGCAGACGTCCCTGGTAATAACTCAATCCCAAACTCGACCTCTCTCGTCGGTGGGAATCCGGGAATCTCCTCCGGAAAGACATCAGGGAACTCCGCCACTACGGGCACATCCTCAACTTTCACTTCTCCTTTCTTTTCCGTGACATCGACGGCATAAATGAGATATCCTGAATGACCTCGTTCCAACAACTGCGCCATCTTGACAGCAGATATTAACGGAATCTTAGAGCGAGAACCATCCCCATAGAACGTCCATGGAACTCCCATATCGGATTTAAACCGTACAGTTCTCTGCCTGCAGTTCACAACTGCCTGATACCTGTTCAGAACATCAATGCCCAGAATGCAATCAAAATCTGACATTCCCAGAACAATCAAGTCTGACCTTAGTTCCTTATCCTCAAAATAAATGAGGCCATTGTAGACGATCCGATCAGTAATCATACTTCTTCCAGCGGGGGTCGAGACTATAAGAGGCGTGGGCAACGGAGAAGTGCATACGTGGTGCCTTTCCACAAAACTTGTCGACACAAAAGAGTGTGACGCACCTGTGTCGATCAATATAAAAGCAGGGTGCGTAAATAAGAGACACGTACCCGCTATAACCTCCTCCGGAGCCGCTGAAGCCTGCTCCCTTGTCAGTGCATAGACCTGTCCTTGAGGTGGCCCCATGGGCTGACCTCCATGCTGACGCGGCACAAATGGTGGTCGGTGCTGCGCTGTCCTATCTGCAGGCCTCCCCGCAGAACCCTGTTGGCTCCCCCTGTTGGGACACTGTCTAGCAAAGTGGCCCTTGTCGCCACAAACATAGCACCCTATACAGTCTTTCGCCAGATGTGGTTGCCCACAAAGAGTGCATTGGATCCTTCCGGATCTGTCTCCCTGAGACTGCCCCCTTCCAGATGGGGCATCACCTCTTCGATTACCTTTCCACCTATTGTCGGACTTCTTACCGTTAAACCTTGATGCTGAGGAGTTCCCCCTTGACTTGAACTGATCATTCCTCGGCTTCAAATTATCCGGAGTGGATTTCTGAGAGGGTGCCGACGGTGGTACAACATCAGGGTATGCACCCACTCCTAGTTCGGCTAGCTCAGCCCTTGAGAGTGCATCATCAAAACAAGTAGGGCCATAAGTGATCACCCTATCGTATAGCTCCGGCCTCAGACCCTTCATGAAATTCCTCATCTTTGCTTGCGTGCTCGTGGCAATGTGAGGTACATATCGGAGCAAGGAGCAAAACTGAAGAGCATAATCCGATACCGACATATTACCTTGCTTGAGGTGAGTGAATTCATCTTCCTTAGCCTGTCGTGCTGCAGCCGAGAAATAACGGTTCAGGAAGCGAGTTCGAAACATTTTCCAGTTCACTTCATGACCTTGAGCCTCTTGCTCTACCACAGTGGTCTTCCACCACATTAACGCCTTCTTGGCCAATTGGAACTCCGCTAACCGTATCCACGCTGTCTTCGCACATGGGGCTGCCACAAAGATCTGCTCTATTCTTTCCAACCATTCCTCAGCTCGTTCCCCAGTTTCAGTTCCTTCAAAAGTTGGGGGTCGGTAAGCAAGAAACTGAGTTAAGCTTAGCTCCCCTGGCAATAACCGCTGTTCGGCCGGTTCATCATCAAAAGCTGGCGGGGGTAGGGGATTCGTACGCCCCGCACTTGCATTGACGCTCACTGCGTCACCTACCTCCACATTTGCTGCCATACTGCAACACAAGGATTAACAACAAGATCCAAAAGCAGTTCGTATAATACTTCGTTAGATAAACAAAACATGTTAGCATAACATCATATACTTCATATGCAACTTATGCACAAAACATGTCGAAAGTAAGCACCTAGCTAACTTATTGCTAAGGCTACCCTTCACTCATCCCGGGTTATCTAACCACTGCTCTGATACCACTAATGTAGGGTCTTCCTACCTTAACTTCATATAGTACACATAAATTGGATAGAACATGCATTTATAACCTCTTAAGGGTTCCGGTTGTAGTTTGAGCTAGGGAGATTACAGGCCAAAAATAAAGTTTTCAAAGCTATTTAATTACATTCCCAACAAAGAATGTTAAAGCTATAGATTTACACTACTCCTAGAGTAGAGACTATCAAAAATCCTGCATCCTACGTTCATCATGCTCCCTTTAGCTCACTTCCTCAACCCGACCCTAGGCCCTTGGTCCAAAAGTGTACCTACAGGGATAACACATCATGAGCATTCATAAATTTACTTAACATTATATAAAAGCATACATATGCATAACATCTTAGTTAAGTAAAAGTCGTTGGTCGTCCTCCGACCTCCTTAGTTATCCCTGACTCTTATTCATATATTGGGGCGTCTTACCCCATTGTATGGCATCTTACCATATCATAATCATTGCGTGGCATCTTACCACGTGGGCATCGTACCCAATCATATGGCGTCTTACCATATTATAAACATTGCTTGGCATCTTACCATGTGGGCATCTTACCCAATCATATGGCGTCTTACCATATCATAAACATTGCGTGGCATCTTACCACGAATAACATCGCATGGCCTCTTACCATGTGGGGCGTCTTACCCCGTGGCATCTTACCACAAATAATATCGCATGGCCTCTTACCATGTGGGGCGTCTTACCCCGTGGCATCTTACCACAAATAACATCGCATAAGCGTCATCATCATAACATCATCATAAGCATCATCATTATAAATATCATCATAGATATCATCATCATAACATCATCTTAAACGTCATCATCGTAAACATCATCTTAAATATCATCATAATATGTAAGGGCATGGTTTACCGTCCGATGCTCGTACGTCTCTTACGTACCTTAATTCCCAAAAGTGGAGAATTTGGAGAGCTTTATCTCCTGGATGTTGTGGGCACCTGGGATGGTTCTACACAACCATACAAATTGATATTAGAAGCTAAACATAGTCCAATATCCAAAAATCCCACAAAAAATCAAAAATCCACTTTTCTTCAGCTCGCGATCGATCGCCACCCAGGCGCGATCGATCGCGAGATCGCACTGGACGAGGGGCCAAAATCTTCTTCTTGGCGATCGATCGCCACTTTTGGCGCGATCGATCGCCAGGCCCGCCGATCGATCGCCCAAAAGTGGCGATCGATCGCCAAATGCTTCTGGCTGGTACTGGACGCTCGCGATCGATCGCCAAGAACGGGCGATCGATCGCCGAGTGCTGTACATCGAATTTTCGCCATTAATGCTCATTTTTCAAGCTCCTTCACATACCACCCCAAAACCAAACTTCCATAAAACATCAATAACATCATAACCCACCAAAACCAACATAAAACACTTCAAAAATCATACCCCAACCATACACAACACATACCCAAACAAACCCACATAAAACATCAAAAACTTAACCCATTTCAACACCAAACATCATAAAACTTATAGGAATGGTTCCATACCTCTTGTAGGTTCCAAATCCTAGCAAAGATCACACAAATAAGGATTTTGTGGGACTTTCCTCCTCCTCTTTTGGTGAGTTTCGAAAATGGGGGTAGGGTTTGGGGTTGGGAAGTGATTTGGGGATTTTTAAAAGGTGAGAGTAAAGTGGGGGGTTTAAAGTGATGGGTATGGGATTAAAAAGGGGTTGTAATGACTTAATAAAAAGTATACCCCAAACTTAACATGATGTATAAAATACCCAACTTGGTATTTTAAAAGCACTTTACAACAATGCTCTATACTTCATTTAAAATCATATCTTCCTCATAATTGATAATTTAACACAATTAATCATGTTAACATCTTAATACCCAACACATAAATCTATCAATACATGATACATCATATAAACATAATTAATGTCCAAGTTACCATTAATTAATTTCGGGGCATCACAAATGCCTAGCATTTATTTTACAAATTCTCTATTTCACTTAGACATCTCACATGTCTCCTAACGAAGACATCTCACATGTCTTTCAATGAATACATGATCCCACGATCATTCTCAGGCATCTCAAATGCCCTACCCTTTATTTTACAAATTCTCATTTATACTTAGACATCTCACATGTCTTACAATAGTCAAATAAACCCAGTACCCCATACCTCTTATAAGGTCATACTACTCTAGTATTACGTACACTTGTGGCAGCGATATCAAGACTAGGTCGTTCCATAGTCATATCGACACACACATATATATATATATAGCCATACCCACAACCATCTAATGCAATTACAACACATTATGCATTTCACAATTGCTATCACATAAAGTAATGCTCGTACGTCGCACGTACCTTAAGTCTCCGAAGTCCGAGCCAAACCTTGCTCGAGTACCATGCTCCGAGGAACGATGTGCTAACACGATAAATTAATTCACAATTAATTACGAACATGCAACCCATGCTCAAGCACACCCATAACCCTCAAAAAATATTGTCAACACACGACAATTAACCATTATCGAAAATCGCTCAAGAACACCCCACAAATTTTCGAACCTTCACAACACAAATCGAACCCAATTAAACACCATAATTCATCTAAAATATGAATTAATCAATCAACAACATGAATAATCGCCCAATATGCCAAAACCCCCAAAATTCGAATTCCAAGCCCTAAATTCGAATCCAATTCCTCAAATTCGAACACAATCAAGCATCATAATGCATCTAAAACATGAATTAATCAATTACTAACAAGAATCATCACTCATTGTCAAAAGCCCCAATTTTTCGAACCCTAACTCACAAAAATCGAGCTGAAATTCGAACCAAATGCAACAAATATTTTCGAACCAAAAAGTCTGGAATCATCGACTCAAAATCAGCTTAAAAACGCCCCAAAAACACCAGAAAAATCGTACCAAAAACATACGAAAATCGAGCTCCAAAAATCGGACAGAAACCAGTTTTCGAACCCTACGCTTTTCTGGCAAATCCGAGCTCAAATCGCGACCAAACTTCAAATTGATGGTATGGATAGGAGCGCCTGGAAGAGACGATTCCAACGGCGGGTGGCACGCGCCGAACGGCGGCCGGACGGCGGCGGGCCGACGACTTTTACGCGCGGGGGTCAAAAGGGGATCGGGAAAGCTACGCGGGGAAGAGAGAGGGAGAAGGTGCTGAAATGGTTCCGATAATTAAAATCTCGGGTTTAACTGGTATTTATAGCAAAAATACCCCGAAATACTAATATCCACACAAATACATCATGATTCATTAAAAATCATCTGTTTTCATAAATTCTCTCTCTAACTCAAAAATCCCCTACCGGTGCCCACACACAGCACCCGAGATTCTGAGTCACACTAAAAACCCAACTCACAGGTTTTCACCGAAATGAGAATACGATCTCAACCTCGGGATCCAACGATCCCAACTACTCAAAATAGACGAGCCCGGAAGGCCCAACACCTCGATTAAACTCCAAATTGCCACGTAAAGCAATTTTACGGGTTATTAACACTCCGGGATTAACATCCATAATTTCTGGTCATCACATCATATCTTTCTTTTCCCTGATTTTCTTCCAAAATCAGATTCCTTGGCACGTAGCATATAGAGTGTTAGACATCGCTATTAATGCCATCCTATCGTGTTCCACACGATTCCTGCAACCACAATGGTTAGCAATACCACTTTTCATATCATATAAGCACATAAACAATTAGTCATGTCGTATAACATTAATGCCATCATGCATAAATATGTGCTAGCAATAACTTCCTAGGCCCTCAACAGCCCCAAAGAGCTAACCACTGCTCTGATACCACTAATGTAAGGACCCCACAGACTTAACCCTTGATTAGTGTATTAATCATTATGTGTGGCACATGCTTTCAATAAAATCATTCGGGAAACTCAGATGATACTTTACCATTGAATGGCAATTACAAAATTTTCTTTAACATACAATGTTATACGTTCATCATCCTAACAACAATAACTTCATAGAGTTCGCCCATTACACCACTTTTTACACGGTAGACTTTTATAAAAATTTGGGCAGAGTCTCCCCATAAATAGAGCCATCCCGAAATAAGAGCACAACACATAACATAATTCCCGGCCAGGGAAAACATAATACTCATCAGAATACAGCAATATCAAGTAAATTCCAAGCCAGGGAAGACACCACACATATGACAACAAAAGTGGGTTTCAACACCCACAATACACCAATGACTCTCATATCATTTAGCAATTCTACCTCTAATTGCATGCAACATAGAATGAAAGAGAGAAAGGCTCATGCCTTTATATACAACCCATATACAAGTATAATCGTGCTCACATGCGAGCATCATGAATATGTATATAATCCTCAGGGATATATAAGTACTCTATACGATACCGTGCTCCATCAAGCCCTGGTACCACGATCCTGGGAGTACATCCAATCAACCGCTCGAGCTCATTTCCAAAGCAATCGATGTACATGTTTACCTTCCCCAACAGAGACAGCCCCCAACGGGGTGAGCATACCAATTCCACAATTTCATAATCATAATGACATAATACATAATTTACGAAAATGTAAATATTGTGGAACATATGTGATATTCCTGGATGGTATCATCCTCATCATAGCGTACCCCTGTAATAACCATGTTCTCAAAACAGATAAATCATCAAATCCTGAATATGCAGTTAATCATCATATTGGTTAACCCTAGCCCGTTTCAATTTAACAACATTTCATAACATCTTTCTTTATCTAGCAATTATCATAATTCTAGATATCATTTGAGATTTCCTTAACTTCCGATACTAGTTAATCACTTCTCTGATTAACTACTTCTCTGTTCCTATTCATTACCAATAGGGAATAAAATACAGACATCCTAGATATCTAATCAAATACCACATTTTCATTTCTTACTTCAAAGTAGCGTCATACTATCGGTGTTCGCTCCGTAGCAACCACACCCCCATCATTTGCTCGCTTCATAGCGGCACCAAGCATTTCACCATGTGAATCAACATAACGTAACCAAGTCCCGGTACCATCATAGTAAAACATTTCATGTATTTTAAATCATGCATCATACTTGTAAAACATCATTTAAACTATGCTCGTACGCTAAACGTACCTTAAATCCTCGAAGTCCGAGCCAAACCTTGCTCGAGTTCCATGCCCCGAGGAACGATGTGCTAACACGATAAATAATTCACAATTATTTACGAACATGTAACCCATGCTCAAGCACATCCATAACCCTCAAAATATTGTCAACACACGACAATAAATCATTTAAAAGACCCGGGGCAGGGTACATGCAGGGAGGGAAAACGAATGCGACATATCGAAAAATTGACCAAGAACACCTTCAATAATTCGAACCCTAGCATCACGATTCGAACCCAACCAAGCATCATAAATCATCTAAAACATGTAATAAACGATCCCTAACATGAAACATCAACCCATAGCCAAAACCCCCAAAATTCGAAATCAAACCCTACAAAATTCGAAATAATTTTCGAACCAAACCAACACCAAAATAGCAGGGAACAACTTCACAAGCATGGAAAAGGGGTAAGGAAGGTTACCCAATCGAAAATCGGAAGGAAAATCGACCGAAATCGAAGAACCCTAGCTTTTGGGGATCGACGCATTCTGCCAAAATCCGAACGAGAAACGCGACCAAACTTCGAATTGCCGGTGGGGATAGCTGCGCCTCGACGAGACGAAGCCGATGGCGGGTCGCACGCGCCGAACGGCGGCCGGACGGCGGCGGGCGCACCGCTTTTGCGTGCGGCGGCTGGGCAGACGGGAATGGGGCGCGGGCGGGGAGAGAGAAAAGGTAAGGGGCTGAAATGAAATTTTATTTAAAATCTCGGGTTCAACTGGTATTTATAGCAAAAATACCCCGAAATACTAATAGCCCCACAAATACATCGTGATTCATTAAAAATCATCTGTTTTCAAAAACTCTCTCTCTAACCCCAAAACCCCTACCGATGCTCACACAAGCACCCGAGATTCCGAGACACATCAAAAACCCAACTCTTAGGTTTTTACACCGTAATGTGAATACAATCTCAACCTCGGGATCCAACGATCCCAACTACCCAAATAAACGAGCCCAGAAGGCCCAACATCGCGATTAAACTCCAAATCGCTACGTAAAACAACTTTAGGGGTTATTAACACTACGGGATTAACATCTATAATCCCTGGTCATCACATAAACAATAGCCAAATACCAAAAATTCAACAAAATGCAACATTTTTCAAAATTACACAGCTGGCGATCGATCGCTCCACTGAGGCGATCGGTCGGCTCAAATTTTTCTTCGCGGCGATCGATCGCTTCAAACATGGCGATCGATCGCCTAACCCTTGGATTGGCTACTGCCTCTAGGCGATCGGTCGCCTCATTTTAGGCGATCGATCGCCTGCCCTGCGAGAAGCCCACTGCCCTTAGGCGATCGGTCGCCTCTTTTCAGGCGGTCGATCGCCTCGCACAGACACGCGATTTTCACCATTTTTGCACCAAAAATTCCTTCCCAACTTCCTCAACACTTATACCAACAAACTCAAAACACAAAAACACTTTAAACCTTCAATACACATCATAAAACAACCCCAAAATCCCACACCCAACCACAAAACATACCAACCCAAATAAACCCATTTTCAAACTCCAAACAACAACCCAAATTCACAATAAACCTCACAAAACAACAAGGGATGATATATATATACATCCTAGGCCCCAAATCTTACCAAGAAATCACAAGAATAAAGTTTTGCAAGAACTTCTCTTCCACCTTGGAGTTCCACTCGAAAATGAGAGGAGGAGGGTAGGGTTTGAAAAGTGTTGGGGTTGAATAATGTGAGGGGGGGGGGGGGTAAAGAGGATATGAGGTTATAGTGGGTTATGATAGTTTAATTAAATTTTACACCCCACTTCCTAACATGTTGTAAATTATGCCCCAACATTGTATTCTAGACACATTTCACCACAATGCGCCAAATATCAATTAAATGCATGTTTCACAAAATAATGACTACTAACACATGTAAGCCATTAAAACACCCGATTACCCAACATGCATAACGTGTACCCTGAAATGCTCTACCAGTCCACAAGACCAAGCATTTCCACATGGCGATTAATTCTAACACATAGGCAATTACCACCATAATTAATCATATGAACACATTTTATGCCTTAATCACAATTAATCATTTCGGGGACATCACAATACTCCCCTACTTAGAAGATTTCGTCCTCGAAATCGCATGCACTTACCCCAAAAGAAACTAAACATAAACACATACCAGATAATAGTTTCGGGTAGTGCTGCACCATATGCCGTTCCGTCTCCCACGTGGCCTCTTCGACACCCCGACGATCCCACTGAACTTTGACCATCGGTATAACCTTGCTTCGAAGTCTGCGATCCTCTCGATCCAGAATTCTGACTGGCCGTTCAACATAGGACACATTTGAACTCAACTGAACCTCTGAAGGCTGCAACACATGAGACGGGTCTGGTTCATACTTCCTCAACATAGATACATGGAAGACATCATGTATACCAGACAAGGACGGCGGTAGAGCCAAACGATAAGCCAAAGTGCCGATGCGCTGCAATACCTCGTACGGCCCAACATATCTCGGAGACAACTTCCCGCGCATACCGAAACAAACTACACCTCTGAAAGGTGAGATTTTCAGAAAGACTCTGTCTCCCACTTGGAATTCCAATGGCCGCCGTCGTTTATTAGCATAGGCCGCTTGCCTATCTTGAGCCGCTTTCATTTTCTGACGGATCACTTTGATCTTCTCTTCCATTTCACGAATCAATTCCGGTCCTCCGACCGCCTTACTAGTCAAATCTTCCCAGTACAACGGTGACCTACATCGTCGACCGTAAAGGGCCTCGAATGGAGCCATCTGAATGCTCGCCTGATAACTGTTGTTATAAGTGAATTCCACTAGTGGCACTGAATCTTGCCACGGAGTATTGAACTCCAAAACACACGCCCTCAATATGTCCTCAAGCGTCCGTATGGTACGCTCTGTCTGACCATCTGTCTGAGGGTGATAAGCCGTACTCAGTCTCACTTCTGTACCCAAAGCCGATTGAAGACCCTCCCAAAAAAGTGATGTGAACCGCGGGTCTCTATCAGACACAATCGAGACTGGGATGCCATGCAATCTCACCACGTCCCGTACATACAACTGGGCCATATTTTTAAGTATGTGAAAGTCATACTATATGGGATGAAGTGAGCCACCTTCGTCAGTCGATCTACAATCACCCAGATCGCATCAAATCCCGAGGCAGTCCTTGGCAAGTGGGTCACGAAATCCATAGAGATGTGCTCCCACTTCCACTCTGGTATCTCTAAACTCTTCAATTCGCCTCCGGGCCTCTGCCTTTCTGCTTTCACTTGTTGGCAAATTAGGCACTTCTTAACGAATGTCATAACGTCTCTCTTCATCCGTCTCCACCAAAATTGATTACACAAGTCCTTGTACATCTTTCTCCCACCTGGATGGATGCTAAATCTGCTACTGTGAGCACGATGCAAGATTCCTTGACGCAACTCTGGTGCCCTCGGCACTACCCAACGGTTACCAAGCCTCAAGGAACCATCTTCTGCTACTCTGAACTTCGATAACTGACCCAGACGTAAATATTACAACCATCTCTGCACCTCAACGTCTGTCATCTGAGCTTTCATGATAAGTTCAAAGATGTCCGGTTCTGCCAATAGGGTCGATACCAGCATCGGCGATACATCTAAATCAAAGTCATATCCCAAATGACAACAAGAGGTCATCAAGGCCGACAACTGAATAACATCATCTGCCGTACACTTCACCTTCCTACTTAAGGCGTCAGCTGTCAGGTTCGCCTTCCCTGGATGGTACTCTATCTCTCAATCATAGTCCTTGAGCAAGTCCATCCACCTCCTTTGCCTCATATTCAGTTCTGCTTGGGTAAATAGGAACTTCAAGCTCTTATGATCCGTGTAAATGGTGAAAGAAGTACCATAAAGATAATGCCGCCAAATTTTCAAAGCGAAAATAATGGCCGCCAGTTCCAAATCATGAACCGGGTACCTGGTCTCATGAGGCTTCAACTGCCTCGATGCATAAGCCACCACATGCTTATCCTGCATCAGTACACAGCCCAATCCCTGCAGTGATGCATCCGAGTACAAAGCAAACCTTTCGTTCTCCGAGGGGATCACCAGAACAGGTGCTGTAGTCAACCGGTGCTTCAACTCTTGGAAGCTTCACATGCCTCAGACCAAGAAAACGGAACACCCTTCTGTCGGATTAGCGATCTTAGAGAATCCCTCGACGAAACGTCGGTAGTAACCCGCTAAACCGAGGAAGCTACGGATCTCGGGCACAGATGTAGGCGCAGACCAATCCATCACTGCTTCCACTTTCCTGGGATCCATAGAAATCCCATCACTAGAGATCACATGCCCCAAAAATACCACGCTGCTTAGCCAAGATTCACATTTGCTCAGCTTTGCATACAACTGATTGTCCCTCAGAATCTGGAGCACTGTCCTCAAATGATTCCTGTGATCTTCCTCGCTCCGAGAATAGATAAGTTTATCGTCAATAAATACGATGACGAATTGATCCAAATAGGGTTGGAACACTCGATTCATCAAGCTCATAAACACAGCCGGGGCGTTTGTCACTCCAAACGGCATGACCAAAAACTCATAGTGACCATAACGGGTCCGGAAGGCCGTCTTCTGCACATCATCCTCTCTAACTCGGATCTGGTGGTACCCCGACCTCAAATCAATCTTACTGTACAACCTCGTGCCCTGCAACTGATCAAACAAGTCGTCGATCCGCGGAAGAGGGTATTTATTCTTCACTGTGGCCTTATTCAATTGTCTGTAGTCGATGCACAATCTCATCGACCCATCCTTCTTTTTCACAAATAACACAGGCGCACCCCAAGGTGATACGCTGGGGCGTATGTAACCCTTATCAAGTAGTTCTTGTAGCTGCTCTTTCAGCTCTCTTAACTCCGCTGGTGCCATCCTGTAAGGGGCACGAGAAATAGCGGATGTCCCCGGTAATAATTCGATCCCGAACTCAACTTCCCTAACCGGCGGGAATCCGGGAATCTCCTCCAGAAATACATCGGCAAACTCGGCAACCACGGGTATATCTTCGACTCTTAACTCTTCTTTCTTGCCAGCAATGTCAATGGCATAAATAAGATAACCCTCGTGCCCACGTTCCAATAACTGAGTCATCTTTAAAGCCGATATCAACGGAATTCTTGAGCGGGAACCATCCCCGTAAAAAGTCCACCGATCCCCTAAATCAGATCTGAATCGTACTGTCCTCTGACTGCAGTCCACTACTGCCTGGTATCTGTTCAGGACATCAATACCCACAATGCAGTCGAAGTCCGACATCCCCAGAACAATCAGGTCTGACTTCAACTCGTTGCCCTCAAAATAAATGAGGCCGCCATCAACAAACTGATCTGCAATCACACTCTTTCCAGCGGGTGTCGAAACCACAAGAGGCGTGGGTGACGGAGTCGTGCATATACGGTGCCTCTCCACAAAACTCGTCGACACAAAGGAGTGTGACGCACCTGTATCTATTAAAATATAAGCAGGGTGCGTAAATAAATAACACGTACCCGCTATCACTTCCTCTGGAGCTGTTGTTGCCTGCTCCCTGGTAAGGGCATACACTTGCCCTTGAGGTGGCCCCAACGACTGTCCTCCCAATGGCCTCGGTGCAAATGGTGGTCTCTGCTGTGCTGGCCTGTCTGAAGGTCTCCCCATAGTATTCTGTGGCCCTCCCCGGTTAGGACAATTTCTGGCCAAGTGACCATGTTTCCCACACTCATAACAAGCAGATCATCCTTTCACTGAATGGGGTCCCTCGCACAGAAAACACTTAACCTTCTCAAAATTGCTAGCCTTAGACTGTCCCCTATGAGACGGAGCATTACTTCCACGACCACCCCTTCCACGAGCATCTTGCCATCTACCACTGAATCTGGAAGATGATGAGTTTCCCTTTGGCTTAAAATGGTCGCCCCTTGGTTTCAAGTTTTCAGGGGTCGGTCTCTGAGATGGTGCTGGAGGCGGTGCCACAGTCGGATATGCACCCACTCCCAATTCTGCCAGTTCAGCTCGTGCTAGGGCGTCATCAAAACAAGTAGGGCCATAAGTGATCACCCTATCATACAACTCCGGCCTCAAGCCTTTCATAAAATTCCTCATCTTTGCTTGGGTGCTAGAGGCGATATGAGGCACATATCTGAGTAAGGAACAGTACTGGAGAGCATAGTCAGACACCGGCATAGTACCTTGCCTCAAGCTATTGAATTCATCGTCTTTAGCCTGCCGTGCCGCTGCTGAGAAGTACCGGGTCAGAAATCGAGTCCTACACAGCTTCCAGTTTATTTCCTGACCCTGATCTTCTTGTTCAATCACTGTGGTCTTCCACCACATCAACGCCTTTTTGGCCAATTGAAATTCTGCTAGCCATATCCAAGCTGTCTTTGCGCACGGGGCAGCTACAAATATCTGCTCCAACCTCTCTAGCCATTCCTCGGCCTTCTCCCCTGTTTCAGTCCCTTCAAAAGTCGGGGGCCGATAAGCTAGAAATTGCGTCAAACTCTGTTCTCCCGGCAATAGCTGTTGTTCGGACGGCTCTTCGCCCAAGGCTGGCGGCGGTGGGGGATTTATATGCCTAGCACTAGCATTTACACTCACTGCATCACCAGCATCTACATTTGCTGCCATACTGCAACACAAGCATTAACAACAATATCCAAAAACAATTCACATAATACATCGTTAGAAAACCATAACATGTTAGCATAACAGTCACATACTTCATATGCGCACAACATGTTAAAAAAAAAGATGCCTAGCCAACTTATTGCTAAGGCTACCCTTCACTCGTTCCCGGGTTCTCTAACCACTGCTCTGATACCACTAATGTAAGGACCCTAACGGTGAAATCAAGATATAAACAGGGCTAAACATGTATTAGAGACATCTTAGAGTTCAGGTTGTTATGAGAGCTCAATGCAATTACAGGCCAAAAATAAAACTTCAATAGTTAGTTAATTACATTCCCAAAATGTATGTCAAGACTAAACAAAAATCCTGTAATCTATCTTCTTTCAAGTCTCTTTCAGCTCACAGTTCATCCCAACCCTGAGTCCCTTTTGTCCAAAAGCGTACCTACAGGAACAACTCACCATGAGCATATATATATCACCATTTAATCACGATTCAACTTAACAAAATAATTAAGCGCATGCGGCAAATAATAGATATGCTCCTTGATCACCACATTAGCACATTTCACTGTTGTTCCTGTTTCACAAATTTATGCACAAAGTCATTAGTTCACGACATAATGATCGATAACGCATTTCCAATTATATCCACAATATTTCACATTAATCACTAGAATTGTGACTGTTCCGGTCCCAATACAACAGCGGAATTTTAGGACCCCTCTCTTCGACATATAGCGGCATCATATGATATCCCTCGCTTCGACAATGACAGCTGCATGTTACTTCGCTTAGACATGACAGCGGCAAATATCATACTACCATCGCTTCATATGACAGCGGCAAGTACCTCCCTCGCTCGGAGATAAAGGCTACCGGAACATTCATCAATTCTACCACAATTAATCAAACACAATTGATTCCAATATCATGAGATAACACTATCATTTCACATATTCCATCACATATGGGGCACGATATTCACATTATACATCATCAAAGTTATAACACGTTTTACCGTCCGATGCTCGTACGTCTCACTACGTACCTTAGTCCCAAAAGTGGAGAAGTTGTATAACTTTATCTCCTCGACGTTGTCGGTACCTGGGATGGTTCTACACAACCACACAAATCAATATTAGAAGCTAAACAATAGCCAAATACCAAAAATTCAACAAAATGCAACATTTTTCAAAATTACACAACTGGCGATCGATCGCTCCACTGAGGCGATCGATCGCCTCAAATTTTTCTTCGCGGCGATCGATCGCTTCAAACATGACGATCGATCGCCTAACCCTTCGATTGGCTACTGCCTCTCGGCGAACGATCGCCTCATTTTATGCGATCGATCGCCTGCCCTGCGAGAAGCCCACTGCCCTTAGGCGATCGGTCGCCTCTTTTCAGGCGGTCGATCGCCTCGCACAGACACGCGATTTTCACCATTTTTGCACCAAAAATTCCTTCCCAACTTCCTCAACACTTATACCAACAAACTCAAAACACAAAAACACTTTAAACCTTCAATACACATCATAAAACAACCCCAAAATCCCACACCCAACCACAAAAATACCAACCCAAATAAACTCATTTTCAAACTCCAAACAACAACCCAAATTCACAATAAACCTCACAAAACAACAAGGGATGATATATATATACATCCTAGGCCCCAAATCTTACCAAGAAATCACAAGAATAAAGTTTTGCAAGAACTTCTCTTCCACCTTGGAGTTCCACTCGAAAATGAGAGGAGGAGGGTATAGTGGGTTATGAGAGTTTAATTAAATTTTACACCCCACTTCCTAACATGATGTAAATTATGCCCCAAAATTGTATTCTAGACACATTTCACCACAATGCGCCAAATATCAATTAAATGCATGTTTCACAAAATAATGACTACTAACACATGTAAGCCATTAAAACTCCCGATTACCCAACATGCATAACGTGTACCCTGAAATGCTCTACCAGTCCACAAGACCAAGCATTTCCACATGGCGATTAATTCTAACACATAAGGATATGAACACATTTTATGCCTTAATCACAATTAATCATTTCGGGGACATCACAGGCAATGACTCTTGCCAAGAGTTATCAAACTCCAATACACAGGCACGCAACATATCCTCAAGCGTCTGTATCGTACGCTCTGTCTGTCCATCTGTCTGAGGATGATACGCTATACTCAACCGCACTTCAGTCCCCAACGCTGTCTGTAATCCTTCCCAAAAATGAGAAGTAAATCTCGGATCCCTATCCGACACAATGGAAACTGGTATCCCATGTAGTCTCGCTACATGTTGAATGTACAACTGTGCCATTCTCAAATACGTAAATGTCATACAATATGGCACGAAATGAGCTACTTTGGTGAGTCGGTCAACGATCACCAAAATGACATCCCAACCAGAAGATGTCCGTGGCAAATGAGTCACAAAATCCATCATGATATGTTCCCATTTCCACTGAGGAATTTCCAAACTGTTTAATTCACCTACTGGTTTCTGTCTTTCTGCTTTTACTTGTTGACAGACTAAACATCGTTTTACAAAATTCACCACATCCTGTTTCATGCGTTTCCACCAAAATTGGGTACGCAAATCTTTATACATTTTCTTTCCACCAGGATGTATACTATATCGACTACAATGAGCACGTTGTAGTAGTTCTTGGCGTAGTCCTAATATCGCAGGTACTACCCAACAATTCCTGTATTTCAGAATTCCATTACTTGCAAGTACAAACTGCGATGTTTGTCCTTGACTTATCATTTCCTTCCAATGTTGTACCTCATCATCAGTCATTTGTGCCATTCTGATTTTCTAAAAAATGTCGGGTTCAACCAACAATGTTGATACCCGTACTGGCACTGTTTCCACATCAAATTTATAGCCCAATGTACAACACGATGTCATCAACGCTGATAAAGGAATCATCTCATCAGCCGTATGATGTACTTTCCGACTCAAGGCATCTGCTGTAAGATTAGCCTTTCCTGGATGATATTCAATCTCACAATCATAATCTTTCAATAGATCCATCCATCTTCTTTGCCTCATATTCAACTCTGCTTGAGTGAATAAAAACTTTAAGCTTTTATGATCTGTGTATATGGTAAACGACGTACCATATAAATAATGTCGCCATATCTTCAAGGCAAAGACAATGGCAGCCAATTCCAGATCATGCACTGGATATCGCATTTCATGTGGTTTCAATTGTCGTGATGCATAAGCCACTACATATTTATCCTGCATCAATACACAACCCAAACCTAGTAATGATGCATCAGTATATAAGGCAAACCTGTCATGTTCCGATGGAATAATCAAAACTGGAGCTGTAGTTAATCGATGTTTCAATTCCTGAAAACTACGCTCACATGCCTCCGACCATCAAAACGATACTCCCTTCTGTGTCAAATGCGTCAATGGTTTGGCAATAGTTGAAAATCCTTCAACAAAGCGTCTATAATATCCAGCCAAACCCAAGAAACTACGAATCTCTGGCACAGAAGTAGGTGCTGACCAATTCAACACTGCTTCCACTTTCTTCGGATCAACTGATATACCTTTTTCTGAAATTACATGCCCCAAAAAGCCGACACTGTTCAACAAAAACTCACACTTACTGAGTTTGGCATACAACTGATGTGTTCTCAACAAGTGCAATACCATATGCAAATGTTGGGCATGTTCTACACCACTCTGTGAATAGATCAATATATCATCGATAAAAACAATGACAAATCGATCAAGGTATTCCTGGAATACTCGATTCATTAAACTCATAAAGACAGCTGGAGCATATGTCACTCCAAATGGCATTACCAGAAACTCATAATGTCCATAGCGAGTTCTGAATGCTGTCTTCTGTACATCACCCTCTCTCACACGTATTTGATGATAACCAGATCTCAAATCAATCTTAGAATAGATTTTTGATCCCTGTAACTGATCAAATAAATCATCAATACGAGGAAGAGGATATTTATTCTTTATGGTTACCTTATTCAATTGTCGATAGTCAATACACAATCGCATTGTCCCATCCTTCTTCTTAACAAATAATACCGGAGCACCCCAAGGCGATACACTAGGACATATGTACCCCTTGTCCAATAAGTCTTGCAATTAGTTTTCAATTCTTTCAATTCAGTTGGTGCCATCCGATAGGGAGCTCGTGAAATTGCAGAAGTACCAGGTATCAAATCAATACCAAATTCCACTTCTCGACTCGGTGGAAATCCAGGAATCTCATCTGGAAATACATCAGCATACTCTGCAACCACTGGTATCTCCTCCACTTTCCTATCTATTTATCGTTCAGTCACATCAAGGGCATAAATCAAATATACCATATGTCCACGTTCCAACAAACGTGACATCCGGATAGCCGATATCAAAGGAATTCTTGCCCTCGATCCCTGACCATAAAAGAACCACTGATTTCCAGTCTCAGACTGAAATCTTACTGTCTTCTGACAACAATCCACAACAGACTGATATTTACTCAACACATCAATTCAAAAAATGCAATCAAAATCTGTCATGTCTAACACAATCAAATCGGCTTGTATCTCATATTCCATATCAAACTGACAAACACAATCGGACACACTATGACAAGCCATCACAGTAGTTCCCATGGGTGTCGAAACATAAAGAGGCATCAACAAGGGAGACGAGCATATATGATACCGGTCAATAAAATTTTGTGCAACAAAAGAATGTGATGCACCAGTATCAATCAAAAGTAAAGCTGGATAAGTAAACAAAGTACACTTATCCGCTATCACATCATCAGGAGCTACCTCTGCTTGCTCCCTGTTCAGTGCATACACCTGAGCCTGAGGTGGTCCTGTCCTCTATCCTCCACTAGATTGTGGTATACCCTGTGGTCTCTGCTGCACTGTATTCTCTGACATTGGTCCTCTCCTATGTTGTCCACCCACTTAAGTACAATCACGGATCACATGTCCCGCCCTCCCACAACGGAAACAAACTACTGTAGTTAATTGAGGACAATCTCGTTTCAAATGTGGTCCTCCACATTTAAAGCATTGCACACCACTGCCACTACTACTACCTTGGACCTGTCCCTTGGCTCTTCAGTCATCTCCTTTCTGTGGTCCAAAACGTTTCCCACCAAATCGAGATGAAGAAGCACTTCCTCGTGATGGTTTAAACATTTCCCCCCGTGGTCTCATGCACTCTGATGTAGGTATCTGAGAATGTCCTACATGCTGATAAACACCAACAGCAATCTCAGCCATTTCAGCTCTCATCAACGCTTCCTCATATGAACAAGGGTTATTAGACATTACCCTATCAAATATTTCCGGCCTCAAGCCCTTTACAAATTGTCTAATCTTTACCTTGGTATCAGCGGCAATATGTGGTACATATCGTAACAACGACGAATAGTGCACCGCATACTCAGACACAGTCATACTACCCTGTTTCAGATTTGTAAACTCATCGTCTTTCCTCTGCCTTGCAGCCACAGAGAAGTAGTGAGCAAGAAAACGAGTTCTGAAAACATCCCAGTCCACAGTCTGACCTTGAGCTTCCAGCTCAATCAATGTAGCTTTCCACCACATCATAGCTTTCTTTGCCAATTGAAACTCAGCCAAACGTAACCAAGCAGTCTTGGCACATGGTGCTGATACAAATATCTGTTCAACACGCTCTAACCATTCCTCTGCCAATTCCCCTGATTCCGTACCCTCAAAGCGAGGTGGTTGATAACTCAGAAACTGTCAAAGTCAATTCCCCAGGCAACAATACCTGTTCCACTGGCCCTTACCCAATTGGTGGTGGTGGCACAGGCGCCATCCTCACACTAGCATTGCCACTCATGGCATCCCCAACATCCTCATGATGCCCTCTGTCTGTCATAACTGTATATCACGGGTTAACAATAACATTCACAAATATAAAACATGTTAGAAAAACATCATATTACAAATCCTAACATGTTTTCAAGTGTTTAGGTAACTCCATAATACACTTCCTCTACCCATGTTCACCCCGTTCTTGAACCACTGCTCTGATACCACTAATGTGGGGTCCTCGTTACTTAATCCATTATGTATTCAATCGCAAGTACATATGTGAGTCAGAATTAAGTAATTCATACACTGTTTAAGAGTTTCTTACTAATAGGTTGTTACAGATGTACAAAACTACAAGTACAAAAATCCATATTCACATATACATCACATGTATACATAACAACCTAAGCCAGCACAACTCCTATGCAGTGGTTCACTTCGCAGCGGAATAAGACTCACGATTCCCACGTCTATGAAATCCTACAGAAACATTCACACAACATGAGTATAGATAAACCACTATCTTAGTGCAATATCAAAACACAATATCAATGATAAATCACAATAAATATCATATCTAATGTGAATGCTCTGTATCATGCATCAACCAATGCACCATGTCCACATGTCTCAACTATCACCCTATTATCACGAGACCAATATGATATATCTATCTCAGCTCAATATGTCAGTGGAACCACATCACATCTTCATATTAGCAGCACATATCATAGTACCGTACTCATATGTGATAATAGCCAGAGTATATACCCAAACCAGGCGTATATCTCTCATACCAAGTATATGTAGCATACCGGAGCATATACCCAAACCAGACATATACCTCTAATGCTAACGTATATGTAGCGTACCCGAGCATATACCCAAACCAGGCGTATACCTCTAATACTAACGTATATACCTCATCCATTTCAAACACATGATATCCATGAATGTACATGCATATGATACTACCAATCATATGATACCAACACAACACACTTCATATGATATCAATCTCATAACATCATCACACAATATCTATACTCCGTACGTCAGCACGTACCTGTAAAGCGACACAAACGAGATAAATCAGTCGTCACTGGCTAATTGCCTCGTTGCCCCGTCCCCTGTGATGATGCTACAATAATATCACCATTAAACCATGTTATAAGAGGCTTCATAAACAATTGTGACAAAAATATAACATTTTCAAAAATTCCATGGCACCGATCGATCGCTACAATTGCCGATCGATCGCCAAAACTTTCTGTCTCCTCGCGATTGATCGCAACTACTTGGTGATCGATCGCCAAAATGCCCTGTTCATAGCGATCGATCGCTACAAACTCACCGATCGATCGCCACATATTTTCACCGCCTTAAATTTTATCTGTTCTCGGCGATCGATCGCAACACAAGCACCGATCGATCGCCGATGTCCAGAAAACGTAGAACATGGCGATTTTCAAGCATATCTTCATGGTACTTCTTCTACTACTCACAAATTTACATGTAACCATGTTTCTTCCTAGTATCGAATAAACATGTTTCTACCATCTTAATCCAATTCTTGGCATATAAACATGTTATGATTCTAAGCATGAACATTTGATATTCAAATTCACATACTTCAACACCAACTACACAATTCAAGTTTAAAACCATAAATTCCTTACCAAGAAGTTAGGAAATCACTTCACTTAACTTCCTAGCTTAATTCTCTAGTGAAATCCAAGCAAAGGATGGAAAATCAATCAAGGTTTTGAAGAGGCTTTTGGCAGAGATTTGTAAGTGTTGGAAGGTGAAGTATGTGTTCTAAAATCTGATTTGATATATATATATATATAAACCTTCAAATTCAATTACAAATTCACATGTAATTCCCTTCAAACTCATGGCAAATGTATTATGGAATGCAACTCACATGCACATTCTAATGCACCTTCAAATGCATACTCATAGTTTACTTGATATGCCACTATACTTGATTTAATTCAAGTCATACATTGCCATATGTTTCAGTCATTGCCATATATCATTTTATACATGTATTAATTCATCCTCGGTTCAACCCGAACCCAATTCATATCATATCGAAATTAGTCATAATAACGATATAATCATATCACACGTGTATACAGCAAATCGAGGCATTACATGATTCCAGGGATCGAAGTACCAGTGACGGTATTGAGCACCGTATTTTATACATTTGATGCACACATAGCTATTGATGCTCGCATGTGAGCACTATTATGTGTATATGGCATGTATAAAAAGGCAAAGGCCTTTCTCTCTTCATTTATGAGTAGCACGCAATTATTTATTAAATTGCTAAATGAATTGAGAACATGTTAGTGTATTATATTGGTGCATGAGATGTATGTGGACATGGTTAAGACCCTGTTATCTAAACAAGATTCCAAGGTGCAATTAAGAGAACTAATCATCCATAAATCAGAGTATTAGGCTGTGTTGATAATTTGAGCTTAAGAGATTACAGTACCAAAAGTTCAAAAAGGAATTATACATATTCCTAACAAAAGGTTACTAAACTGTAGCTTTACTCTACTCTTTGTAGAAGCTATACAAAAGTAATTCTCTATTCTGCTAATCCTGTATCACTCCTTACAGCTCAGCGTATCAACCCCGACCCTGGTTCTCCGTGTCAAAAGCACCTAAAAAGACAACCCCCGACACATGAGCACATCATAGTTCATATTCAACATAATATGAATGTAAGACCCCAACACTTAAACTCGTCATTAGTTCATTTATGACGTCGTATGTGTATAAATTTTTCATTTTCTTTTCATTCTTTAAAAAGAATCATTTCATGATTCCCATAATCCTATGACATAATAATGTTCAACATTATATGATCATCTCTACCAACAAATAGACTCAAGATTTCGCCCATTACCATCACCTTTACACCACTTTTATATTGTGGGTTTTTATAGAAATTTGGGCAGAGTCTCCCCATAAATTGAGCTATCCCAAAATAAGACACATCACCAATATAATTCCCAGCCAGGGAAAAACACAATACTTAAAAGAAAACAAAACTCTAAATAAGTTCCCAGCCAGGGAAAACACCATACTAGGAAGGAAGACATCAGAAGTGGGCATCAACACCCTTATACAGTCCATATACATGCTTCCAATTGCTCACATACGAGCATCAATAAATGAATACCAATCTAACTGAATAAATAGCGTATCCTATTTACCCACTCTCATATACGCTCCTGCTTCTGGAAGCGGCATGATCCAACAAAGCTCGAACCAATATCCCAAAGTAGTTTAGTACTTGTTGTACCTGTTTCAACAGAAACAGCCCTCACACGGGTGAGCATACCTTGTCACGATACTCATATTCATGACAATGCATAACAATTATAATTAATTCATAATATAACAATTTAAGAGTATCTAAAATCCATAAAAATGTACTCCCGGTACAGTTCGGAATCCGTATAGCTTCCATTAGCTGTTCCTGTTTCAGTCTCACATGCTTTCATAAACATCAAGTTCAGTATCGCTAATCACAACATGAAACTCATCAATGCAATAATTCAATATAATCACAATTCATCATTTATGCTCAATCATAACGAGTCTCATATTGAAGACAGCTCTGCCTGCACGTTAATCTCATTCTCAACCATTTCTCATATCGATCGTGCCAAAGGCATCCATACCCAACTCCGTATCCGGACCACGTACATTTACGTGTCCATCATACCACATATATCAACTCAATTCACATATTCATTTTCTTATATTCAGTTATCACAATACAATACATGAATACTGGAATATGAAATAATTCATATTATACCTGCTCGTAGGTCAGTACGTACCTTATAGTCGACAACATGAACAAGCTACCCTTGACTTCCAGAAGTTCCTGGAGTATCTATATCGAATATCAATTCGATATTAGCGCATTAATAATACAATTGTTATCAATAGGTAATTCCAACTCCCAATCTAATACCGTGAATCGATAGCTCAATAAAATTGACATTATCACATAATCAAGACAATCTATATTACTCAAACTCAAAGGTATAAATATCTCATACCATGGACCAAGACCCACCGAGAAACTATAATGCTTTTAAGTTTGAAAGTATAGGATTTTCACCACCAATTGATCAATGCTTTAGGCCAACACTTGACACCATTTAGACATATTATCGAACACCTCATGAGCATGATTTTGTCCTCATCTTTTAACCAATAATAATACTAAACCAAGACAAAACTCAACAATTCATTTTAAGTAATCCATTATCAACAAAGTGAGTTATAATTAGACCCCTAATAATCCATATCAATAGCCAAAATCCATAGGATAAACACATCCCAATACATGTTATTATAGACATAGCACCTACACATCTTAATATAAGTTGGAGCACATCCAAACAACATAAATTTTGATTCAATTCAAATAGCTAATTCAACCATTTTCAGTAGTATATTTGACTCTTTCAGCATCATTTCTATACATTTTAGTACGTCTGATTCAATCCAAGACAGCAGCAAGATTTAAACCTAAACAATAACATGATTCAATCCATTTTAGCATAATTTTGATTCATATCAGCAGCTACATTCAACCCATTTCAGCAGCAGCTACATTCAACCCAAAACAACATATTGCAAACCCAAAACCAGCATGATTTTCGAACCATATATAGTTGTAGGGTCTTCCTACCTTAACCTCAAATAATACACAATTTATGGACTAAACAAGCATTAATAACGTCTTAGGGTTCAGATTGTAGCTTTGAGCTAAAAAGATTTCAGGCCAACAATGAAATTTCAACCTTAATTAATTACATTCTCAATACGAATGTTAAAGCGATAGAATTATACTACTACTAGAGTAGAGACTATCCAGAAATCCTGAACCCTAACATCTTTCATGCTCCTCATAGCTCACTGCCTCAACCCGGCCCTTAGTCCTTTAGTCCAAAAGTGTACCTACAGGAACAACCCATCATGAGCATGTATATCGTTACTTAACATCATAAGACAATGGCATATAAATAAATGCATGGAAATAATTGGTAACGTATACTTCCTGGTTAATTGCATTAACCCTCTTTGGTTGTCCCTGTTTCATAGCCATGCATATAATCATTAATTCTTGACATGAATGATTAAAATAGTCATCTTATAAATATCGTCATCTTACAACATCATCATCATATAAGCATTATCATCTTATACATATCATCATTTATAACATCATCATCATATAAGCATCATCATCTTATAGCATCATCATCTTATAACTTCATCATCTTATAACGTCATCATCTTATAACATCATCATCATTTAAGCATCATAACAAAATACAACAATAAATGTACGAAGTCTTGGTTAAGTAATTTGCTGGTCATTCGTTAACTTCTTCTTGTTAACCCTGATTTACCTTCGTGCATATGAGCATCTTACCCCGTGGTATCTTACCACACAATAACATCGTATGGCCTCTTACCATATGGGCATCTTACCCCGTGGCATCTTACCACACAATAACATCGTATGGCATTTTACCATATGGGCATCTTACCCCGTGGCATCTTACCACACAACAACATCGTATGGCATCTTACCATATGGGCGTCTCACCCCGTGGCATCTTACCACACAATAACATCGTATGGCATCTTACCATATGGGCATCTTACCCCGTGGCATCTTACCACATTATAACATTGTATGGCATCTTACCATATGGGCATCTTACCCTTTTATAAACATCGTATATCATTATTGTAAATTTACTTATCACAATCATCATCATGAACATCATCATCATATACATCATCATCATAAACTTACTTATCATAATCATCATCGTGAATATCATCATCATAAACATCATCATCATCATAAACTTACTTATCATAATCATCATCGTAAACATCATCATCATAAACATCATCATCATAATCATCATCGTAAGCATCATCATCATAAACATCATCATCATAATCATCATCATCATAAACTTACTTATCATAATAATCATCGTGAACATCATCATCATAAACATCATCATCATAATCATCATCATCATAAACTTACTTATCATATCATCCTCGTAAACATCATCATCATAAATACTTATGAAATTAATGCATGGTCAGAGTTAGGAGTGCGTTACCGTCCGATGCCCGTACGCTTCTTACGTACCTTAATTCCAAAAGTGGAGAAATTGAAGAACTCTATCTTCTCGATGTTGTTGGCACCTGGGATGGTTCTACATAACCATACAAATTGATATTAGAAGCTAAACAATAGCCCAATACCAAAAATTCAACAAAAATCATCATTTTTCAACTTTTGAACAGTGGCGATCGATCGCTCAAAATGAGGCGATCGATCGCCCGATTTTTCACTTAGCGGCGATCGATCGCTTAAAATGAGGCGATCGATCGCCTGATGCTCATTTGGCTACTGGACGTTGGCGATCGATCGCGCCATTTGAGGCGATCGATCGCCTATCCTCATCTTCGCGTACTGCCTCTCGGCGATCGATCGCTGCTTTTGTAGCGATCGATCGCCACTTCCAGTGGCCGCGATTCCACCATTTTTATGTGCATTTTCCAAGCTTATTCTCATACCTTTCAACACCAAACTTCCCAACAATAACAATAACATCATAACCCACTAAAACCCACTTAAAACACTTCAAAAATCATACCCCAACAACATACAACATATACCCAACCAAACCCACTTAAATCACTTCAAAATCATCCCGTTTCAAATCCAAACTTCATAAAAACTTAAGGAAGGGTTCCATACCTCTTGAAGACTCCAAATCTTAACAAAGATCACACAAACACAAGTTTTGTGGAGTTTCCTCCTTCCTCCTTTGAAGGATTTCGAAAATGTGGTAAAGGGGTAGGGTTTGAGAGTAATTGGGGATTTAAGAGTGAAAGGGTAAAGTGAGTTGGGTAAGGTGGGGGAAAGGGTTAATTAAATTATACCCAAAAATTAACATGATGTATGAAATACCCCAACATGGTATTTTAAAAGCATTTTACAAAAATGCAACCAACTTCATTAAATTCATACTTTCCTCATAATTAACAATCAACACAATTAAATCATGTTAACACCTCATTTTCTATCATGCATAACATGCACTTTGAAACGTAACTCCCCTCCCGGGTCATGCCTATCATGTGACTAAGCATTTCATCGTGGTAATTAATTTCAACACATAAATCAATTATTCACATAATTAATCACATAAACATAATTAATGCTTTAATTGTAATTACTCATTTCGGGGACATCACAATAGCAAAGAAATCGAGTAATACACAGCCACAAAATCAAACCAAATGGAGCACATCGAACACAAAACATAGAAATTTTGGACCACATATTAGCAGATTTTTCAAGCATAAGGGCAGCAGGTTTTCAAACCAAGATCCTGCAGATTTTCGAACACCATAGTGATATTTTCAACTGAACGCATCAGTATTTTTCTATCTAAAAACTGCACTAAAAATCGTTCAAAATAACAAGTAAAACTAAGGGAGTAGCGACTATAATAATGAGATAAAAATATTCACAAACCTTGAAAAAATCATACGAAATTCTTGCTGAATCGCTGGCTCCTTGCATTGCTAAGCAGCGGCGAAATGGGAGAGGAAAGAATGGGGTGCATCGATGGTGACTTGGTGAGAGGAGTGGAGGGGAAGATAATAAAAGGCTACCTTTCACTAATTATCCTCCACACAATTAATATCTCAACCTTTTAACTTTTATTATTTATTATTATTAAAAATTCAGATTCATTTTATTATTTGCACAAACCCCTCCTTAATTAATTTGTACAACAATTCAATCCATACTCATTTTATTAAAGCTCCGGATCCAATTACGATTCCCAAGAATCAAACCCCGACATATCACATAAACACCGTAATTAAATCCAAAGAACAATTATCAATTATTCTGGGCATCACAATTCTCCACAACTAATAAAATTTCGACCTCGAAATTGAAATGTATGCTTACCGTAAAAGTCAACAGTAAGATTTACGTACCGTTATACAACTGAAACTAGTGACTTGACCATCTGTAGGATGACAGTCATCTGAATCATCACGGCTCACACATGTGCCCCATTACACCAACGATCTCAAGACTGCAAATCACATCACTTTACCATATTCTAACATTAGCATTCGATGAGCTATATATTAGTACCACTGTCATGTAGTTATATAAGATCAATCATCGTCATATTTAAGATATTCAGTAACATCCATTATTGTACTCTCAATTATCGTTTACTAACATGCAAGTATCCTCCATCAACTAAAATTAGTACCCACATACTAAAATTATCAAAAGCCATTATCTGTGTTTTCTTAGTCCGTATACATGATCTTAAATTATGCTTCACAATTATCTGACATTTATAAGAATCATATATCATGTACACAACAGTTATATCAAACATTAAACAGTATCAAGGTGATACTAACCTCGTTTCATAAGATTTCAAACGAAATCGTGTACCTCAACCTCAATCATGCTCGGTTTATCACCGATTATGTCATGAGTTTAACTTCTTTAATACCTTTCGTTGCCATGCAACTCTTACACTTCATGAACTCCTCATCATAATTTGATCATCAAAATCATCGTCAATAATCATGAAAGCCAAGACTTATAGTATTGAATCATTAATTGTCTTATATCATAATCGTAAGGTCGCTTCATGCAATTCCAACACTCACGTGCTCTTTAATAATCATTTTCACACATACATAATATTAGTCATTTTTCGGGTTTTATCCCATACACAGCCATCCATTTAATCCATCTTGAAATATGCATTGATGATTGCAAAACATTTGTGTATAACAAATTTATACCAGTGTATCGATAGCAATATTGTACAAATAATCTCATACCTGTGTAGCTGTAGAGTATGAAATGTACTCCAACATCATCATATCGCACACCACTATTGTCCCGTAGGGAACAAGGGTACTCTTGAGCCCTTAAACATCAACTTCATATCATCTCCTGGCTATTATCTGGTGCAAGGTAATGACTAGAAAACCCATTAGTCATTCTCACATACGTATATACACATTATACACACCAATAGCCACAGACCATCAGTATCAAATCATGATAAATGGCTTAACACCAATATTTTCATGTCACGATTATACTCATCTAACACAAGGCATCAACATCAATATCGAATAGTTCGTGACATACCTTTGTAGATGGAATCATCTACAATACACAATGGCATCATAATATCATGTTAATCACAGTACTCACATACTCTTAAGTATCAACATTTCCACATTACTTCACCCAATTACTATCTGTCATAGGACAAGTACAATATAATCTCGTTAGTATTTCTCAAATACTAGTAACATAACACGTACCTTGTCATTTACGCATTTCGATATTCATAATGTTTCTGTCATCAAACATTAGTTCCCTGCATCAAAAGTTTCACGCGGTTCTATACACAACATGTTACAGCACACTGTCTCATAGGGTGATTGAAATTTAACATAAGAATTGATTGCATGCTTCAATGACGCCATTTATATCAATCTTTAACTCATCCTCGAAACATAATAATTTATTAATCATGAATATTCACAATGATCACATGTCCACACACGACATTCGTAGTAATCACGCGTCATCCCGCAACATACTCATGTCATCCCGTGACACGCTCATTAAACTCATGTCTATCTGATGGTATTCTATTCAACATAATAGGTGATTAATCCATTATTATCCTACCACCTACAAAACTAGCATGCTTTCACAACAATAATTAACGCCACAAAATGATTAACATCTATTTTCAATATCTCATCACTACACACCGTAGATATGAGAGTGTTATCACAGAGGTTACACCCCTTCTTGCCTTATTACCGCAACAAAATATGAATGACACATCTAGGTTCCACTTCAATTCCGTTATCAACTTTTCTACACGTACATGATTTCAAAATCAATATAAATCAACCAAATAACTCGAATCAACATATATCAATATGTTCAACCAACTGAAACGGTTTACCTCGATACTTCGTCCTCCTGGATCGATCCAATATCCTCTTGGGCCTAAATCACATGTACCCAATGAGCAATAACATAACTGTACATAGCACAACTTCTATTGTCATCTGCAATCAAAGCATTATCAATACTCATTGCTAACACAATTGCGATACAACGGCATTCATCGCTAATCACAATAGCGGTACTAAAAATATTCAATGCTAACACAATAGCAATACATCAATCTTCATCGCCCTACGGCGGTACATAATACTCATCGCCAACGCTGGCATACATAATATCCATAATCACAATGAATATACATTCTTAAAACAATAATATGTAATAACACTTACTGTACACAGTTGAACCACACTTGATCCTTTAAATTGTCCCTGCTCTCAACATAAATATTCCACAAAATATGATTTCATATCAATACACAAAATGAGATACTCACCATCAACAGAATAGCGGAATGAGGCGTCGCTATATATATAATCGGCGGCAAGAACCATCGCCATGGAATCAGTGGAATACACCATCGATAGACACATGTCTGGCGGCATGAGCCATCGCCATCCAATATAGCGGAACGAGACATCGCTATCAATACACATGGCGGCATGAATGATGTGACTAGAAATAGACACATCTATTGCGCTTAATTATCTACGATTTGGTATATTTTGATTGATAAATTGATACATATGCTACCTAATCGTATATTTGTGTAAATGTAGGGAAATGTGAAGAAATCAAGCTAAAATGATGAAAGAAGCAATAAAGTTGAAGAAAAGAGGAAAAAAACCGGAATCCAAGACACATGTTGCTCCTTTCTCCTCAACTTTCTATATGTTCCAGCCATCTTTTAGAAATGTGGTCCATATAAAAGTTGTATAACTTTGAGTTATCTTCGCGTGGACAGCTGATTCATCAAATTCGGAGTTCGGACGAGAAAGTTATGGCCAAAATACGAAACTCGCCAGAAAAATGGAGGACAGGCGTAATTACGCCATTCACAGGCGTAATTACGCCAACGCTACGGCATGTGTAGGCGTAGCTACGCCATTCTACGCGTATTTACGCCAGAAGACTTTTGGAAAGTGTAAAAACTTGATTTCTTTCCTTCCCACATGGATTCTAACCTACTCCATCAGCCTCCCAATACATATATCCACAAAAATCAGACCTTTTAACCATTTTAGATAGTTAGGGTAGAGTAGTTTATGATAGTTTTATAATTTCTCTCTCAATTTTGTTGAAGACGGCTACGAAGATCGAAGCGAAGGCGGGATTGACACCTCGACGAGCGGAGATTGGATTAGTTTTCTTTCCCTTGTTTTTATTTATTGCTTTATCTTAGATTATGTCTAGCTAGTTTTAATTCTTGGTTGAGGAAGACAAATCCTTGGATTTATTTATCTTGGGGAGATTCTTACGCTTTAATTATCAATTTTATTGAGTATCAAGAGCTTTTCTGATTTTATTGATATGATTGTTGTGTTTGTTTATTGGATTGACAACCTAATAACTTGCATGAAATCTAACGCTAAATTAGATATCAAATACGGAATCGTTTGATCCCTCTAATTTACGAAGCAACTAAGATTGATGAATTTCCACTTGTGAGTTTGTTAAATTCTTAGGAAGAACACTTGACTAGATTAAACATAGACGCTTGGATTATGTTGTTTAGCTTCATCGATCTCACTAGTTCATATGCTATCATCGATTTAAATCTTAATCGCTTGTATTTTGATTGATTGTTTGATAAGGGTTAAACTAGAACGCTTGGGCTACTTAACTAAACGTAAGGTGAGATAGGACTTTGATTATTGGATTAAACGTCCAACGATGAATATTCATATGAAAAATTGAGTCTTTTGTAAATCGATGAAATAGATGATAATTCCAAGGAAGAGTCGACCGATACCAAGAATCGCTTTCATTAGTTAATCTTTGTTTTTAATTTTAGTTAGTATTATTCATTCACAACCCCATCTTTTATTGTTTTGATTTTGATTTTCATTAACACAAGAATTCACACCTCCTCGTGGGATCGATCCCTACTCACGCTACTACATTATTGCTATCAATCTTGAGGATTGAGTGGGGTTAATTTGGGCGTACACGATAAGCGCCACCAAATTTTGGCGCCGTTGCCGGGGAGGCGTTGTATATTTTTGTGTTAATATTTTCTGTTTTATTTCTTTCTCTTTCTTTTTCTTTCTTTCTTTCCCCCCACCGCTACTCTTGTTTGTTAGTGCTTACAGGTTGATTTCTCAAAATCGGATCTTATCATGGAGGACTATAGGCGACTAGACGAATTGGAGTATCTTGTGCACCAACTTGGCGTAGGGAGTGGACAAAGTGCATACAACTCAAGTTGGAGTGATCATCCCAATCTCAACTATGACAATCAATGGATGAGCCCACCTCCACCTTACATGCAGTCCTATCTACCGCCATACATACCACAATATTCGTCATGGCAGCAACAACCTCAATACCATACCCCTGGTGAGTCTTTAGAGAATCTTGTTTTAACACTTATTGATAGTACTTTGCAATTTCAACAGGAATTCAGGGCTAGCACTCAGAATTTGGGTAACCAAATGGAGCAAATAATAAGATCAGCCGATCGGATAGCAGCACAAAAGGAGACCATGATTGCATTCGAATCATGGAGTGATGAAGAAGATGAGACTCTGGAGAAGGTGGTACTGATGCCACACGAGCTAGAAGAGGAGATACATGTGCCAATAGAAGAAAAGGAGCTTGTATATCCTACAACTCCGCAAGGTAAGTTTCCAACTGAGAGCTATGTTGAATACTTAGATGAATCAAGTGATGTGGAAGAGGAGTCGGCGATAGAGTACTGTGTTGAAATGGATCCTTGGGACTATTTTTTCGAAGACAACACCTTGGACAGTGGTAAAGAGGTAGAAACTCCAGAAACGATGGTACTGATGCCATCAATACTTGAAGAACAAACAGAGGTCGATGTGGATTACAAGGAATCTTACCAGAATGAGATTCCAAAAGGCGAGCATAGGGGACGACAAGTTAAAGGATGCCATGAGGTAGATCTTGATCGACCTCAACTGACTTCTTTGGAGGAAGGCGACATAGTGAAAAGACAAAAACCCTCCAAGAGGTTCAAGGCAAATAGGCATCGTCTTAAGCGAGAAGGTTGGCGTCGGGCCACCGACATTAAACAGAGGCGCTGCTTGGGAGGCAACCCAAGGGGAGTTAGTTTCCTTTCTCCCTTTTATTTTTATTGCTTTATTAGTTAGACGTTTCTTTTCTCTTGTATTTTTGCCTTACATTGGGGACAATGTAAGATTTAAGTATGGGGGAGGGATTAGTGGTGTGTTATTGTTTTTCTTATTTCAAAATACAAAAAAAATCGAAAATTTGAAAATTTTGAGCTCATAGTTAGTAATGAACACATGCTTAGATTCACTAGCCCATGATGAAACCTAATTGAGATCATGCATGCTTTTGAACATAGGTGAATTGTTAACTTTGGAACACTTTGAACTCTAATGCAAAGTTTACTTTAACTTAGTAGTTGAATATTTTGAGCACATTATTGTCATGGCTTGTGAAGTGTGCATAGTTTAGTGAAGATTGTGTGAACTTTGTAATAGTCTTAAGAAGTCTCTAGTACATGCTAGAACTTAACTACATGCTCTTTGAGGCGTATGTCTAGACTACTTGCAAACATGAAAGTGATATAGGCAATCTTTGATGCGTTTGAGCCTTTCAAGCCTACCATGTAAAGAAAATCAATCACTAGTACCCTTTTTGAGCTTTAATGTAAAAGAATGGTAGTATGCTAAGCATACTAAAGACCCCCATTCAACATTCCTTGACTAGCTTATCATACTACCCTTTTAGCCTAAAATGCTTTTAATCCATACCTTTTAAGGGAGTATGATGTATTTCATTCAAATGCACTAGGAAATTCATTGAATTATATTTGTGAACGTTATTGTCAAAAGAATGAAATACATGAAAGAAAAGGAATGCGTTGAGAAATTTGATAAAAATATGACTCCGAGGGGAGCCAAGGCACAAAAGATTGAAAAATTGTTGAAATAAACCTTGAAAAAAAAAATGAACAAGGTTTGAAAAATTCATGCAAGAAGAGAAGTTTTAGTGTGCATATCATCATACTCTCTTACTTGATATATCTTTATCCTTTCTTTCATAAGCCAATACCTAGGCCAAGCTACAAGCTAATAAAGACCTACTTGATTTATGTTTGCAAAGTAGCTAAGATAGTGGAGAAGAGTGTGCAAGTGAGCTTATACTTGTGTTAGTGTATGACTTGAACTATTGTGGATTTACATATTTTGGAACTATAATTTGTACACAACACTTGTTTATGACCACACACACAAGTTCACTACTTTGTTGAGTATGAGATGTTTAGGGATTGAACTTGTTCCACTGTTAACTTTTCACCGCCTTTCATTACTATGCATGTTTAAAATTGTTGAGGCATAAAAGTGAGAACAAGTTAGTTTGTTATGAACCTATGAGCCAAAGTAAAAAGATTATAGTTTTATCTGATTTACTCGAGGTCGAGTAAAGAGTAAGTATGGGGGTGTTTGATGTGACTAGAAATAGACACATCTATTGCGCTTAATTATCTACGATTTGGTATATTTTGACTGATAAATTGATACATATGCTACCAAATCGTATATTTGTTCAAATGTAGGGAAATGTGAAGAAATCAAGCTAAAATGATGAAAGAAGCAATAAAGTTGAAGAAAAGAGGAAAAAACCGGAATCCAAGACACATGTTGCTCCTTTCTCCTCAACTTTCTATATGTTCCAGCCATCTTTTAGAAATGTGGTCCATATAAAAGTTGTATAACTTTGAGTTATCTTCGCGTGGACAGCTGATTCATCAAATTCGGAGTTCGGACGAGAAAGTTACGGCCAAAATACGAAACTCGCCAGAAAAATGGAGGACAGGCGTAATTACGCCATTCACAGGCGTAATTACGCCAACGCTACGGCATGTGTAGGCGTAGCTACGCCATTCTACGCGTATTTACGCCAGAAGACTTTTGGAAAGTGTAAAAACTTGATTTCTTTCCTTCCCACATGGATTCTAACCTACTCCATCAGCCTCCCAATACATATATCCACAAAAATCAGACCTTTTAACCATTTTAGATAGTTAGGGTAGAGTAGTTTAGGATAGTTTTATAATTTCTCTCTCAATTTTGTTGAAGACGGCTACGAAGATCGAAGCGAAGGCGGGATTGACACCTCGACGAGCGGAGATTGGATTAGTTTTCTTTCCCTTGTTTTTATTTATTGCTTTATCTTAGATTATGTCTAGCTAGTTTTAATTCTTGGTTGAGGAAGACAAATCCTTGGATTTATTTATCTTGGGGAGATTCTTACGCTTTAATTATCAATTTTATTGAGTATCAAGAGCTTTTCTGATTTTATTGATATGATTGTTGTGTTTGTTTATTGGATTGACAACCTAATAACTTGCATGAAATCTAACGCTAAATTAGATATCAAATACGGAATCGTTTGATCCCTCTAATTTACGAAGCAACTAAGATTGATGAATTTCCACTTGTGAGTTTGTTAAATTCTTAGGAAGAACACTTGACTAGATTAAACATAGACGCTTGGATTATGTTGTTTAGCTTCATCGATCTCACTAGTTCATATGCTATCATCGATTTAAATCTTAATCGCTTGTATTTTGATTGATTGTTTGATAAGGGTTAAACTAGAACGCTTGGGCTACTTAACTAAACGTAAGGTGAGATAGGACTTTGATTATTGGATTAAACGTCCAACGATGAATATTCATATGAAAAATTGAGTCTTTTGTAAATCGATGAAATAGATGATAATTCCAAGGAAGAGTCGACCGATACCAAGAATCGCTTTCATTAGTTAATCTTTGTTTTTAATTTTAGTTAGTATTATTCATTCACAACCCCATCTTTTATTGTTTTGATTTTGATTTTCATTAACACAAGAATTCACACCTCCTCGTGGGATCGATCCCTACTCACGCTACTACATTATTGCTATCAATCTTGAGGATTGAGTGGGGTTAATTTGGGCGTACACGATAAGCGCCACCAATGAACCATCGCCAACCAATATAGCGGAATGAGACATCGCCATCAATACACTTGGCGGCATGAACCATCGCCAACCAATATAGCGGAATGAGACATCGCTATCAATATCGATAATGTGGTTGTTCCGGTCTTGTTATAGCAGCGAAATTTTAGGACCCCTCGCTTCGACATATAGCGGCATCATATGATATCCCTCGCTTCGACAATGACAGCGGCATGTTACCTCGGTTAGACATGACAGCGGCAAATATCATACTAACATCGCTTCATATGACAGCGGCAAGTACCTCCCTCGCTCGAATATAACAACTACCGGAACTTCCACTAGCTCTGTATCCAGGTTAATACAACAGTTCACAATATAATGATCGATATCACGTTCCAGTTATAACCACAATATTCCACATTAATCACTAGAATAGTGACTGTTCCGGTCCCAATACAACAGCGGAATTTTAGGACCCCTCGCTTCGACAATGACAGCGGCATGTTACCTCGCTTAGACATGACAGCGGCAAGTACCTCCCTCGCTCGGAGATAAAGGCTACCGGAACATTCATCAATTCTACCACAATAATCAAACACAACAATTTGTTCCATTATCACAATATATCACTATCATGTCACATATATCATCACATGTAAGGGTTCACTATCCATGATATACATAATCAAAGGTGTAACACGTTTTACCGTCCGAAGCCCGTACGTCTTACCTTTCCTGATTTTCCTACAAAATCAGATCCCTTAACACATAATACATGAAGTGCCAGACATCACCATTAATGTCATCCCATCACATTCTATACGATCCCATCACATTCTATACGATTCCCGCAACCACAATGATTAGTAATACCACTTTTCATATCGTAAAAGCACATAAGCAATTAGTTGTATCACACAACATTAATACCATCATGTAAAAATATGTGCTACCAATTCCTATCAACAAGTTCCTAGGCCCTTAACAGTCCCAATGATCAACCACTGCTCTGATACCACTAATGTAAGACCCCAACACTTAAACTCGTCATTAGTTCATTTATGACGTCGTATGTGTATAAATTTTTCATTTTCTTTTCATTCTTTAAAAAGAATCATTTCATTATTCCCATAATCCTATGACATAATAATGTTCAACATTATATGATCATCTCTACCAACAAATAGACTCAAGATTTCGCCCATTACATCACCATTACACCACTTTTATATTGTGGGTTTTTATAGAAATTTGGGCAGAGTCTCCCCATAAATTGAGCTATCCCAAAATAAGACACATCACCAATATAATTCCCAGCCAGGGAAAAACACAATACTTAAAAGAAAACAAAACTCTAAATAAGTTCCCAGCCAGGGAAAACACCATACTAGGAAGGAAGACATCAGAAGTGGGCATCAACACCCTTATACAGTCCATATACATGCTTCCAATTGCTCACATACGAGCATCAATAAATGAATACCAATATAACTGAATAAATAGCGTATCCTATTTACCCACTCTCATATACGCTCCTGCTTCTGGAAGCGGCATGATCCAACAAAGCTCGAACCAATATCCCAAAGTAGTTTAGTACCTGTTGTACCTGTGTCAACAGAAACAGCCCTCACACGGTTGAGCATACCTTGTCACGATACTCATATTCATGACAATGCATAACAATTATAATTAATTCATAATATAACAATTTAAGAGTATCTAAAATCCATAAAAATGTACTCCCTGTACAGTTCGGAACCCGTATAGCTTCCATTAGCTGTTCCTGTTTCAGTCTCACATGCTTTCATAAACATCAAGTCCAGTATCGCTAATCACAACATGAAACTCATCAATGCAATAATTCAATATAATCACAATTCATCATTTATGCTCAATCATAATGAGTCTCATATTGAAGACTGCTCTGCCTGCACGTTAATCTCATTCTCAACCATTTCTCATATCGATCATGCCAAAGGCATCCATACCCAACTCCGTATCCGGACCACGTACATTTACGTGTCCATCATACCACATATATCAACTCTATTCACATATTCATTTTCTTATATTCAGTTATCACAATTTAACAATACATGAATAGTGGAATATGAAATAATTCATATTATACCTGCTCGTACGTCACTACGTACCTTATAGTCGACAACATGAACAAGCTACCCTTGACTTCCAGAAGTTCCTGGAGTATCTATATCGAATATCAATTCGATATTAGCCCATTAATAATACAATTGTTATCAATAGGTAATTCCAACTCCCAATCTAATACCGTGAATCGATAGCTCAATAAAATTGACATTATCACATAATCAAGACAATCTATACTACTCAAACTCAAAGGTATAAACATCTCATACCATGGACCAAGACCCACCGAGAAACTATAATGCTTTTAAGTTTGAAAGTATAGGATTTTCACCACCAATTGATCAATGCTTTAGGCCAACACTTGACACCATTTAGACATATTATCGTACACCTCATGAGCATGATTTTGTCCTCATCTTTTAACCAATAATAATACTAAACCAAGACAAAACTCAACAATTCATTTTAAGTAATCCATTATCAACAAAGTGAGTTATAATTAGACCCCTAATAATCCATATCAATAGCCAAAATCCATAGCATAAACACATCCCAATACATGTTATTATAGACATAGCACCTACACATCTTAATATAAGTTGGAGCACATCCAAACAACATAAATTTTGATTCAATTCAAATAGCTAAATTCAACCATTTTTAGTAGTATATTTGACTCTTTCAGCATCATTTCTATACATTTCAGTACGTCTGATTCAATCCAAGACAGCAGCAAGATTTAAACCTAAACAATAACATGATTCAATCCATTTTAGCATAATTTTGATTCATATCAGCAGCTACATTCAACCCATTTCAGCAGCAGCTACATTCAACCCAACAACATATTGCAAACCCAAAACCAGCATGATTTTCGAACCATATATAGCAAAGAAATCGAGTAATACACAGCCACAAAATCAAACCAAATGGAGCACATCGAACACAAAACACAGAAATTTTGGACCACATATTAGCAGATTTTTCAAGCATAAGGGCAGCAGGTTTTCAAACCAAGATCCTGCAGATTTTCGAACACCATAGTGATATTTTCAACTGAACGCATCAGTATTTTTCGATCTAAAAACTGCACTAAAAATCGTTCAAAATAACAAGTAAAACTAAGGGAGTAGCGACTATAATAATGAGATAAAAATATTCACAAACCTTGAAAAAATCATACGAAAATCTTGCTGAATCGCTGGCTCCTTGCATCGCTAAGCAGCGGCGAAATGGGAGAGGAAAGAATGGGGTGCATCGATGGTGACTTGGTGAGAGGAGTGGAGGGGAAGATAATAAAAGGCTACCTTTCACTAATTATCCTCCACACAATTAATATCTCAACCTTTTAACTTTTATTATTTATTATTATTAATAATTCAGATACATTTTATTATTTGCACAAACCCCCTCCTTAATTAATTTGTACAACAATTCAATCCATACTCATTTTATTAAAGCTCCGGATCCAATTACGATTCCCAAGAATCAAACCCCGACATATCACATAAACACCGTAATTAAATCCAAAGAACAATTATCAATTATTCTGGGCATGACAATGAATGTAAAGCATAAATGCATAAATCATAGGCATAGGATACTTCCTGAATTCCAATGCATTTAAAACGCCCATTTTGGTGCATAACCAACCATATATGCAACCATAATGCATATCAAATCATGTATGCAACCATAATGCATAATTAAGACCATGTATGCAACCATAATGCATAACCAATCGAAGCGCAATAAATACGTTTTGTCGTCCGATGCTCGTACGTCTCACTACGTACCTTAGTTCCGAAAGTGGAGATATCGTGGAACTTTATCTCCTTTGATGTGTGGCTACCTGGGATGGTTCTACACAATCACATGAATCCACATTAGAAGCCAATAAATGAACCATTACCAAAAACATCATCATTTAGAACAAAATCCCAAAACCACATTTTTATGCCTTGCGATCGATCGGTCCCTAAGCCCCGATCGATCGCTAAGTGAAGAAAAATAGGCATCCAAGTACTGCCTCCACCGATCGATCGAAACATTTTATCGATCGATCGAGACGTCACACCGATCGATCGGAACAAAATTTCGATCGATCGGTAAGCTCATTTCACGCCTTGTTCAGGCTCTGCCCTGCTCGATCGATCGGACACATTTCTCGATCGATCGGGCAGCCCTGTTCCTGCGAGAAACTTCCATGTATGAGCTTCCAACAACACCTAAACTCATATACAACCAAGATCAACCACCATTCTCAACATTTAACCACAAAACAACCTTAAAATACATCCCCCAAACATAAACAACATGTTGGACCAAGATCCACCCTTTTAACCCCAAAAACAAGCTACAAACCCAACCAAAACTCAACAAAACTCTACCATAATGGAAGCTTACCACTTGAGCTCCAAGATTTTAGCAAGAAATCACAAAAAGACTCCTTTTTCAAAGCTTTCTCCTCCCCTCTTGTTTCAGAAACGAAAATGGAAGCTCTAAGATGAAAGGAGAGGGATTTGGGGACATAAAGCTGATAGGAAAGTGGATGGGATGTAAAGTATGCAAGTGGCTCCCTTGCCAACTCACATGGGATTTAAATGTGTATCAAAACACAAGCATGGTATATAAAATACCCCAACATGATATTTTAAAAGCGTTTTACTACAATGCACCAAAATCACCATTAAAATCACGCTTTACCAAAATTACAAACCAACACATTTAAACCATTATAACACCCAATTTCCCAACATGTATAACATGCACCATGAAATGCTCTACCGGGTCACGCCTACCATGTGACAAGCATTTTACCAAGATAATTAGTCCCAACACATAATCTAATTATCACCATAAGATCACATAAACATAATTAATGCCCAAATTGCAATTAATTATTTCGGGGATTGTAGGGTCTTCCTACCTTCACATCATATTATACAAGTATTATGGACTAAACATGCATTCATAACCTCTTAAGGGTTCCGGTTGCAACTTTGAGCTAATAAGATTACGGGCCAAAAATGAAATTTCAACCTTAATTAATTACATTCTCAATACGAATGTTAAAGCGATAGAATTATGCTACTACTAGAGTAGAGACTATCCAGAAATCCTGAATCCTAACATCTTTCATGCTCCTCATAGCTCACTGCCTATCAACCCGGCCCTTAGTCCTTTAGTCCAAAAGTGTACCTACAGGAACAACCCATCATGAGCATGTATATCGTTACTTAACATCATAAGACAGTGGCATATAAATAAATGCATGAAAATAATTGGTAACATATACTTCCTGGTTAATTGCATTAACCCTCTTTAGTTGTCCCTGTTTCATAGCCATGCATATAATCATTAATTCTTGACATGAATGATTAAAATCATCATCTTATAATATCATCATCATATAAGCATCATCATCTTAGAGCATCATTGATAGGCTTAGATTTTGAGTGTTTTTAACTTTAATTTCTTCCTACTTTCCGTATTTTTTCCTGGATGATATTATGCTTTTTGGTGTTTATTCGTTTGTTTCAGGAAAATAGATCGGAAGTGGAAGAAATGAGCTTATATGAAGATAACGAGCGAAATCGAGGCAAGAAAGGGTTGAAATGAAGAAGTGAAAATTTCGAAATCTCGATCGATCGAGATTATGTCTCGATCGATCGAGACAGACAGTGCGCTGAGAAGATATGAATTTCAAGTCTCGATCGATCGGAACAAATTTCCGATCGATCGAGCGAGGCAGTGACTCCAGAGCAAATTTTATTAAAGTCTCGTTCGATCGGTGGAAAATCTCGATCGATCGAGCGAGACAGTGAGTTTCAAAAGCTGGCATGAACAGTGCACCGATCGATCGGTAGCAAATCTCGATCGATCGAGTCGCGAAATCCTGAAGATTTTATTTTCCTTTTTTATCGTGATTTTGGAGGGTTTTAAGCGGGAGTTGATTCATTCAAAAGGGAGAAAAAAATCAGATGAAATTTCTGGACCAAAGAAGAGCCCTAGCCGCCGCCTAGTCGCCACCAAGGAGATCCGTTCTTCCGGTTCTTCGCCCGAGCCAAAGCCAATCAATTCCGGAGTGCAAGGAAGGAGCAAGAGAAGAGATTTCGGTGCTACGCACGGATTCATTCCGCCGTTTATCGTATTTCTAGACTTTAATCTATTTCATATTAATTTTCAATTGATGTTTTTGAGGTCGAGAGACGATTAAACTTCGTTTGTATTTGATTTGAAACAATTCTAGTTTATTTTATTGAGATTTAGTATCATTGTGTTTGATATATTGATTCAATTGTGTTTGAGTGTATTGATGTCTATTGTTCATGATTTAATCGATTGTTAAGATCAAAGCCTAGCTAACTTTGATTGATTCTGAGAGTTATAACCGAGATCGAGAGATAACGTTGTAACACGCTCTTTTAATTCATGAAGTATGTTATGATTGAGATCGAGAGATGATATCGCATACGTGAGAACTTGGAATCGAGAGATTTAGAGTTGTAAGGTTTTGATAATTTATGCAACTTTGAATTAGTAAATAGGTGCACGAGAGTGACTTATTCTAATTTATTGTTAGTTTCTTTACAGCTCGAGAGAGTGTATTGAATAATAGCGAAAACCTTTAACCCTTAGAATCAATTGGTTAATAATTTGCTTATTCAAATGAATCATTAAAGATAACACAGTTGAACGAAGAGCTTGATAAATTTCTTGAGCAACTTACCTTCGCATATCCGGAACTATTCATTTATTGTTTCTTGTTTGAGTTTCTTTTCTTAGTTTAAGTTTGGTTTAGATAATCACATTTGTTAATCGTAGGCTAAATATAATTTTATGAATCTTATTTGGTACTTATAAGTTAGTCCCTGTGGATTCGACAACCCGTACTTAATTTTCACTATACTAAAACTTGACAACCGTGCACTTGCGGTAGAATAGCTTCACACTAATCTTTGAAATAAATCTTTTGTTTAAAAATAAAGCGGTCAAGTTTTTGGCTCCGTTGCCGGGGACTAATCTGTATAATATCATAGAGATTAGTTAATTGTAATTTAGCCAATTCTTTTATTATTGCGTTTTTGTTTTTCTTTTCTTTGTTTTCTTTTGTTGATCTTTGTTAATAACTTTGTGTATTTTGTTGTCTCCTTTTGTCTATTTTGTACAGGAATCATTTCTCTAGTGCATGCTCAGAAGAGAGGAGCCCATTCTCGAACCTTTCGATCCGGAGATAGAAAGAACTTTACTTAGGCGATTACGAGAAGCTCGAGCGATGGCTGATAATAACGAAGCACAGCACCCTAGATCGATGATGGACTTTGCGCAACCGGCATTTCATGGATCGTTGTCTAGTATTACGAGGCCGACGATTCAAGCGAACAATTTTGAGATCAAGCCGGCAATCATACAAATGATTCAGCACTCGGTTATGTTCGGGGGAGCAGCTACGGATGATCCGAATAATCACATCTCCAACTTTTTGGAGATTTGTGACACATTCAAACATAATGGCGTCTCTGACGACGCCGTCAGGTTAAGACTTTTCCCCTTTTCATTACGAGACAAAGCTAAGTCATGGTTGAATTCCCTACCTGCAGGTTCTATAACAACATGGGAGGGGATGACAAAAGCGTTTTTGTCAAAGTACTTTCCCCCTTCCAAGACGGCAAAGATGCGGAACGATATCACAACTTTTGGGCAGTTTGACCCCGAGACGTTATATGAAGCGTGGGATCGTTTTAAGGAGTTGTTGAGGAGATGCCCACACTATGGTCTACCCATATGGCTGCAGGTACAAACTTTCTATAACGGTTTATTTTCTTCTAACCATTCAATGATTGATGCAGCATCTGGGGGGATCAATAATGAGAAAGACGCCGGAAGAAGCATATAGCTTGTTGGAGGAAATGGCGTGCAACAGCTACCAGTGGCAGTCAGAGAGGAGAACGCCACAGAAGCCAATGGGAGTCCATCAAGTGGACGAGATCACTGCTCTTTCGGCTCAATTAGAAGCCATGAACCGGAAGATAGACAGCATGGGAGCGGCAGCAATGCAAGCCCAAGCTATCTTCTGTGAGCTGTGTGGAGGCGGTCATCCTAGCATCGAGTGTCAGGCAGGTAACCAGTTTAACCAATCTGTTGAGGCTGTTAATTTTGTAGGTAACAGGACACCCAACAATTCATACTCGAATTACAACCAACCATGGAGGAACCACCCGAACCTAAGATGGTCGAACCAGGAGAATGTGCTGAACCCACAACCGCAGGCCGGGTTCACACAAAAGCCGAGTATGGAGGAACTGATGGCAAAGCTGATTTCATCGACAGAGGTAAGGATGCAAAATAAAGATGCATCGATCAAGAATTTGGAAGTGCAGATAGGGCAGTTGGCCACGTTGATATCTGGGAGGACGCAAGGTACGCTCCCGAGTGATTCTGTAAAGAATCCAAAGGAGCCATCAAATTGAGAAGACGATGAGGTGACAGTCCAGCTTGGGACTATAAATTAAGAACTTCCGTTTTTCCTTCCTCAAATTTTGTTTTTGATTTCTTGTTTTGATGTGATTTTGTTAGTTAGTTTGTTTTGAGTTTGTCTGGGAATGAATTCGTGTATTTTCTATTGCAGGTGTGAAAGCAAGAGCAAGTTGGTTGTAGGCGAGGCAATCCGAGAGAAAGATGTTGAGAAAAATTTCAAATTTTGTTTGCTGCTGCTGGCGATCGATCGAGACAAAATCTCGATCGATCGCCCGATTTTTTTTAAAAAGACATTGTGCCTACTGCCTCGCTCGATCGATCGAGAATTTTTTCCGATCGATCGAGCGAGAGAAAATTTTGAAAAATAATAGGGCACAGACGCAGCATCCATCACTTTCAAAAATCAATTTTTCTCCTCTCCACAACAGAACCCTAGCCGCCTTTTCAAATTCCTTCATCTAATCTCATAATTTTTTTTCCATCAAATTTAAATTTACTTCAAATCTGGGAAGTAATATTTGTTTTAATGAGATTTTCATTGCAGATTTGAAGAATTGCAAGGCAAATTGGGTAGAAGTACATCAAAAAGGGAATTCCAAGCCAAGCCAAATTTTTCCAAGATCAGATTTTTAAGCGGAAGGGATCAATAAGGAGGAAGATTTATAGTGTTGTGTGGTGATAGTTGGATTTAATTGAGTTAGTTGGGAATCATTTAGCAAGAAAATGTCATCCAGAAAGAGGTCAAAGCAGGCGGAGGCTTCCCAAAAGCAAAAGCAGGCGGAGGCCACTATTTCTGAGCCAGGATATGACGAACAGAAGTTTCTCAATGCCACAATTGCTGAATTATACCCCACCTACCATAAGAAACCCCTGAGCCGTGAAAGGGGAATGAGCATGGATAAATTGGAGTGTCCTGTCATTAGGACAGTCCGGCGAAAAGGGTGGTTTCAATTCGTTCAGACACCGATTGATGCTGTGGTGCCACTGGTAAGGGAGTTTTACACAAATCTTCGAGCTGTTAGACCAGGGCACCAAGTAAGTGTTTATGTTCGAGGGAAGGATGTGTTGGTGGATCGAGCCGCAATCAACAATATTCACCGGATGCCTTTAATTCAAAACTGTGCATACCAATCTTTCAAGAGTAGCAGGATTGACTACGATGAGGTATTGACAGTTATTGGCAAGCCGGGAGTGGATTGGCAAAGGAATGATAAAGCAGAGCCACAGTTGGTTCTAAAGAAACATTTGAAGCCAGAGGCCCAAGCATGGTTTTCATTTGTCGCCTCTGCCTTCGACCCACACTTCTGAGGTCACAAAAGACAGAGCGGTCCTGGTATATGCCATCCTCTCAGAGAAGGAAGTGGATTTCGGCGAGATCATTAGTGATCACATTGCAGAGATTGGGAGCAGCCCACCGACCTACGCACTACCGTTTCCATCCACGATCACTGCTTTATGTCAGCGGTACGGAGTGACATGGGGGGAAGACGAGGAGCTACTTCCGCCGAAGACACCGATCATTGTGGACGCTCCACCACCTCCTACGGGTCGACGAAGACCTTCGGACACTACACAAGCTGGAGCATCATCCTCTGCTACAGAACATACACGTGTTACTTTGGACTCTCTTCATAGGGATCTCCAAGATATTCGCCTGGAGCAGCAGAGCATTCACAGCATGCAGCGGGACATTCATAGCATGCAGATAGCATTGCAGATGGACCATGAGCAGGTAGCTCAGCGTCAGATGGAGTTCATGCACTATCAGAGTGCATGGAACACTGCCATGGCCCATGGCTTTCCAGGTTTCCAGTTCCCACCGGAGCCACATTTTGCACCTTATCATCCGCATGCACCTCCACCTTCTGAGTACCCACCATTTCCGCCATATCAGGGCGAGGAGCACCACTACCCAGTTCCCTCTCCGGAGCATGATGAGGACGACGATCAGTGACGATCGTCGTCATGTTATGTGTCTTTGCCTTTGCATTTATTTTTCTTGTTCATTGAGGGCAATTCACATGCTAAGTTTGGGGGGGTTTTTGAGTATTTGTATATATCTTGCTTTTGCACATTCTGCTACTTGTCTTGTTTCTTTTCCTAGCATGACTGCATGATGTTGAGACTGATTCATCCTTGAGCATTACCAACAAAATTTTTTTTTATTGATTGAGTTATTCTTGAGAATTGATGAGTTGGAATTGCAACGGTAATACATGATGAAATTAATCCTCATCTAGATAGGAGTCATGGAAATGTTTAACTTGTTTTTATATATCCTTTGTTAACTATATGTCAAAACTGAGGAATAATTTGAGCACTTATTGAGTCATGATTGAGTGAAGTATGTATTGATTAAGTTGAAAATTTGTGTTAACTATGATGAGTCTTGAGTATCTTAGATAACTCTACAGTTTAGTTGAAAGCACTTTGAGGCGAAATTTATAATTAGGAACTAGACTTGGAGATGATTTAGGCGATCTTTGGACCGTTTGAGCCTTTCAAGCCTACCTGGTATACTTTATTCCTTAGTGTCCCCTTTTGAGCCTTATTGAAAAAGAATGGTATATGCATTGCATATGATTAGACCCCCATTCGGCATTCTTGGAAAAACTCATTATACCCACCTTGGTTTGAGCCTAAAAGAACAATTTTATCCATCCCTAGGAGAGTATAATGAATCTCATTCGTTGCACAGAATTGTTATATACAAATGAGTTCAAAAAGGACGAAAGAATGAGCAAAGAAAAAGAAAAGGTGTAGAGAAAGCCTTGAAAAGAAAATTTAAATAAGACCCAAAGTGGCCAAGGCTAGAAAATGTGAAGAGAAGCTCAATGATTATGTGAGAAAATAGTTGAACTGATTTTATTATACTCTCTTCTTTGAATTCATCCTACCTTTTCTTTGAAGCCGACACCAAAAGGCCTAACGTTATAAGCTTTTAAGACCTTTTGATCCAAGTCTAGGGAATAATTACATTAGTGGAGAAGTGCTGGATAGTAAATTTGTAGAGTAATTCAAAGTAATCTTGACTAGGAGTTGATATGACACAGTTGATCTTAAAGATATATATGTAACTCATGTTTGACAATAGCACACACGCACGTTCCGATGTTGCGATGTATTGTTTAACTTAGGAGGAATTGCTTCTTGTTAAGTGTTGAATGACTTCTATTGATGTGTAAGTAGGATTTCTGAGTTTTTACGTATGTTGTAAAGATGATTCATGCTTAGTATCGAGTTTAACTTTTCTTTTTGAGCTTATTGCTTGCTCGAGGACGATCAAGTCTAAGTTTGGGGGAGTTGATAGGCTTAGATTTTGAGTGTTTTTAACTGTAATTTCTTCCTACTTTCCGTATTTTTTCCTGGATGATATTATGCTTTTTGGTATTTATTCGTTTGTTTTAGGAAAATAGATCGGAAGTGGAGGAAATGAGCTTATATGAAGATAACGGGCGAAATCGAGGCAAGAAAGGGTTTGAAATGAAGAAGTGAAAATTTCGAAATCTCGATCGATCGAGATTATGTCTCGATCGATCGAGACAGACAATGCACTGACAAGATATGAATTTCAAGTCTCGACCGATCGGAACAAATTTCCGATCAATCGAGCGAGGCAGTGACTCCAGAGCAAATTTTATTAAAGTCTCGATCGATCGGTGGAAAATCTCGATCGATCGAGCGAGACAGTGAGTTTCAAAAGCTGGCATGAACAGTGCACCGATCGATCGGTGGCAAATCTCGATCGATCGAGTCGCGAAATCCTGAAGATTTTATTTTCCTTTTTTATCGTGATTTTGGAGGGTTTTAAGCGGGAGTTGATTCATTCAAAAGGGAGAAAAAAATCAGACGAAATTTTTGGACCAAAGAAGAGCCCTAGCCGCCGCCTAGTCGCCGCCAAGGAGATCCGTTCTTCCGGTTCTTCGCCCGAGCCAAAGCCAATCAATTCCGGAGTGCAAGGAAGGAGCAAGAGAAGAGATTTCGGTGCTACGCACGGATTCATTCCGCCGTTTATCGTATTTCTAGACTTTAATCTATTTCATATTAATTTTCAATTGATGTTTTTGAGGTCGAGAGACGATTAAACTTCGTTTGTATTTGATTTGAAACAATTCTAGTTTATTTTATTGAGATTTAGTATCATTGTGTTTGATATATTGATTCAATTGTGTTTGAGTGTATTGATGTCTATTGTTCATGATTTAATCGATTGTTAAGATCAAAGCCTAGCTAACTTTGATTGATTCTGAGAGTTATAACCGAGATCGAGAGATAACGTTGTAACACGCTCTTTTAATTCATGAAGTATGTTATGATTGAGATCGAGAGATGATATCGCATACGTGAGAACTTGGAATCGAGAGATTTAGAGTTATAAGGTTTTGATAATTTATGCAACTTTGAATTAGTAAATAGGTGCACGAGAGTGACTTATTCTAATTTATTGTTAGTTTCTTTACAGCTCGAGAGAGTGTATTGAATAATAGCGAAAACCTTTCACCCTTAGAATCAATTGGTTAATAATTTGCTTATTCACATGAATCATTAAAGATAACACAGTTGAACGAAGAGCTTGATAAATTTCTTGAGCAACTTACCTTCGCATATCCGGAACTATTCATTTTATTGTTTCTTGTTTGAGTTTCTTTTCTTAGTTTAAGTTTGCTTTAGATAATCACATTTGTTAATCGTAGGCTAAATATAATTTTATTAATCTTATTTGGTACTTATACGTTAGTCCCTGTGGATTCGACAACCCGTACTTAATTTTCACTATACTAAAACTTGACAACCGTGCACTTGCGGTAGAATCGCTTCACACTAATCTTTGAAATAAATCTTTTGTTTAAAAATAAAGCGGTCAATCATCATCCTATAAGCAACATCATCTTATAACATCATCATCTTATAACATCATCATCTTATACCATCATCATCTTATAGCATCATCATCTTATAGCATCATCATCTTATAACATCATCATCTTATAACATCATCATCATATAACATCATCATCTTATAGCATCATCATCTTATAACATCATCATCTTGTAACATCATCATCTTATAACATCATCATCATATAACATCATCATCTTATAGCATCATCATCTTATAACATCATCATCTTATAGCATCATCATCTTATAACATCATCATCATATGAGCATCGTCATCTTATAAATATAACAGTAATGTACAAAATCATAGTTAAGTAAACATGCGGTTTATTCGTCAGTTTCTGTTTGTTGACCCTGATTCACATTCCTGCATATGGGCATCTTACCCCATTGTATGTCATCTTACCGTATCATAACATCGTGTGGCATCTTACCACGTGGGCATCTTACCCTATCGTATGGCATCTTACCATATCATAATATCATGTGGCATCGTACCACGTAATAACATCGTATGGCCTCTTACCATATGGGCATCTTACCCCGTGGCATCTTACCACATAATAACATTGTATGACATCTTACCATATGGGCATCTTACCCCGTGGCATCTTACCACATAATAAAATTGTATGGCATCTTACCATATGGGCATCTTACCCCGTGGCATCTTACCACATAATAAAATCGCATGGCCTCTTACCATATGGGCATCTTACCCTGTGGCATCTTACCACATAATAAACATCGTATCACATCTTCATAAACTTACTTATCATAAACATCATCATCGTAACATCATCATCATAAACTTACTTATCATAAGCATTATCATCGTAACATCATCATCATAAACTTACTTATCATAAACATTATCATCATAACATCATCATCATAAGCTTTCTTATAATATCATCTTCACAAACATCATCATCTTAAATTTATTTATCACAATCATCATCATAAACATCATCATCATAAATACTTATGCAATCAATGCATAGTCAGAGTTAGGAGTGTGTTACCGTCCGATGCCCGTACGCTTCTTACGTACCTTAATTCCAAAGGTGGAGAAATTGAAGAGCTCTATCTTCTCGATGTTGTTGGCACCTGGGATGGTTCCACACAACCATACAAATCAATATTAGAAGTTAAATAATAGCCTAATACCAAAAATTCCATCAATTAAGCCAAGAAAACATCTTCAGCAAAAACGCTCTACCGATCGATCGGTCATCCTTACCGATCGATCGGTAACTGTTCATAATTTCCATTGTAAGCTACGGCTTTTACCGATCGATCGGTCCAAGATACCGATCGATCGCTAGCCATCCACCGATCGATCGGTCACTTCCACCGATCGATCGGTAAATAAAGAAACTTCAGTCCTCGCTTCGCACATGCACCGATCGATCGTTGCCCTGCTACCGATCGATCGGTCGCTGCGATTTTTCGAGTAAACTCCATCTTTTTGGTACAAAACTACCAAATAAACCAATACATCTTAAACCAAATACATCCCAACAACTTACCACCACAAAAACCTCATAAAACCATACCCCAAACCCATACAACACATACATCAAAACAACCCACATAATCACTTCAAAAATCACCCCATTTCAAATCCAAACATCATCAAAACTTTAGGAAGAGTTCCATACCTCTTGAAGACTCCAAATTTTGATAAAAATCACACAAACTCAAGTTTTGTGGAGCTTCCTCCTTCCTCCTTTGAAGGATTTCGAAAATGGGGGGTGAAGTTAGGGCTTTGGGATGATTTGGGGATTTTAGGGTGGAAGGGTAAAGTAAGTTGGGTAAGGTGAGGAAAGGGTTACTTAAATTATACCCAAAAATTAACATGATGTATAAAACATCCCAACTTGGTATTTTAAAAGCATTTTTACAAAATGCAACCAACTTCATTAAATTCATACTTTCCTCATAATTAAAATCAACACAATTAAATCATGCTAACACTTCATTTTCCACGCACAACTTAATCATCGTAATAATTCATCATATAAACATAATTAATGCTTTAATTGCAATTAATCATTTTGGGGACATCACAGGGATATCACAATACTCCCCTACTTATAAGATTTCGCCCTCAAAATCGCATGCACTTACCCAAATCAAAACTAAACATAAATCACATACCAGAGAATAGTTCCGGGTAGTGCTGCACCATATGCTACTCCGTCTCCTACGTGGCCTCCTTTACACCCCTGCGATCCCACTGTACCTTTACCATTGGTATCACTTTGTTCCGAAGCCTGCGATCAGCCCTATCCAGAATCCTGACTGGCCGTTCCTCATAGGATATATCAGAATCTAACTGAACCTCAGAAGGCTGCAATACAAGCGACGGATCTGGCTCATACTTCCGCAGCATAGATACATGAAACACGTCGTGAATACAAGACAACGACGGTGGCAGTGCCAAACGGTAAGCCAAGGTACCGATGCGCTGTAAAATCTCATACGGTCCCACATACCTCGGAGACAATTTACCACGCATACCAAACCGAACTACACCCCTGAAAGGTGAAATCTTCAAAAAGACCATGTCTCCTAATTGAAACTCCAACGGTCTCCGCCGTTTGTTCGCATAGGCTGCCGGCCAGTCCTGGGCTGCCTTCATTTTCTGACGGATAACCTTTATCTTATCCTCCATCTCCCGAATCAGTTCTGTGGGGTCTTCCCACCTTAACAGTGATTAATAGACATAAGAAGGACTAATCATGCATTAATAACGTCTTAAGGTTCTGGTTGTTATATGAGCTAACAGGATTACATGCCAAAAATAAAAGACTTCAAAAATAATTCATTACATTCCCAAAAGAATGTTAATATTTAGATTTATACTACTCCTAGAGTAGATACTAATCGTGACTTGAATCCTAAACATTCCTGTGTTCCTCGTAGCTCACTGCCTCAACCCGACCCTTAGTCCTTTAGCCCAAAAGCATACCTACAGGGACAACACATCATAAGCATATACAATCTTACTTAACATCATAAAAACATCATAGTAAATGCATGAAATATTGGTTAAGTAAATATGCTGGTTATTCATTAACTTCTTATTGTTGTCCCTGATTCATAATCATGCATATGGGCATCTTACCCTGTGGCATCTTACCACATAACATCGCATGGCCTCTTACCATGTGGGGCATCTTACCCCGTGGCATCTTACCACAAATAACATCGCATGGCCTCTTACCATGTGGGGCATCTTACCCCGTGGCATCTTACCACAAATAACATCGCATGGACTCTTACCATGTGGGGCATCTTACCCCGTGGCATCTTACCACAAATAACATCGCATGGCCTCTTACCATGTGGGGCATCTTACCCCGTGGCATCTTACCACAAATAACATCGCATGGCCTCTTACCATGTGGGGCATCTTACCCCGTGGCATCTTACCACAAATAACATCGTATGAATATATGTAAACATCTTATCAACCTCGTAAACATCTTATAAACATCGTAAACATTTTATAAACATCATCATTTCATCATCAATACTCATGCAATAAAAGCATAGTCGTAGTGTAAAGATGCGTTTTACCGTCCGATGCCCGTACGTCTCTTACGTACCTTTTCAAAAGGAGGAGGAGTCAACAGACTTATCTCCTTGATTGTGCTGGTACCTGGGATGGCTCTACACAACCACATAATACAATATTAGGCACCGATACGAGAATCGAAATCAAATTTCAAAAAAGAATATCAAATTTTATCACACATGAACAGTGACTACCGATCGATCGGTCTCCCCCACCGATCGATCGCTAACTGTTCATCATTTTCATTATTTTGCTACGACATTTGCCGATCGATCGGTGTTCATCACCGATCGATCGGTCGTTCACATTCATGCGAGATTTTCCAGAAATCTCGAACACCTCAATTCATACCCTTCTAACTACTTCATAACATACATACAATGCCTCAACAAGCATATCAATAGCTTCATCATACTTCCATGCATGTATTAAAATTAAAGGTTCACTCATAACCTAAACCGACATGCATTAAAGCTACCCCTTTTTATCAGTACTCGATCAACATTTCTGAAAAACAGGGCATAATTATACAGCCCAGAATTTTTGAACATACATCTTTATAGCAACAAAACTACCACATAGCCCATAGTTCATGCTTAAACAAATATGCTGGCATTCTCACCAAACTACCATGTATGTAATCACGTCAAAGGTTTACTCATAACCTAAGCTAGCATGCTTCAAATCTTCATAATAAAAGCCCTACCCAACATACAAACAGGGCACTTCCTTCCCCAGATTTTCGAGGAGCCCTTTTTACAACCGAAAATCTAACACATAAAGCATGTAAGTTACTTACTAAAACATGATAGGGGCTTCATAAACATTACCTACAAGTGTTAATAACAAGGTTTCAACAACCCTAACACTAACATGCCAAAACTGCTACGATGAACATACATGCATAAAATGAAAAAGCTGGTGAACCAGCGTGATTCCTCACCACTTTTGCTCTTCGATTTTTGCCAAGAAAAGACAAGGAATTTCCGACCACTTTCCTCCTAGTAGCAGTCCAGATTACAGACGAGAAGAAGGGAGGAAGAAGGAAGTTTTTGGAAGAGACAAGATTGAAAATATCTTAAGCCAACATGCCTACTTGGTCAATTATTTTCCAGAAAACAGGGGAGGGGGCGTGGGTTGCTCCAAGTGGGGGGTAGGGTGGTTGCATGTAGGGTGGTGTTGTGGTGTTTAATTGTGTTCCGGTATTTTATATGATGTATAAAAATATCTCCCCTTGATATTTTATAATCTTACTACATCAATACAACAATTAAAACATCTAACATGCCCTCTAAATCATATCATCATATCATAAATATAATAACCCCCAATTAAAGTACCACAACCCTCTTAAACACATCGTAAATCATCATCGCAGCATATAATCATATAACATTTCGGGGGTATTACATTACTCCCCTACTTATAAGATTTCGTCCCCGGAATCTACATGCATCATCATAATGGAACTAAACATTAAAAACATACCAGAGAATAGTTCCGGATAGTGCTGCACCATATGCCATTCCGTCTCCCACGTAGCCTCCTCGACACCCCGACGATCCCACTGAACTTTGACCATCGGTATAACTTTGCTCCGTAGTCTGCGATCCTCTCGATCCAGAATTCTGATTGGTCGTTCTACTTAGGACACATCTGAGTCTATCTGAACTTCTGTAGGCTGTAAGACATAAGACGGGTCTGGCTCATACTTTCGTAACATAGAGACATGAAAAACATCGTGTATGCCAGACAAGGATGGCGGTAGAGCCAAACGATATGCCAATGTACCGATACGCTGTAAAACTTCATATGGCCCCACATACCTCGGAGATAACTTTCCCCGCATCCCAAAATGAACCACACCCCTGAAGGGCGAGATCTTTAAGAAGACCCTGTCTCCTAACTGGAATTCCAGCGGTCGTCGCCGCTTATTGGCATAGGCCGCTTGCCTATCCTGTGCCGCTTTCATCTTCTGGCGTATCAACTTTATCTTCCCGTCCATGTCCTTGATCATATCCGGTCCTCCGACCGCTTTGCTAGTCAAGTCCTCCCAATACAGCGGTGTTCTACATCGTCGTCCATACAGAGGAGCCATTTGAATGCTCGCCTGATAACTGTTATTATAGGAGAACTCCACCAGCGGCACTGAATCCTGCCACGGAGTATCAAACTCCAAAATGCATGCCCTCAACATGTCCTCGAGCGTCTGAATGGTACGCTCCGTCTGGCCGTCTGTCTGAGGGTGATAGGCCGTGCTCAGTCTCACCTCTGTGCCAAAAGCTGTTTGGAGACCCTCCCAGAAATGTGAAGTGAACCTCGGGTCTCTGTCAGACACTATCGAGACTGGAATACCATGCAATCTCACCACATCCCGTATATACATCTGGGCCATCTTCAAGTATGTATATGACATACTGTAAGGGATGAAATGAGCCATCTTCGTCAGCCTATCCACGATCACCCAGATCGCATCAAATCCTGAGGCCGTCCTCGGCAAGTGGGTCACGAAGTCCATAGATATATGCTCCCACTTCCATTCAGGCACCTCTAAGCTCTTCAGCTCACCACCAGGCCTCTGCCTCTCTGCCTTTACCTGTTGGCAGATCAAACATCTTTTCACAAACGTGATCACCTCACGCTTCATGCGTCTCCACCAGAATTGAACGCATAGATCTTTGTACATCTTCTTTCCCCATGGGTGGATACTGAACCGACTGCTGTGAGCTCGCTCCAAAATTCCTCTACGCAGCTCTGGTGTATCTGGAACTACCCATCGGTTGCCCAGTCTCAAAGAATCATCCTCAGCCACTCTGAACTTGGATGGCTGACCCTGAAGTACCAATGATGTCCATCTCTGAACCTCACTATCCGACTTCTGGGCCTTCCTGATTGCCTCAAATATATCTGGCTCTGCCAATAGGGTCGACACTCGCACAGGCGACGTGTCTAAATCGAAATCATAGCCCAGATGGCAATAAGAAGTCATCAAGGCCGACAAACACATAACATCCTCTGCAGTACTCTTCACCTTCCGACTTAAGGCGTCTGCTATTAAGTTCGCTTTACCTGGATGGTACTCAATTTCACAATCATAGTCTTTGAGCAAATCCATCCACCTTCTTTGCCTCATATTCATATTCAACTCTGCCTGAGTGAATAAGAACTTCAGGCTCTTATGGTCCGTATATATAGTGAAAGACGTGCCATACAAGTAGTGCCTCCAAATCTTCAAGGCAAAAATGATGGCCGCCAGTTCCAAATCATGCACTGGATACCTAGCCTCATGTGGCTTCAGCTGCCTCGATGCATAAGCTACCACGTGCTTATCTTGCATCAATACACAGCCCAAACCCTGTAGTGACGCATCCGTATACAAGGCAAATCTCTTATTCTCCGACGGAATCACCAATACAGGTGCCGTAGTCAAGCGACGCTTCAGTTCTTGAAAACCTCACAAGCCTCAGACCAAAAGAAGGGGACTCCTTTCTGAGTCAGCTGTGTCAGGGGTTTGGCAATCTTCGAGAAACCTTCAACGAAACGTCGGTAATAACCTGCCAAACCGAGGAAACACCGTACCTCCGGTACAGAAGTTGGTGCAGCCCACTCTAACACAGCTTCAATCTTCCTGGGATCCACAGATATCCCATGGCTAGATATGACATGGCCCAAGAATACCACGCTGTCCAACCAGAACTCGCACTTACTAAGCTTTGCATATAACTGATGATCCCTGAGGATCTGAAGCACTGTCCTCAAGTGCCTTACATGCTCTTCTTCTGTACGAGAGTAAATAAGTATGTCGTCAATGAAGACTATGACGAACTGATCCAAATATGGCTGGAACACCCTGTTCATCAAACTCATGAAGACAGCTGGGGCATTCGTCACCCCAAAAGGCATGACCAGGAACTCATAGTGCCCATATCTAGTCCTGAAAGACGTCTTCTGAACATCATCTTCCCTTACTCGAATCTGATGGTACTCCGACCTCAGATCGATCTTACTGTAGAGCCTCGTACCCTGCAACTGATCGAACAAGTCATCGATCCTCGGAAGTGGATACTTGTTCTTTACTGTAGCTTTGTTCAGTTGTCTATAGTCAATGCATAGACGCATCGATCCATCTTTCTTCTTAACAAATAAGACAGGCGCACCCCATGGCGATACCCTAGGGCGTATGTAGCCCTTGTCAAGGAGCTCTTGCAACTGTATCTTTAACTCCCTTAACTCTGCTGGTGCCATCCTATATGGGGCACGAGAAATTGCAGACGTCCCTGGTAGTAACTCAATCCCAAACTCGACCTCTCTCGTCGGTGGGAATCCGGGAATTTCCTCCTGAAAGACATCAGCAAACTCTGCCACTACGGGCACATCCTCAACCTTTAACTCTTTCCTCTTTTCCGTCATATCAACAGCATAGATAAGATATCATGTATGACCTCGTTCCAATAACTGTGCCATCTTGACAGTAGATATCAACGGAATCTTTGGGCGAGAACCATCCCCAAAGAATGTCCACTGGGCTCCCATATCAGACCTGAATCGGACAGTCCTTTGCCTGCAGTTTACGACTGCCTGATACTTGTTCAGAACATCATTGCCCACAATGCAATCGAAGTCTGTCATTCCCAGCACAATCAAATCTGATCTTAACTCATTATCCTCAAAATAAATGAGGTCATCATAGACAATCTGATCCGTAGTCAAACTTCTTCCTGCGGGGGTCGAGACTATAAGAGGCATGGGCGACGGAGAAGTGCATATGTGGTGCCTTTCAACAAAACTCATCGACACGAAAGAGTGTGACGCACCGGTGTCTATCAATATAAGAGCAGGGTGTGTAAATAAAAGGCACGTACCCGCTATCACCTCCTCCGGAGCCGCTGTAGCCTGCTCCCTCGTCAAAGCATATACCTGCCCCTGAGGTGGCCCCGTGGGCTGACCTCCATACTGCCTCGGTGCAAAAGGTGGTCTGTGCTGTGCCGCTCTGTCCGCAGGCCTCCCCGCAGAGTCCTGCTGTCTTCCCCTGTTGGGACACTGCCGAGCAAAGTGGCCTCTGTCGCCACAGACATAGCAGCCCACGCAATCCTTTGCCAAATGTGGTAGTCCACATAGAGTGCACTGAACTCTTCCAGATCTGTCTCCCTGAGGCTGTCCTCTCCCAGATGGAGCATCATTCCTACGGTTCCCTTTCCATCGATTCTCGGGCCTCTTGCCACTGAATCTCGACGCTGAAGTGTTTCCCCTAGGATTAAACTGATCACCCCTAGGCTTCAAATTGTCAGAAGTGGATTTCTGAGGGGGTGCTGGAGGTGGCACTGCATCAGGATATGCGCCAACTCCCAGTTCGGCCAACTCGGCCCGTGAAAGTGCATCATCAAAACAGGCAGGGCCGTAGGTAATTACCCTGTCATACAGTTCCGGCCTCAAGCCCTTCATGAAGTTCCTCATCTTCGCTTGAGTGCTTGCAGCAATGTGTGGCACATAACGCAGTAAGGAACAGTAGTGTAGAGCATAGTCAGATACAGGCATGGTACCTTGCCTTAAATTGGTAAACTCATCCTCCTTGGCCTGTCTCGCAGCGGCTGAGAAGTAGCGGGTCAGAAACCGCGTTCGGAACATCTTCCAATTTACTTCCTGTCCCAGAGCCTCTTGCTCAATCACTGTGGTCTTCCACCACATCAGTGCCTTCTTGGCCAGCTGAAATTATGCTAATCTGATCCAGGCCGTCTTTGCACAAGGCGCTGCCACAAATATCTGTTCAATCCTCTCCAACCATTCCTCAGCTTTTTCCCCTGATTCAGTTCCCTCGAACATCGGGGGTCGGTACGTCATGAATTGAGCCAAGCTCAACTCCCCAGGTAGCAACTGTTGTTCAGAGGGTTCTTCGCCAAAGGCTGGTGGTGGCAGTGGATTCGTACGCCCAGCACTTGCATTTACACTAATGGCGTCACCCACTTCTATATATGCTGCCATGCTGCAACACAAGGGTTAATAACAACACCAAAAGCAGTTCATAAAGTACATCGTTAGATAATTAAACATGTTAGCATAACATATAAACTTCATATGCAACATACCTATAAAACATGTTCAAAAGTAAGCACCTAGCCAACTTATTGCTAAGGCTACCCTTCACTCATTCCCGAGTTATCTAACCTGGCTCTGATACCACTAATGTGGGGTCTTCCCACCTTAACAGTGATTAATAGACATAAGAAGGACTAATCATGCATTAATAACGTCTTAAGGTTCTGGTTGTTACATGAGCTAACAGGATTACAGGCCAAAAATAAAAGACTTCAAAAATAATTCATTACATTCCCAAAAGAATGTTAATATTTAGATTTATACTACTCCTAGAGTAGATACTAATCGTGACTTGAATCCTAAACATTCCTGTGTTCCTCGTAGCTCACTGCCTCAACCCGACCCTTAGTCCTTTAGCCCAAAAGCGTACCTACAGGGACAACACATCATAAGCATATACAATCTTACTTAACATCATAAAAACATCATAGTAAATGCATGAAATATTGGTTAAGTAAATATGCTGGTTATTCATTAACTTCTTATTGTTGTCCCTGATTCATAATCATGCATATGAGCATCTTACCCTGTGGCATCTTACCACATAACATCGCATGGCCTCTTACCATGTGGGGCATCTTACCACAAATAACATCGCATGGCCTCTTACCATGTGGGGCATCTTACCCCGTGGCATCTTACCACAAATAACATCGCATGGCCTCTTACCCCGTGGGGCATCTTACCCCGTGGCATCTTACCACAAATAACATTGCATGGCCTCTTACCATGTGGGGCTTCTTACCCCGTGGCATCTTACCACAAATAACATCGTATGAATATATGTAAACATCTTATCAACCTCGTAAACATCTTATAAACATCGTAAACATTTTATAAACATCATCATTTCATCATCAATACTCATGCAATAAAAGCATAGTCGTAGTGTAAAGATGCGTTTTACCGTACGATGCCCGTACGTCTCTTACGTACCTTTTCAAAAGGAGGAGGAGTCAACAGACTTATCTCCTTGATTGTGTTGGTACCTGGGATGGCTCTACACAACCACATAATACAATATTAGGCACCGATACGAGATCAAATTACAAAAAAGAATATAAAATTTTATCACACATGAACAGTGACTACCGATCGATCGGTCTCCCCCACCGATCGATCGCTAACTGTTCATCATTTTCATTATTTTGCTACGGCATTTGCTGATCGATCGGTGTTCATCACCGATCGATCGGTCGTTCACATTCATGCGAGATTTTCCAGAAATCTCGAACACCTCAATTCATACCCTTCTAACTACTTCATAACATACATACAATGCCTCAACAAGCATATCAATAGCTTCATCATACTTCCATGTATGTATTAAAATTAAAGGTTCACTCATAACCTAAACCGACATGCATTAAAGCTACCCCTTTTTATCAGTACTCGATCAACATTTCTGAAAAACAGGGCATAATTATACAGCCCAGAATTTTTGAACATACATCTTTATAGCAACAAAACTACCACATAGCCCATAGTTCATGCTTAAACAAATATGCTGGCATTCTCACCAAACTACCATGTATGTAATCACGTCAAAGGTTTACTCATAACCTAAGCTAGCATGCTTCAAATCTTCATAATAAAAGCCCTACCCAACATACAAACAGGGCACTTCCTTGCCCAGATTTTCGAGGAGCCCTTTTTACAACCGAAAATCTAACACATAAAGCATGTAAGTTACTTACTAAAACATGCTAGGGGCTTCATAAACATTACCTACAAGTGTTAATAACAAGGTTTCAACAACCCTAACACTAACATGCCAAAACTGCTACGATGAACATACATGCATAAAATGAAAAAGCTGGTGAACCAGCGTGATTCCTCACCACTTTTGCTCTTCGATTTTTGCCAAGAAAAGACAAGGAATTTCCGACCACTTTCCTCCTAGTAGCAGTCCAGATTACAGACGAGAAGAAGGGAGGAAAAAGGAAGTTTTTGGAAGAGACAAGAGTGAAAATATCTTAATGCCAACATGCCTACTTGGTCAATTATTTTCCCGAAAACAGGGGAGGGGGCGTGGGTTGCTGCAAGTGGGAGGTAGGGTGGTTGCATGTAGGGTGGTGTTGTGGTGTTTAATTGTGTCCCGGTATTTCATACGATGTATAAAAATATCTCCCCTTGATATTTTATAATCTTACTACATCAATACAACAATTAAAACACCTAACATGCCCTCTAAATCATATCATCATATCATAAATATAATAACCCCCAATTAAAGTACCACAACCCTCTTAAACACATCGTAAATCATCATCGCGGCATATAATCATATAACATTTTGGGGGTATTACAAGTTCGGGTCCTCCCACTGCTTTACTGGTCAAGTCATCCCAGTATAATGGCGACCTACAACGCTTACCATACAAAGCCTCAAACGGTGCCATCTGAATACTCGCCTGATAACTGTTGTTGTAAGAAAACTCTACCAAGGGCAAGGAATCTTGCCATGAGGCATCAAACTCCAACACACAAGCTCGTAGCATGTCCTCGAGCGTCTGTATAGTACGCTCAGTTTGACCATCCGTCTGGGGATGATATGCCGCACTCAATCTCACCTCAATACCCAATGCTGACTGAAGACCTCTCCAGAAATGAGATGTAAACCGCGGATCTCTGTCAGACACATTAGACAGTGGAATCCCATGTAGTCTCACTATGTCCCGGACATACAATTGAGCCATCCTCAAGTATGTGTACGTCATACAGTAGGGGATGAAGTGAGCTACCTTTGTCAGCCTGTCAATGATCACCCAAATGGCATCACAACCTGAAGTAGTCCTCGGCAAGTGGGTCACAAAGTCCATAGATATGTGTTCCCACTTCCACTCCGGTATCTCTAAGCTCCTTAGCTCGCCACCGGGTCTCTGCGTCTCTGCCTTAACCTGCTGGCAGATCAAACACCTCTTGACAAAAGAGATCACATCATGTTTCATCCGCTTCCACCAGAACTGATCACACAAGTCCTTATACATTTTCCTCCCTCCTGGGTGGATACTGAATCGGCTATTATGAGCTCGCTCTAAGATTCCTCTACGCAACTCCGGCGTACATGGAACTACCCATCGGTCACCACGTCTCAAAGAACCATCCTCAGCCACTCGGCTGCCCCTGAAGTGCCAATGATGACCATCTCTGAATCTCATCATCTGTCCTCTGAGCTCTCCTGATATGCTCATAGATATCTGGCTCAGCCAATAAGGTTGATACATATACAGGCGATGTATCTACGTCAAAGTCATAGCCCAGATGGCAATATGAAGTCATCATAGCTGACAAATGCATGACCTCCTCAGCAGTACTCTTCACCTTCCGACTCAAGGCGTCTGCTGTCAAGTTCGCCTTCCCCGGATGGTACTCTATCTCACAGTCATAGTCCTTGAGTAGATCCATCCATCTCCTCTGACGCATATTCAACTATGCCTGAGTAAACAAGAATTTTAGGCTCTTATGATCCGTGTATATGGTAAAAGATATACCATACAGATAGTGCCTCCAAATCTTCAGGGCAAAGATAATAGCCGCCAACTCCAAATCATGAACCGGGTATTTAGCCTCATGCGGCTTCAACTGCCTCGATGCATAAGCTACCACGTGCTTATCTTGCATCAATACACATCTCAAGCCCTGTAGTTATGCGTCAGTATATAGAACAAACCTCTTGTTCTCCGTGGGAATTACCAATATAGGAGCCGTGGTCAACCGGTGCTTCAGCTCTTGGAAGCTCCCCTCGCAAGCCTCTGACCAAAAGAAGGGTACTCCCTTTTGGGTCAACTGTGTCAGTGGCTTAGCAATCTTAGAAAATCCATTGACAAAGCATCGGTAATCACCAGCCAGACCAAGAAAACTCCGTATCTCGGGCACAGAAGTGGGTGCAGCCCACTCCATCACCGCCTCAATCTTCCTGGGGTCCACTGAAATCCCGCTGCTATATATGACATGCCCCAGAAAAACTACATTGCTCAACCAAAACTCACACTTGCTGAGCTTGGCATATATTGGTGATCTCTGAGGATCTGGAGCACCGTCCTCAAGTGTTTCATATGCTCTTCCTCCCTCCGGGAGGAGATGAGTATATCGTCAATAAACACAATGACGAATTGATCCAGATAGGGTTGGAACACCCGATTGATCAAGCTCATAAAGACAACCGGGGCGTTCGTCACACCGAACGGCATTACCAAGAACTCGTAGTGCCCATACCGAGTCCTAAATGCTGTCTTCTGCACATCCTCCTCCCTGACCCGTATCTGATGGTACCCGGATCTCAAATCAATTTTTCTATACAGTTTTGTGCCTTGCAACTGATCAAACAAGTCCTCAATCCTAGGGAGAGGATACTTGTTCTTCACCGTGGCCTTGTTCAGTTGCCGGTAATCGATGCACAACCGCATCGAACCATCCTTCTTCTTCACAAAAAGAACCGGTGCGCCCCAAGGCGATACGCTAGGGTGTATATATCCTTTATCCAGGAGCTCCTGTAACTGCTCCTTCAATTCCATCAACTCTGCCGGTGCCATCCTGTAAGGTGCACGAGAGATAGCGGATGTCCCCGGTAATAACTCAATCCCAAACTCGACTTCCCTAGCCGGTGGGAATCCTGGAATTTCCTCTGGGAACACATCAACAAATTCTGTTACCACTGGTATATCCTCAACTCTTAACTCTTTGCTCTTTCCCAACATATCCACGGCATATATGAGATATCCCGAGTGTCCACGTTCCAATAATTGGGACATTTTAATTGCCAAAATCAACGGAATCTTCGCACGAGAACCGTTGCCATAGAAAATCCACTGAACTCCCAAATGAGATCTGAACCGTACTGTCCTCTGTCGACAATCTACCACTGCCTGATATCTATTCAGAATGTCGATGCCCACAATGCAGTCGAAATCTGACATACCTAAAACAATCAAATCTGCCTTGATCTCATTGCCCTCAAAATAAATGAGGCAGTCCATCAAAAACTGATCAGCAACAACTCTCTTTCCGGTGGGTGTCGAGACCAATAGAGACGTGGGCAACGGAGACATGCACATATGATGTCTCGCCACAAAGTCCGCAGACACAAAGGAATGCGAAGCACCTGTGTCTATCAAAATAAAGGCGGAATACGTAAATAGAAGGCACGTACCAGCTATCACTTCCTCTGGGGTTGCATCGGCCTCCTCCCTGGTCAATGCATAGACCTGTCCCTGAGGTGGCCCCATCGCCTGTCCTCCCACATGTTGAGGCACCATCGGTGGCCTCTGCTGAACTGCACCACTAGAAAATCTCCCTCGACCTTCCCTGAGATCTGTCTGGCCTTCCTGATTAGGGCAATGCCGAGCAATGTGGCCCGTCTTGCCACATATGTAGCATGCAGAACAATCACGCATCAAATGCCGCCCTCCGTAAAAGTGGCACTTAACCTCTCCAACTCTACCAGGTCCTCCAAAAGTAGATGCACCACCTCTCCGGTCACCTTGTTTCCGGCCATCCGGTCGCTTTCCGCTAAAACGGGAAGAAGAAGAAGTCCCTCGTGACTTAAAGGATCCGCCCCGTGGCCTCAGATTCTCTGATGTAGATCTCTGTGGTGAGGCTGGTGGGGGTGCGGCATCCGGATAAGCACTCACCCCAATCTCTGCCAATTCCGCTCTTACAAGTGCATCATCAAAAGATGTCGGGTTGTTAGAAATCACCCGATCAAATAGTTCCGGTCGCAACCCCTTCAAAAAGTTCCTCATCTTTGCATGTCCATTGGTGGCAATGTGTGGAACATACCTCAACAAGGACGAGTAGTGCATGGCGTAGTCCGAAACTGTCATGCTCCCTTGTTTCAAGTTCGTGAATTCATCCTCTTTTGATTGCCTAGCCGCGGCTGAGAAGTATCGGTTTAAAAACCGAGTTCTGAATAGAGTCCAGTCGACCACCATGCCTTGAGCCCTCAACTCCATCACCGTCGTCTTCCACCACATAGAAGACTTCTATGCCAATTGAGATTCCGCCAATCTCAACCATGCCGTCCTAGCACACGGCGCAGATACAAAGATTTGTTCCAATCTCTCTAGCCACTCTTCGGCCTCTTCCCCTGTTTCTGTCCCTTCAAACATAGGCGGGTGAAAGGTCAGGAATTGTGTCAGGCTAAGCTCCCCTGGTAGTAGTACCTGAGCAACAGGTTCCATGCCCACGGCAGGTGGGGGTAAAGGATTTGCCTGACCGATGCTATCGTTCACGCTCCCAACATCACCAACCTCTTCATTAAGGTTCCCGCATTCATAGCAGCCATGCTGTAATACAAGGGTTGACAACAATTCCAAACAATATACATGTTATGCCATTAGATAACATGAACTATAATAAGCATGTTAGAATAACAGTTTATACACCAATATGCGCCACATGCATAAATATGCTCAAATGTAAACACTTAGCTAACCATGCTAAGGCTACCCTTCACTCATTCCCGGGTTCTCTAACCACTGCTCTGATACCAATAATGTAAGGACCCTAGTTCCTTAAGTGCGGATTAAAGGCGTAAATAAAAAATTTCATGCATAAACAGAGTATAATGGTTGTGTTGATGCTCTGAGCTATTAAATTACAGTGCCAAAATAAAGTTCAAAAGGGATTAGTTACATTCCCAACCAATGAATGCTAATCCTATAGCTTTACACTACTCCTAGAGTAGATACTATACAGAAGAATCAAACCTGCTACCAAGATCACTCCTCACTAGCTCACCACATCAACCCGCCTTAGCCCCTTCCGCCCAAAAGTACCTACAGGAACAACCCCAACACCATGAGCATGTATATAAATCATATCCACAATAATATGATCGTAATTCAATGCATAAACCGTAAATGCAATTCACTTCCTGTATTTAACACATTTAAAAGCTCCCTTGGTTGTCCCTGTACCACAATAATAATCAGAGGATTATAATGTCAATATGCATGTCATGACATGTATCCATTCCGTATATATCAATGGCCAATTTCCAGTCTTATTATATCAGTGGCATAATACCCCTCGTGTTTATATGACAGCGGCATTAATATCCCTCGCTTCGACATATTAGCGGCATAATATCCCTCGCATCAATATGACAGCGGCATTATCCTTCGCTTCGACATATTTGCGGCAAATATTCTTCATCGCTAAATATGACAGCGGCAAGTATTCTATCATCGCTTCGACATGACAGCGGCAAGTATTCTATCATCACTGCAATATAATCTCGACTCACAATATATATGCAACCGTAATGCATATCCAACCATGTATGCAACCATAATGCATAACCAACCATATATGCAAGCATAATGCATATCCAATCATGTATGCAACCATAATGCATAATTAAGACCATGTATGCAACCATAATGCATAACCAATCGAAGCATAATAAGTACGTTTTACCATCCGATGCTCGTACGTCTCACTACGTACCTTAGTTCCAAAAAAGTGGAGATATCGTGGAACTTTATCTCCTTTGATGTGTGGCTACCTGGGATGGTTCTACACAATCACATGAATCCATATTAGAAGCCAATAAATGAACCATTACCAAAAACATCATCATTTAGAACAAAATCCCAAAACCACATTTTTATGCCTTGCGATCGATCGGTCCCTAAGCCCCGATAGATCGCTAAGTTAAGAAAAATAGGCATCCAAGTACTGCCTCCACCGATCGATCAAAACATTTTATCGATCGATCGAGACGTCACACCGATCGATCGGAACAAAATTTCGATCGATCGGTAAGCTCATTTCACGCCTTGTTCAGGCTCTGCCCTGCTCGATCGATCGGACACATTTCTCGATCGATCGGGCAGCCCTGTTCCTGCGAGAAACTTCCATGTATGAGCTTCCAACAACACCTAAACTCATATACAACCAAGATCAACTACCATTCTCAACATTTAACCACAAAACAACCTTAAAATACATCCCCCAAACATAAACAACATGTTGGACCAAGATCCACCCTTTTAACCCCAAAAACGAGCTACAAACCCAACCAAAACTCAACAAAACTCTACCATAATGGAAGCTTACCACTTGAGCTCCATGTTTTTAGCAAGAAATCACAAAAAGACTCCTTTTTCAAAGCTTTCTCCTCCCCTCTTGTTTCAGAAACGAAAATGGAAGCTCTAAGATGAAAGGAGAGGGATTTGGGGACATAAAGCTGATAGGAAAGTGGATGGGATGTAAAGTATGCAAGTGGCTCCCTTGCCAACTCACATGGGATTTAAATGTGTATCAAAACACAAGCATGGTATATAGAATACCCCAACATTATATTTTAAAAGTGTTTTACTACAATGCACCAAAATCACCATTAAAATCATGCTTTACCAAAATTACAAACCAACACATTTAAACCATTATAACACCCAATTTCCCAACATGTATAACATGCACCCTGAAATGCTCTACCGGGTCACGCCTACCATGTGACAAGCATTTTACCAAGATAATTAGTCCCAACACATAATCTAATTATCACCATAAGATCACATAAACATAATTAATGCCCAAATTGCAATTAATTATTTCGGGGATATCACAATACTCCCCTACTTATAAGATTTTGCCCTCGAAATCGCATGCACTTACCCAAATCAAAACTAAACATAAATCACATACCAGAGAATAGTTTCGGGTAGTGCTGCACCATATGCTGCTCCGTCTCCTACGTGGCCTCCTCGGCACCCCTGCGATCCCACTATACCTTTACCATTGGTATCACTTTGTTCCGAAGCCTGCGATCAGCCCTATCCAGAATCCTGACTGGCCATTCCTCATAGGATATATCAGAATCTAACTGAACCTCAGAAGGCTGCAATACATGCGACGGATCCGGCTCATACTTCCGCAGCATAGATACATGAAACACGTCGTGAATACCAGACAACGACGGTGGCAGTGCCAAACGGTAAGCCAAGGTACCGATGCGCTGTAAAATCTCATACGGTCCCACATACCTCGGAGACAATTTACAACCCATACCAAACCGAACTACACCCCTGAAAGGTAAAATCTTCAAAAAGACCCTGTCTTCTAATTGAAACTCCAACGGTCTTCGCCGTTTGTTCGCATAGGATGCCTGCCTGTCCTGGGCTGCCTTCATTTTCTGACGGATAACCTTTATCAGTTCGGGTCCTCCCACTGATTTACTGGTCAAGTCATCCCAGTATAATGGCGACCTACAACGCTTACCATACAAAGCCTCAAACGGTGCCATCTGAATACTCGCCTGATAACTGTTGTTGTAAGAAAACTCTACCAAGGGCAAGGAATCTTGCCATGAGGCATCAAACTCCAACACACAAGCTCGTAGCATGTCCTCGAGCGTCTGTATAGTGCTGACGATCGATCGTGAGGTCTTGGCGATCGATCGCGAGCGGGTTGGCGATCGATCGCGAGGATTGGCGATCGATCGCGAGAAGGCACTGGTTGGCCACTAGAGTGTGGCGATCGATCGCGATAGAGGTGGCGATCGATCGCCACCCGAAGGAATTGGTATTTTTTGGAATTTTGGAAAAATGTTGGGATTTTGAAATCGAGGTTTTAATGGCCCGTTTCCGGGGCAATGTCTACATTCCAATGGGAATGCTATACTTTTAAAATGGATTGATTGGGACCAAAGTCTAATAAAATGGGATTTTTGGTGAGTCTTTGGCTATCTATTAAACATATAAAATGGAATATTTTGGGTATTATGCATGCTTAGCCGGGGGCTTTTATTTTGGTAATCGTCATGGACTGACGATATGTTTGGGAGTTTGAACGTGCTTGGGCACGTGGTTGCATGCTTATGTTTGATTGTGAATTGTTTGTTTATTAGCACATAATTCATCGGGTCGTGGGACTCAGGCAAGGTGGGACTCAAACTACGGAATTATAAGGTACGTATTGACGTACGAGCATGGCCTATTATAGTGTTGCAACTGTAAAATGCATGGTTTGTGATAATTGTATTAAACGGGTATTGGAACACATGGTGTGTGGTAATTGCATTATATGGACATTGAAATATGTGGCATGTGGTAATTGCATCGGATAGGTATGGAAATGCATGGTGCATGATACTTGCTATAAATGGCTAGCGATATGCATGATAAATGGTATTTGCGTTAAATGGTTATACATGGGAACCATACGGTGTCGCTATTGAGCGAGCAATGATTTGGTATGCTGTCGCCGTTGAGCGACCATCGGTTATAACGCCGCTATTGTTGAGCGTGCGCGGGGTTTAGAATGCCGCTATTGTGGAGCGAGCGATGAAATAGGAACATGGAATCATTGATTAGATTTATGTGATATCTATGGTCTTTTATATGATGATTTTACCATATTGATTATGGAACTGGCATAATAGAACGGTATTAGTTAACCTATGTGGCGATTAACTGGCTTTGGGAATTTGATGAGTTTGGTTATTTTGAGAACATGGACAATACAGGGGATCCGGATGAGGGTGTTACCATCCAGGGAGTATCATTTAAATTATGGCATTTACATTCTGTAAATTATGAATTGCAATGTTATGATTATTGGATTGGTGGTATTGGAATGCTCACCCCGTGTGGGGGCTGTCTCTGTTGGGACAGGTGATACAGGTGTAGCAGCAGCTTGGGAGTTGAGCTCAGACGTTTGATTTCAGGTACTTCCAGGATCGAGGTACCAGAGCTGGTTGAACAAGTGCATAGATCCAGAGTTGAGATCGAGTTGTGCTTGGGATGTACTTCCAGGATTGAAGTGCCAGTAACGGTTTCCGGTAGAGTCTTTTATACATTAGATACACGCATGTTCATTGGGTGCTCTTATGTGAGTAAATTTTACGTGTATATGGAATGTATAAATGGGCTACAACTCTTCTCTATTCATTTATGGTTTGCATGCAATTAAATATGGAATTGCTAAATGAACTAAGAGCATGTTAGTGTATTATGAGGGTGCATGTTATATGAACAATCTTGGTTGGGGAATTCAAATATTATGTGGATTAAATGCAAGAAATTTTCTGGATAGCATATGGTGTTGCACTTGCATATGGTTTTCCCCATGATAGTATGATTATATGCACTAATGGTATGGCTTAATACACTAATAACGGGTTAAGGGCACGGGGGTCCTTACAGAGATGTAGGCAGTATCAATGCCAGTATTGCTCAGTCAAATCCTCTACCGCCACCTGCTGTAGGCGTGGAGCCTAGTGCGCAGATACTGCTACCAGGGGAGATAAGTTTGACCCAGTTCTTGAGCCATCATCCACCGCTATTTGAAGGAACTGAGACTTGGGAAGCAACCGAGGAATGGCTTGAGATACTAGAGCAGATATTTGTATCGGCACCCTGTGCACGGACTGCCTGGCTGAGGTTGGCAGAGTTTCATTTGGTGAAGAAGTCTTCCATGTGGTGGAAGACAACAGTTATGGAGCTGAGGGCTCAGTGTATGACAGTAGATTGGACTGTGTTCAGGACCCGGTTCCTTAACTCGTATTTCTCCGCCGCTGCCAGACAAGTAAAAGAAGACGAGTTTACTAATCTAAAGCAAGGCAGCATGACTGTATCAGATTATGCCATGCAGTACTCTTCACTGTTGAGGTATGTGCCTCACATTGATGTAAACGGTCATGCCAAGATGAGGCATTTTATGAAAGGGCTGAGGCCATAGTTATTTGATCGGGTTGTCTCCAACAACCCCAGCACATTTGATGATGCCCTGACTAGGGCAGAGCTGGCAGAGATTGGGGTTAGTGTGTACAAGGAAGTTGTACCCCCTTTTGTACCATCACAGAGACCAGCTGTTGACAGCCTGAGGCCACGAGGGGACCAGTTTAAGCCTCGTGGGGCTTCTTCATCTTCTAGATTTGGTGAGAAGAAATTTCAGAATCAGAAGCAGAGTAATCGGGGACTAGCGCAGGGAAATAGAACAGGAGGGAACAAGTGTGACAACTGTGGAGGATTTCACTTGACACGTGACTGCCGAGGCTGTTATGTTTGTGGCAGGGTGGGCCACCTGGCTTGGGTTTGCCCCAATCGGGTGGGTCAGGTAGACTCTGGGCCAAATAGGCCAAGATTTGACGCTAGGATGGCACCACCGAGATAGCAGTTTGCACCTCGACCATAGGGAGGTCAGGCGGCAGGACCGCCACAGGGTCAAGTATATGCATTGACGCGTGAGCAGGCAGAGGCAGCCCCGGAGGAGGTGATTGCTGGTACGTGCCACTTACTTACGTACCCTGCATTTATTTTAGTAGATACAGGTGCTTCTCATTCATTTGTATCTTCTGCTTTTGTGGAGAGACACCACTTGTGTTCGTCTCCATTTCCCACGCCTCTTATGGTCTCGACACCCACGGGGAAGCATGTGATTGCAGATCGACTACTATCTGAATGCCTCATTTATTTTGAGGGCAATGATCTGAGGGCCGATCTGGTTTTGTTGGATATGGAAGATTTTGACTGCATTGTCGGCATTGATATGTTGAGCAGATACCAGGCCGTGGTTGATTGCCGACAGAGGATGGTGCGCTTTATATCTGATCAGGGGTTTCAGTGGACCTTCTATGGGGACGGCTCTTGTTCAAGGATTCGATTGATTTCGGCAGTTAAGATGTCGCGGTTGTTAGAACGCGGTCACTCATGCTATCTTATTTATGCCGTGGACGTATCAGAGGAAAAGGAAGAGTTGAGGATCGAGGATATACCAGTAGTTGCGGAATTCACCGATGTGTTTCTGGATGATATTCCAGGATTTCCACCGATCAGAGATGTAGAGTTTGAGATTGAGTTACTGCCAGGGACATCTGTTGTTTCCCGTGCCCCTTTATAGGATGACACCGGCCGAGCTGAGGGAGCTGAAAGTGCAGTTGCAGGAGCTCCTCGACAAAGGATACATTCGCCCTAGTGTATCACCATGGGGTGCACCAGTCTTGTTCGTAAAGAAAAAGGATGGTTTGATGCGTCTGTGCATCGATTACCGTCAATTGAATAAAGTGACGATTAAGAACAAGTACCCCCTTCCGAGAATTGATGACTTATTTTATCAGCTTCAGGGCACGAAGCTTTACTCGAAGATTGACTTGAGGTCAGGCTATTACCAGATACGAGTTAGAGCTGATGACGTTCAAAAGACAGCCTTTCGAAATCGGTATGGGCACTATGAGTTCTTAGTGATGCCATTCGGGGTGACGAATGCCCCTGCAGTATTTATGAGCCTGATGAACAGAATATTTCAGAGGTATCTTGATCAGTTCGTCATCGTGTTTATTGACGACATTCTGGTTTATTCAAGAAGTAAGGAGGAGCATGCCAATCATTTGAGGACGGTACTTCAGATCCTCAGAGATCATCAGTTGTACGCCAAACTCAGCAAGTGCGAGTTCTGGATGAGCAGTGTAGCGTTCTTGGGTCATATTATCTCTCGAGAGGGGATATCAGTAGATCCCAGGAAGATAGAGGCAGTTATGGATTGTCCTGCGCCAACTTCAGTCACTGAGATCCGAAGTTTCCTTGGTTTGGTTGGGTATTATCGACGCTTTGTCGAAGGGTTTTCAAAGATTGCCAAGCCATTGACGCAGCTAACTCAGAAGGGAGTTCCATTCTGTTGGTCGGAAGCTTGTGAGCAGAGCTTCCAAGAGTTGAAGCACAGTTTGACTTCAGCGCCAGTATTGGTGATTCCCAGGGAGAACAAGGGGTTTGCTCTCTATACTGACGCATCGCTTCAGGGTTTAGGATGAGTTCTGATGCAGGATAAGCATGTTGTGGCTTATGCTTCAAGACAATTGAAGCCACACAAGACAAGGTATCCAGTCCATGATTTGGAGCTAGCAGCTATAGTGTTTGCCTTGAAAATATGGCGGCACTACTTATACGGTACCTCATTCACCATCTACACTAATCACAAGAGCCTGAAGTTCTTGTTTACGCAGGCTGAGCTGAATATGAGACAGAGGAGATGGATGGACCTGCTGAAGGATTATGATTGTGGGATCGAATACCATCCGGGAAGGGCAAATTTGACAGCCGACGCTTTGAGTCAGAAAGTGAAGAACACAGCAGAGGACGTCATATGTTTGTCAGCTATGATGACTTCCTAATGCCAGTTGGGATATTATTATGATGTGTCTGCTTCACCGGTACGGGTTTTGACCTTATTAGCTGAGCCCATATTTATGATCACATCAGGAAGGCTCAGCAGACTGACGAGGAAGTCCATAGATGGTTGTCAGTGGTTCGTCTGGGTCAGTCGTCAAAGTTCAGGACGACGGAGGATGGTTCCTTGAGGTTAGGTGATCGATGGGTGGTTCCGAATTCGCCTGAGTTGCGTCAGGGAATATTATAGCGAGCTCATTGCAGCAGGATGAGTATCCACCCGGGCGGAAAGAAAATGTATAAGGACTTATGTAGCCAGTTTTGGTGGAGACGAATGAAACAAGATGTCACCACATTCGTCAAGAGATGTCTGATTTGTCAGCAAGTGAAGGCTGAGAGGCAGAGGCCTGGTGGTGAGCTTAGAAGTTTGGAGATACCAGAATGGAAGTGGGAGCACGTATCCATGGATTTCGTGACCCACTTACCGAGGACTGTTTCGGGTTTGATGCCATCTGGGTAGTCGTGGACAGACTGACTAAAGTGGCTCACTTCATTCCATACTGTATGACCTTCACGTACTTGAGGATGGCTCAGCTATATGTCAGAGATGTGGTGAGACTGCATGGGATCCCTGTTTCGATTGTGTCTGATCGAGATCCGCGGTTTACATCTCACTTATGGGAAGGTCTTCAGTCAGCCCTGGGTACAGAATTAAGGTTGAGCACAGCATATCATCCCCAAACGGACGGACAAACTGAGCGTACCATACAGACGCTCGAAGATATGTTACGGGCTTGTATGTTCGAGTTCGATACTTCGTGGCAGGATTCAGTGCCTTTGGTAGAATTTTCTTATAACAATAGCTATCAGGCAAGCATACATATGGCTCCTTTTGAGGCTCTCTACGGTAGACGTTGTAGGTCGCCTTTATATTGGGATGATGTGGACCGTAAATCGATCGGAAGGCCAGAATTGGTCCAAGAAATGGAAGAAAAGGTAAAGGTGATAAGAAGGAAAATGAAAGCAGCCTAGAACAGGCAGGCAGCGTATGCTAATCAACGGCGTCGGCCGTTAGAGTTTCAGTTGGGCGACAGGGTCTTTTTGAAGATCTCACCTTTCAGAGGTGTAGTACGTTTTGGGATGCGGGGGAAGTTAGTTGGGCCGTACGATATCTTACAGCGTATTGGTACTCTGGCATACCGATTGGCTTTACTGCCCTCTCTGTCCGGCATACACGATGTGTTTCATGTGTCTATGTTGCGGAAGTACGAGGCAGATCCTTCTCATGTGTTGCAACCTTCTGAGGTTCAGATAGAGTCCGATGTTTCCTATGTGGAGCGGACTATCAGGATTCTGGATCGGGCAGATCGCAGACTACGAAACAAAGTTATTCCTATGGTCAAAGTTCAGTGGGATCGTAGGGGTGTCGAGGAGGCCACGTGGGAGACGGAGCGACACATGGTGCAGCACTATCCAGAACTGTTTTTTGGTATGTGATTTATGTTTTGTTTCGTTCTTGGTAAGTGCATGCTGATTTCGAGGGCGAAATCTTATAAGTGGGGGAGTATTGTGATATCCCCGAAATGATTATGTGCATTTGAACACTTATTATGTTAAATGAGGATTATGGTATTAAATGATTGGGTTGAATTAATAATATTGGGGAAATGCATTTCAGGGTGTATGTGTTATATGTTGGGAATTTGGGTTATGGCATGATTCTTTGGGGTGGGTGTTATTTGTTTTGGTGAAGCATGTTTAATTGGAAATTGAAGTATTTTATTGATTAAATACTATAAAATATCATGTGAGGATATTTTAATACATCGTGCTAAATACCGGGACCAAAACATAACACACCACCCATCCAACTGCTCACCCATACCCATCCAACTGCTCACCCATACCTCTTTCCCCACTCTCCCACTCCACTTTTTCATTTCAGAAACTCTCCCCCTCTTCCACCCAAAAATCGTCCAACATCAGGCGAGCAAGTAGGAAGGTGAAGATTTCAAATTCTTGGTGAGGAAATCTTCCAAAAGTTTGAGCAAAAGAGGGTGAGGAACCATGTTCTGTTTTGGTTTAGTTTTTTTTGAATTCATGTTTTTATTGGTGTAAAAAATGGCATGCTAGCTTAGGTTTTGTTAAACCTTAGATTTAAGTTCATTCATGGTGTTTTTATGAAGTTCCTAGCATGTTTGTTTGAGCATGATTTACGTTTATGGTGGTATAATTGTTGGCTTGAAAGTTGGTGCTCGAAAATCTAGGTATGAATATGGCACCCTGTTTTCAGAAAGCTTGGGTGAGTACTGAAGTAGTTGGGCGATTTTGATGAATATGGGTTTAAGTTTGGGTAGAAATTCGATTTAAATACACTCATGGTAGTATATTGTAGCTCTTAGCATGTTTGTTCAAGCATATATTATGTCTTATATGCTAGATTGGATGGTATGAAGATGGGTGTTCAAGAAATCTGGAAAAAAATCACGCACAGAGCATGTGGCGATCGATCGTTACAAACGCAGCGATCGATCGCCGAAGGCCAGTAGCCAAAATCAAAGGCAGGCGATCGACTCGAGCCAGTGAAGTCTGGCGATCGCAGCGATCGATCGCCGAAGGCCAGTAGCCAAAATCAAAGGCAGGCGATCGACTCGAGCCAGTGAAGTCTGGCGATCGATCGCCAGATGCTGAATAGTGGAAAATGATGTTTTTGTTGGAATTTTTGATTTTGGTCTATAAATTGGCATCTAATATTGTGTTGTACACTGGTGTAGAGCCTTCACAGATAGCTACACAACGCAGGGGATAGAGTCCTGTAACACACCATATTTTGGAAAGGTACGTAAGCGACGTACGGGCATCCCAACGGTAACATGTATTACATATTCATTATTTGACATACGATAAATGCGAGTTGTGCATTATGAGTACGATACATGTTGTTATGCATTGTTGTTGCATATGTATGTTTGGAATAAATGGTGTGTATTCCACGAGTCAGGGTTATCACAGTGATTATTTTATTGCTTACCACTTATACCGCTAAAAATGTGGAGCGGGAGGGGGGAGGCTCGCTTGCACATGGAGGCGAGATTTGCCATACGAAGCGAGGATAGAAATACCGCTTGAATGAAGAAGCGAGGGAGGGGAGTTCCGCTTGTTCTAAAAGTTACGAAGCAAGGGGCATTAAAATACACTGATGATAAACTTACTAAGGATTGAAGTAAATATTTAAGAAGTAAAGATATGCCATGACATTTATTTAAAGAAACCATAATATCATGTATTGATTTGATTATGAGTTATGGTACAGGGACAACCAAAATGGGCGTTTTAAATGCATTGGAATTCAGGAAGTATCCTATGCCTATGATTTATGCATTTATGCCTTACATTCATATTATGATTGATATGAACTATGATGTGCTCATGTGTTGGGGGTTGTCTTTGTAGGTGCTTTTGACAGGGAGAACCAGGGTCGGGGTTGATACGCTGAGCTGTAAGGAGTACTACAGGATTAGCAGAATAGAGAATTACTTTTGTATAGTTTGTAAGGACCCTAATCCTTAAGTGCGGAAACAAGGCATAATAGAGCTAATATAAATGATCAGAGTAGAATAATCGTGTTGAGTCTATGAGCTTAAGCATTACATGCCAAAAATAAGGACTTCTAAAATGGATTAATTACATTCCAATCAATGAATGTGTTCATCTATAGTTTTATACTACTCCTAGAGTAGATACTATCCAAAATAATCCTGTCCTTTCTGCCTCAAAAGAATGCTTCACAAGCTCACCGTCTCAACCCGTTCAAGCCCTTCTATCATGCCAAAAAGGTACCTACAAGGACAACCCCCAAACATGAGCAATAATAATCATTCATATTCAACACAATATGAAGATAAAGCGTAAATGCATAATTATAATAAAACACTTCCTGTTTTCCCCATGCATTTCAAACGCTTCCCGTTTGGTTGTCCCTGTACCATAACTCATGAGTATAATCAATAGATTATTTTAATTGGTCTAAACATGTCATGAACATATACCATTTCATCAATACCAAACTGATCCTCAATCCCTAGTCTGTCCATCACAATGTATTTTAATGCCCCTCGCTTATTTACATATAGACGGCATAGGATAACCTCGCTTCAATGGACTGCGGGACTCCCACCCCTCGCCTCTCATTGAGCGGCAAATACCCTTTCCTCGTCCTATATGATCACCACGCTCAAATGTGACATGCGGCGCTCCCACCCCTCGCTTCACATTTAGCGGAACCAAACCAAATAGCGGCAAGCATTAAAATCATCAAGGGATGACCACGACTCATGGGATATGCACCAATAATCATATGCATCTATAAACATAATGCATAACATGTATTTGCATCCACTATGCAATACCACATATATACTTGCATCCACAATGCATAAACAATAAGTATATAAGATACATGTACCGTTGGGGTGCCCGTACGTCCACTACATACCTTTCCAAAAGTGGAATTGATCTGGCTTCAGTTCCTCGGTTGTGTTGCTACCTGGGATGGTTCTACACAATCACACAACCCCATATTAGAAGCCAAATAATAGCCAAATACCAAAAATTTGACAAAATAAACCATTTTCCAAAATTCCACAGGCGGCGATCGATCGCTTCCCTCAGGCGATCGATCGCCTCAAAATTATCACTGTGGCGATCGGTCGCCCCAAACATGGCGATCGATCGCCATCCCTTTGAAAAACCTACTGCCTCTTGGCGATCGGTCGCCTCATTTTAGGCGATCGATCGCCTAACACGCAAAAATGTTACTGTCCCTCGGCGATCGGTCGCCTCTTTTCAGGCGATCGGTCGCCTCGCGCAGACACGCGATTTTTCACCATTTTTGCTTCCAAAAACCTTCCAATCCATCCCAATACTTAACCCAACCAACCAACAACATAAATATCAACATAAACCACCAAACATACTTCAAAACAAGTATAAATCTAACCCTTAACCAAAACCACAACAACCCAACACAAACCCATTTCAAAATCATTAAAAACCCTTCCAAAACTAACCCAAACACAATAAAAATGACAATGAGGCATCCATACCTCTTGGGACCTCAAATCACCCAACAATCTTCACAAATCAAGACTTTTGGAAGGTTTTCTCTTCACCCATGAGCTCAAAAACGAAAATGGAAGGAGGAGGGTTTGTGGGTTTTGATTTGGTAAAGTGAAAGTGATTTGGATGAGGTGGGGTTGGGTATAAAAGTGTTGGGTTTAATAAAATGCATACTAAAATAATTCTATGGTGTATAAAACACCCAACATGATATTTTTCAAAGCATTTACTCATAATGCACCAAATATCAATTAAACACATGATTTCCAATTAATTGCTACCAAAGGCAAATAAATCATGCTTCCAATAATATTTACCCCACATGCACCACATGCACCCTGAAATGCAACCCCGGGTCACCCTATCCACATGACCATGCATTTCCATAAGGTAAATAAATTCCAAAAACATAATTAATTACCACATAATTAATCATAATAATCGTAATTAATGCCCAATTGCAATTAACCATTTCGGGGATATCACAATACTCCCCTACTTATAAGATTTCGTCCTCGAAATCACATGCACTTACCCCAAAAGGAAACTAAACATAAACACATACCAAAGAATAGTTCCGGGTAGTGCTGCACCATATGCCGCTCTGTCTCCCATGTAGCCTCCTCGACACCCCTGCGATCCCACTGAACCTTGATCATAGGTATCACTTTGTTCCGAAGTCTACGGTCTGCTCGATCCAGAATCCTGACAGGCCGTTCCACATAAGACACATCTGATTCTAACTGAACTTCGGAAGGCTGTAACACATGAGACGGATCCGGCTCATACTTCCGCAGCATCGATACATGAAACACATCATGTATACCAGATAAAGAAGGCGGCAAAGCCAGTCGGTAAGCTAAGGTGCCGATGCGCTGCAAGATCTCGTACGGTCCAACATACCTCGGAGACAGTTTCCCGCGCATCCCAAATCGCACAACGCCTCTGAAAGGCGAGATCTTCAAAAAGACCTTATCTCCCAACTGAAACTCCAACGGTCTCCGCCGTTTATTTGCATAAGCAGCCTGTCTGTCCTGTGCCGCTTTCATTTTCTGCCTTATTGTCTTTATCTTCTCTTCCATCTCCCGAATCAGCTCCGGTCCTCCGACCGATTTGCGGTCCAAATCATCCCAACATAAGGGTGATCTACACCGTCTGCCATAAAGAGCTTCAAACGGAGCCATCTGAATACTCGCCTGGTAGCTATTGTTATACGAAAACTCTACCAGAGGCACTGAATCCTGCCAAGAGGCATCGAACTCCAAAACACAAGCTCTTAACATGTCCTCGAGCGTCTGAATAGTGCGCTCGGTCTGGCCATCCGTCTGAGGATGATAAGCAGTACTCAATCTGACTTCAGTCCCCAAAGCTGACTGAAGACCTTCCCAAAAATGAGATGTGAATCGCGGATCTCGATCTGACACAATGGAAACGGGGATCCCATGCAATCTCACCACATCTCTAATATACATCTGCGCCATCCTCAAAAAGGTGAAAGTCATGCTATAGGGGATAAAGTGGGCTACCTTAGTTAATCTGTCCACAATCACCCAAATAGCATCAAAGCCTGAAGCACTCCTCGGCAAATGAGTCACGAAGTCCATGGAAATGTGCTCCCACTTCCACTTCGGTATCTCCAAGCTTCTCAATTCGCCGCCAGGTCTCTGTCTCTCTGCCTTAACCTGCTGGCAGATCAAACACCTTTTCACAAAAGCGACGACATCAGACTTCATTCTCTTCCACCAAAACTGACCACGCAGATCTCTGTACATCTTCTTCCCGCCTGGGTGGATGCTAAGTCTGCTACTGTGAGCTCGCTCCAAGATCCCTTTACGCAACTCTGGCGTACTCGGAACCACCCAACGGTCACCCAATCTCAAAGACCCGTCATCGGCCACCCTGAACTTCGTTGGCTGACCAAGATGTACTAAAGATAACCACCTCTGAACTTCATCATCTGACCTCTGAGCTCTCCTGATGTTCTCATAGATATCTGGCTCGGCTAGCAAAGTCGATACATACACAGGCGATGCATCTATGTCAAAGTCATAGCCCAGATGGCAATAGGAGGTCATCATAGCAGACAAATGAATGACGTCCTCAGCAGAACTCCTCACTTTCCGGCTCAAAGCGTCTGCTGTCAAATTGGCTTTCCCCGGATGGTACTCTATCTCGCAGTCATAGTCCTTGAGTAGGTCCATCCACCTCCTCTGCCTCATGTTCAGCTCTGCCTGAGTGAATAAAAACTTGAGGCTCTTGTGATCCGTGTAGATGGTAAACGAAGTACCATACAAATAATGCCTCCAGATCTTCAGGGCAAAGATGATAGCCGCCAATTCCAAGTCATGAACTGGATATCTGGTCTCATGCGGCTTCAACTGCCTCGATGCATAAGCTACCACATGCTTATCTTGCATCAGAACACACCCAAGGCCCTGAAGCGATGCGTCAGTATACAGAACAAATCTGGAGTTCTCCGTAGGGATCACTAACACTGGCGCCGTCGTCAACGGTGCTTCAACTCCTGGAAGCTCTCCTCACAAGCTTCTGACCAAAAGAAAGGCACTCCCTTCTGGGTCAACTGGGTCAGCGGCTTGGCAATCTTCGAAAAGCCCTCGACAAAGCGCCGATAATACCCGGCCAAACCAAGAAAACTCCGAATCTCAGGCACAGAAGTGGGGGCAGCCCACTCCATCACAGCCTCAATCTTCTTGGGATCTACAGATATCCCGCTGCTCGATATGACATGCCCCAGAAACAGTACACTGCTCAGCCAGAATTCACACTTACTGAGCTTAGCATATAACTGATGCTCTCTGAGAATCTGAAGCACTGTCCTCAAGTGTTTCACATGCTCCTCCTCGCTCCGGGAGTAGATGAGAATGTCGTCAATAAATACAATGACGAACTGATCAAGATACTGCTGAAACACTCTATTCATCAGACTCATAAAGACTGCTGGAGCATTCGTCACGCCGAACGGCATCACTAGGAACTCATAATGTCCATATCGGGTCCGGAATGCTGTCTTCTGCACATCTTCCTCTCTGACTCGAATCTGATGATACCCGGATCTCAAATCAATCTTGCTATACACCCTGGTACCTTGCAACTGATCAAACAGATCGTCGATCCTTGGAAGAGGATACTTGTTCTGTAAGGACCCCCGTGCCCTTAACCCGTAATTAGTGCATTAAGCCATACCATGAGTGCATATAATCATACCATCAGGGGAAAAACCCTATGCAAGTGCAACACCGTATGCTACCCAGAAAATTTCTTTCATTCAATTCCCAATATTCAAATTCCCCCTACCATTATTATTCACATAACATGCACCCACATAATACACTAATATGCTCTTAGTTCATTTAGCAATTTCCATAATTAATTGCATGCAACCATAATGAACAGAAAGAGGCCATAGCCCATTTATACATCCCATATACACGTAAGGTGTACTCAATGAATAAACGTGTATTTGATGCATAAAACACTATACCGGATACCGCTACTGGTACTTCTATCCTGGAAGCACCTTCCAAGCACAACTCGATCTCAACACTGGATCTGAGCGTCCATCCAACCAGCTCTGGTACCTCGATCCTGGAAGTACCTCTAACCAAAAGCCCGAGCTCGACTCCAAAGCCGCTACACCTGTGTTACCTGCCCCAACAGAGACAGCCCCCACACGGGGTGAGCATACCAATACCACCAATCACAAAATAATAATATTGCAATTCATAATTTACAGAATGTAAATGCCATAATTTAAATGATACTCCCTGGATGGCAATACCCTCATCCGGGATCCCATGCATTGTCCCTGTTCTCAAAATAACCAAACTCATCAAATTCTCAAAGCCAGTTAATCACCATATAGATTAACTAATACAGTTCTATCATGTCAGCTCCATAATCAATATGTAAAATCATTATACATAGGCCATAGATTTCACATATATTTAACCAAGGATTCCATGTTCCCGTAACATTGCTCGCTCCACAATAGCGGCATTCTTAACCCAGCGCACGCTCAACAATAGCGGCGTCATAACCGGTAGTGCTCAACGGCGACAACACCCAATCGTTGCTCGCTCTAAAGCGGCACCCTATGATTTCCAATGTATGTCTATTTATCACAGTTACCATATACCATGCATATCATTATCCATTTGAAGTAAATATAATGCACCATGCATTTCAATACTTACCACATGCCAGATATTGCAATGTCCATATAATACCATTACCATACACCATGTATTCCAATGCCCATTTAATACCATTATCACAAACCATGCATATTACAGTTGCAATACTATAATAGGTTATGCTCGTACGTCCCACGTACCTTAAGTCTCCGTAGTCCAAGCCAAACCTTCCTTGAGTCCCATGCCTAGAGAAATATGTGCTAAAACACATAAACGACTCAAAATCAAGAATAAGCATGCGATCACGTGCCCACGCACGTTCAAGACTCCCAATCATATCGTCAATCCATGACGATTACCAAAATAAAAGCCCCCCGGCTAAGCATGCATACTACCCAAAATATTCCATTTTATATGATTAACAGATAGCCAAAAACCCAACCAAAAATTCCGTTTAATAAGCTTGGTTCCAATCAAACCATTTTAAAAGCCTAACATTCTCATTGGAATGTGAACAACACTCCGGAAGTCGGCCCTTTAGACCTCGGTTCCAAAATCCCAACATTTTCCAACATATTCGAAAATCCATGCAGGTGAACAGTGCCGCGATCGATCGCCCATCAGGCGCGATCGATCGCGCAAGCCTACTGCCCGAAAAAAATCAATCCGCGATCGATCGCCACATCTCGCGATCGATCGCTGAGACCCCTCGCGATCGATCGCCCCCTTTTCGCGATCGATCGCCGATACTGTACATCTTCTACAAATTCCAGTAGCATGTCGCGATCGATCGGCGCCTCGCCAAGATCGATCGCGGACTGCGATTTTTCGAAAAACTCGAGTTCTAATGGTGTTTTTCACACCCAACTCCAAACCAACACCCCATACCACCTCAATGCCTCAAATACAACAATTAAACTCCATGAAAACACTGAAATCAACATTTTGGATTTTAACCCAAAACCCCCAAATGCCATAACCAACCCAAAACTCAACCACACAACACAAAACCACAATCAAATTGAAGCCAAAAGAGAGGAGAAGAATATTACCTATCTTTCTTCAAGAAATCCGGCCCCCATAATCGAGTTCTAACGATTTTGCTTCAACCAAAGGGAAGGGGAAGGGTTTGGGGCGAAGGTGGCGTGAGAGGGGGAGGAGAGGAGAGAAATGGATTCCAAATGACGGAATCCCGAGTCCAACGGGTATATATAGCAAAATACCCCAACACACCAAAACCTCCGCAAATACATCATGATTCATTAAAAATCATCTGTTTTCAAAAACTCACCCTCCAACATCAAATCCCCAGACTGGCCCCAACACAAGGCACCCCGGACTCCAAGTCCCACTAAAAACCCAAATCATAGGCTTTCCACCAAAATGAGAATACAATCTCAACCTTTGGATCCAACGATCACAAATGCCCAATCTAACAACCTCGGGAGACCCAAACCGCAATTAATTCCTAATTGCTACAATTAAAAAAATCCATCCAGGATTAATACTACACCGGGATTAACACCATTAATTCCCGGACATCACAATTATCCCCTACTAATAAAATTTCGTCCCCGAAATTGCACCGGTGTACTCCACGTAACACCAGGACTACACAAACAAAACAAAGCCAAGACCCCGATTCTGAACCACCTTAGAATCGAATTAACAACTGCGAGAATACCAGTCTCGCACTAAGACCTAAAATAGAGCAACCGCCAAAACCAATACAACCCGAAAGATAACAACATACCTCGACGTGAATCGTCCCAGAAGTCAGTCCACCATGACTGAAACTCAACCAAACCTTCATTAATCTCGACATAGATATCTCTCCATGATATCTCCATTACTTGTCCACGATGCTTAACACGCATCGTTATGATGAGGACTACTAGCATACGACAGTATACTCACAGAAAGTCCGGTTCCGCTTCCCAGCCCATCTCCTCCAAAGGAGTAGTTGCACCACTTGCAACCCGGACCGGGTTACCCACGGTCACTGATCCACACAAAACACATCACCGAGGATGTTTACACCGGTGTGTTCCAAGAAATCATATCTTGGTCCCGACACACCCTCAAGACTCCACAAAGTCTCAAGTTCCACAGAGGTCACGCAAAACAATCACTTGCATCCCCGCCACGCGTGTCAACCACGACACCAAACAAATCCGAGTCCTGGCCACCCCTTGTCTATCCTGGGATTTTACAATCCTAAAACAGGGAGGCTATCGAATTAACCAGCAAGAACTACCATGGTTTCAAAACACAACAATCCCTCCTCCGGGGAAGTCAAACAACCCTCACGATCATTCATCAGAATGCATCGTGCCAGCGAGATTACCGATCTCGAGGTCCCACAATCTCACACCGGAGATTCACCAAACCAAGCATACAACTCGACGTTCAACAATGAACAAAATAACATTGGCATTCGTATACACTCACGGCATACATGCCCAAACACCAATCACAACATGCATACACAATGCAATAGACTCGGGTATCTCCAATCACACCCAAATCCCAAAACCAACTGTCAAACCCTGATTATTCTCGCCCCACGGAGAATGATGGTTGACAAACCAAAACCAAAGGGTGTGATTTCAACATCACCACCACACGAACCAAAATAACGAATCTCCCCAAAAGATTCAACCGGTAGGAATCACAATACCGTCTTCCTCTCAAGGAAGAAGTCATGAATCCATGATCCTCCAATCCTCGAATTACCGTTCGGAAAACCTGGTATATTAATACCAAAACATACCCCGGAACCCAGAAATATACAATTGGTTAGAGTAGTGCATCAATACTACCATTACCCAATCCAAAAATCCGTATACGCCATGTATACACCTTCCAACGATGCTCTGTACTAATACCATAGTACTCCAAAATCGAGCATCTCCCCGAAGACGTCTCCACAAACGTCTCACCGAGGTAAGAAATCCATTACTCGGTCCAACATCAGTAATGCTTACCATGGCTGACTTACAATCAAACCACGACCGATGCAAGCTGTCTCCAAGACAGTACAATCCAAATCTCTCCAAGAGATAAAAAAAAATCAATATAGTAGTGTCACCCCACTAACTATATCTCACAAACCATTGTGACTCCCATTGCATGCCATATGCAAGGATGCTCAACTAGAGCTAACCACGACTTGTTGACACTCACGTTGGTAATACCAACAAACTTGAGCTGTCCCAGCACAAGTCCCTCAAAACAATGACGTATAACGTCCCCGTGAGGTATTCCCTACCTCAAACACCATGCCACATAGAGACTACAAGAGTCTACCATAACCCTCATCGTATCACCATACGATTCACCAAACTCGAATCCAACGAGCATTATAATAGCTACCACAAGCACACTAAAGCACTGCAACAATACCTGGCTAGTGATTCGCTGGTCCCATAGGCTTATACCAACCTATTAACGCGACACACATTCCATCCCGGTATACCATACCGCCCAAACCATTAGAGTTGTGGGTCATTGCCCAACATATCTCTAAAACACCAAAGCACACTGGACAACCCGGCGTCCACGCTCAATTATCATGCAATCCTAATCCATTAGGACTTCTTCCACGCCCTTAGGGTGGGTGTAACCATGTTTACTCCTCATCACAATAACAAGCGAGTAGTTTCCTCAATGACTACTCTTACCACCATTCACTTGGCCTTAGCCATCCCAGCGAGCATACCCAAGGGTATCATTGCTCGTCAATAATATACCTCCATAATACGATGCGTACTCTCACCGGTACAATGCATCAATGATCCATCGAGCAAACCTGCTCGGCAAAAGGTCTCGTCAACTAAATACCCAGACCCTACCATGTGCCCACCATCGGCACTCAAACCATACAACCACATACATAAACATGAATGCATAAATCACCAAAATGACGCCAAGCGTCCACATAGTTATCCCAAATAACATCGTCGAACATATGACGGTACCTGTCGATACACGACATCCATAATCTCATCGTCAAACACATGACGGTAAATAATAATACACCATAATCACCATACTGATAACAAAAGTAATATGCCATACCTCATCGCTATCGAGATAGCGGAATACCTGTATCCATCGTCCACCAGCGGTACATAAGCAGCACCCATCGCTCGTAGGCGGCATAATCCAGTGCTACACACATAGCGGTATAATCCATCGCTATCGAATCAGCGGCATGATCCCTCGCCATGGAGTCAGCGGCATAAAATGTCGCTATAGATATCCGGCGGTATAAACCATCGCCAATAGAATACCCGGCGTAACCGTCGCCAATAAAATACCCGGCGTAACCATCGCCAACAAAATACCCGGCGTAACCATCGCCAATAAAATACCCGGCGGAACCATCGCCAATAAAATACCCGGCGTAACCATCGCCAATAAAATACCCGGCTAATCGCGGACTCAAGAGGTACTCACACTCATGTAGTACTTTGTTCCCGATCACATCGCTACGTCATGACAACGGCATCATCGCTTCGACGTGACAGCGGCATGTATCATCGCTTCGACACGACAGCGGCATCATCGTTTCGACATGACGGTGGTACCATCGCTTCGACGTGACAGCGGCATTTACCATCATTCCGGCATGACAGCGGAAATACCCTTCGCTTCGACGTATTAGCGGCATAATATCCCTCGCAATAATAATATGACAGCGGCATTTTTCCTTCGCTTCGACATATTTGCGGCAAATATTCTTCATCGCTATAATACGACAGCGGCAAGTATTCATATCGCTACGCCATGCATGCAACCGTAATGCATAACCCGTATTTCAATAATTGTTTCGGCACGACAGCGGCATCATCGCTTCGACGTGACAGCGGCATTTACCATCGCTTCGACACGACAGCGGCATCATCGCTTCGACGTGCATGCAACCGTAATGCATAATCCGTATTCCCATAAACATCGCCATGAGTGTATTTTAATGCACCTCGCTCCAACATGTAGCGGCAAAGCATTAAAATCATCACTCCGATGTATACCTATGCAACCGTAATGCATAGTCCATGTCTCATAAGACCCTGCAACCACCATGGTTAGCAACACATATGCCAATGATGAACACATATCATAAACGCACATAAGCAATCATGCATAAGTATGTGCTTCTCATTCCCAATAACATGTTCCTAGGCCCTCAACAGCCCCAAAGAGCTAACCACTGCTCTGATACCACTAATGTAAGGACCCCCGTGCCCTTAACCCGTAATTAGTGCATTAAGCCATACCATGAGTGCATATAATCATACCATCAGGGGAAAAACCCTATGCAAGTGCAACACCGTATGCTACCCAGAAAATTTCTTTCATTCAATTCCCAATATTCAAATTCCCCCTACCATTATTATTCACATAACATGCACCCACATAATACACTAATATGCTCTTAGTTCATTTAGCAATTTCCATAATTAATTGCATGCAACCATAATGAACAGAAAGAGGCCATAGCCCATTTATACATCCCATATACACGTAAGGTGTACTCAATGAATAAACGTGTATTTGATGCATAAAACACTATACCGGATACCGCTACTGGTACTTCTATCCTGGAAGCACCTTCCAAGCACAACTCGATCTCAACACTGGATCTGAGCGTCCATCCAACCAGCTCTGGTACCTCGATCCTGGAAGTACCTCTAACCAAAAGCCCGAGCTCGACTCCAAAGCCGCTACACCTGTGTTACCTGCCCCAACAGAGACAGCCCCCACACGGGGTGAGCATACCAATACCACCAATCACAAAATAATAATATTGCAATTCATAATTTACAGAATGTAAATGCCATAATTTAAATGATACTCCCTGGATGGCAATACCCTCATCCGGGATCCCATGCATTGTCCCTGTTCTCAAAATAACCAAACTCATCAAATTCTCAAAGCCAGTTAATCACCATATAGATTAACTAATACAGTTCTATCATGTCAGCTCCATAATCAATATGTAAAATCATTATACATAGGCCATAGATTTCACATATATTTAACCAAGGATTCCATGTTCCCGTAACATTGCTCGCTCCACAATAGCGGCATTCTTAACCCAGCGCACGCTCAACAATAGCGGCGTCATAACCGGTAGTGCTCAACGGCGACAACACCCAATCGTTGCTCGCTCTAAAGCGGCACCCTATGATTTCCAATGTATGTCTATTTATCACAGTTACCATATACCATGCATATCATTATCCATTTGAAGTAAATATAATGCACCATGCATTTCAATACTTACCACATGCCAGATATTGCAATGTCCATATAATACCATTACCATACACCATGTATTCCAATGCCCATTTAATACCATTATCACAAACCATGCATATTACAGTTGCAATACTATAATAGGTTATGCTCGTACGTCCCACGTACCTTAAGTCTCCGTAGTCCAAGCCAAACCTTCCTTGAGTCCCATGCCTAGAGAAATATGTGCTAAAACACATAAACGACTCAAAATCAAGAATAAGCATGCGATCACGTGCCCACGCACGTTCAAGACTCCCAATCATATCGTCAATCCATGACGATTACCAAAATAAAAGCCCCCCGGCTAAGCATGCATACTACCCAAAATATTCCATTTTATATGATTAACAGATAGCCAAAAACCCAACCAAAAATTCCGTTTAATAAGCTTGGTTCCAATCAAACCATTTTAAAAGCCTAACATTCTCATTGGAATGTGAACAACACTCCGGAAGTCGGCCCTTTAGACCTCGGTTCCAAAATCCCAACATTTTCCAACATATTCGAAAATCCATGCAGGTGAACAGTGCCGCGATCGATCGCCCATCAGGCGCGATCGATCGCGCAAGCCTACTGCCCGAAAAAAATCAATCCGCGATCGATCGCCACATCTCGCGATCGATCGCTGAGACCCTCGCGATCGATCGCCCCCCTTTTCGCGATCGATCGCCGATACTGTACATCTTCTACAAATTCCAGTAGCATGTCGCGATCGATCGGCGCCTCGCCAAGATCGATCGCGGACTGCGATTTTTCGAAAAACTCGAGTTCTAATGGTGTTTTTCACACCCAACTCCAAACCAACACCCCATACCACCTCAATGCCTCAAATACAACAATTAAACTCCATGAAAACACTGAAATCAACATTTTGGATTTTAACCCAAAACCCCCAAATGCCATAACCAACCCAAAACTCAACCACACAACACAAAACCACAATCAAATTGAAGCCAAAAGAGAGGAGAAGAATATTACCTATCTTTCTTCAAGAAATCCGGCCCCCATAATCGAGTTCTAACGATTTTGCTTCAACCAAAGGGAAGGGGAAGGGTTTGGGGCGAAGGTGGCGTGAGAGGGGGAGGAGAGGAGAGAAATGGATTCCAAATGACGGAATCCCGAGTCCAACGGGTATATATAGCAAAATACCCCAACACACCAAAACCTCCGCAAATACATCATGATTCATTAAAAATCATCTGTTTTCAAAAACTCACCCTCCAACATCAAATCCCCAGACTGGCCCCAACACAAGGCACCCCGGACTCCAAGTCCCACTAAAAACCCAAATCATAGGCTTTCCACCAAAATGAGAATACAATCTCAACCTTTGGATCCAACGATCACAAATGCCCAATCTAACAACCTCGGGAGACCCAAACCGCAATTAATTCCTAATTGCTACAATTAAAAAAATCCATCCAGGATTAATACTACACCGGGATTAACACCATTAATTCCCGGACATCACATGTTCTTCACTGTAGCCTTATTCAGTTGCCGGTAATCGATACACAACCGCATCGAACCGTCCTTCTTTTTCACAAAGAGAACTGGTGCGCCCCATGGCGACACGCTCGGGCGTATATATCCCTTGTCAAGGAGATCCTGCAACTGTTCTTTCAACTCTCTCAACTCGGACGGTACCATCCTATAAGGTGCACGAGAGATAGCGGATGTCCCTGGTAGTAACTCGATCCCAAATTCAACTTCCCTAGCCGGTGGGAATCCTGGGATCTCTTCTGGGAATACATCAGCGAACTCTGCCACTACTGGCACATCCTCAACTCTTAGTTCTTTACTCTTCCCAGACGTGTCCACGGCATAAATGAGATAACCCGTGTGTCCACGTTCCAACAACTGAGTTATCTTGATCGCTGAAATCAACGGAATCTTCGCACGAGAACCGTTGCCATAGAAAGTCCACTGACTGCCCAACTCAGGTCTGAACTTCACTGTCCTTTGTCGGCAATCTACCACTGCCTGATATCTGTTCAGAACATCAATACCCAAGATGCAGTCGAAGTCTGACATACCCAGCACAATCAAGTCTGATCTCAACTCGTTGCCCTCAAAATAAATGAGGCAGTCTGCCATAAACTGATCAGCAACAACATTCCTTCCAGTGGGTGTCGAGACAAGGAGAGGCGTGGGTAAAGAAGACGTGCGCATATGGTGTCTTTCCACAAAACCCACCGATACAAAAGAATGGGAGGCACCTGTATCGATCAAAATAAAAGCAGGGTACATAAATAAATGACACGTACCGGCAATCACCTCCTCTGGGGCTGCCTGGGCCTGCTCCCTGGTCAGTGCATATACCTGTCCCTGGGGTGGTCCTACTGTCTGACCTCCCGATGGTCGAGGCCCAAACTGTTGCCTCTGCTGCACTGTCCTATCTTCAAACCTCGGCCTACTGCCCTGAAACTCAGACTGTCCTCCCCGTGTGGGGCAATATCGAGCAATGTGGCCCATCTTGCCACAGACATAACATGCAGGACACTTGTTTGAAGAATGTGGCCCTCCACAATTATTGCACCTCGGCTCTCCCGGCCTATCCCCTTGTGAAGATCCTCGATTGGCCGACCAATTACCCTTCTTGTTATCCTGCTTCTGTCCAAAGTGTTTCTTTCCACCATACCTTTAAGATGAAGAGGCACCACGGGGTTTAAATGGCTCACCCCGAGGCCTCAAGTTGTCACTAGTCTGCCTCTGTTGCGGTACCGGTGGTGGCATAGCGTAAGCTCCCACTCCTAGCTCAGCAAGCTCCGCTCTTGTAAGAGCGTCATCAAAAGAGGTTGGGTTATTAGTGATAACCCGGTCATAGAGCTCCGGTCGTAACCCCTTCATGAAATTCCTCATCTTAGCGTGTCCACTGGTGGCAATGTGGGGAACGTATCTCAACAACGAAGAGTACCGTGTGGCATAGTCTGCCACTGTCATGTTCCCCTGCCTCAGACTTGTAAATTCATCCTCCTTTGTCTGTCTTGCTGCCGCGGAGAAGTACCGATTCAGAAATCTAGTCATGAAGAGAGTCCAGTCAATCACAGCACCCAGTGCTCTCATTTCCATCACTGTGCTCCTCCACCACATCAGAGGTTTCTTGGCTAATTGGAACTCCGCTAGCCTCAGCCAAGCTGTCACAGCACAAGGAGCCGATACGAAGATCTGCTCAAGTCTTTCCAACCACTCTTCAGCCTCTTCTCCGGACTCTGTCCCCTCAAACCGGGGCGGATGGTAAGACAGAAATTGCGTCAAGCTAATCTCACCCGGTAGCAGTAACTGAACCACTGGTTCCATGCCTACGGCCATTGGAGGTAGAGGGTTCACTTGACCGACGCTTGCGTTCACACTACCAATATCTCCAACCTCCTCATTAGCAGCCATGCTGTAATACAAGTTAACAACAATTCCAAAGCAGTATATATGTTATGCCGTTAGATAACAGGAATGAGAATAAGCACGTTAGTATAACAGAATATACAAAATATGCACCACATGCATAAACATGCTTCAAATGTAAGCACCTAGCCTATCATGCTAAGGCTACCCTTCACTCGTTCCCGGGTTCTCTAACCACTGCTCTGATACCACTAATGTAAGGACCCTAATCCTTAAGTGCGGAAACAAGGCATAATAGAGCTAATATAAATGATCAGAGTAGAATAATCGTGTTGAGTCTATGAGCTTAAGCATTACATGCCAAAAATAAGGACTTCTAAAATGGATTAATTACATTCCAATCAATGAATGTGTTCATCTATAGTTTTATACTACTCCTAGAGTAGATACTATCCAAAATAATCCTGTCCTTTCTGCCTCAAAAGAATGCTTCACAAGCTCACCGTCTCAACCCGTTCAAGCCCTTCTATCATGCCAAAAAGGTACCTACAAGGACAACCCCCAAACATGAGCAATAATAATCATTCATATTCAACACAATATGAAGATAAAGCGTAAATGCATAATTATAATAAAACACTTCCTGTTTTCCCCATGCATTTCAAACGCTTCCCGTTTGGTTGTCCCTGTACCATAACTCATGAGTATAATCAATAGATTATTTTAATTGGTCTAAACATGTCATGAACATATACCATTTCATCAATACCAAACTGATCCTCAATCCCTAGTCTGTCCATCACAATGTATTTTAATGCCCCTCGCTTATTTACATATAGACGGCATAGGATAACCTCGCTTCAATGGACTGCGGGACTCCCACCCCTCGCCTCTCATTGAGCGGCAAATACCCTTTCCTCGTCCTATATGATCACCACGCTCAAATGTGACATGCGGCGCTCCCACCCCTCGCTTCACATTTAGCGGAACCAAACCAAATAGCGGCAAGCATTAAAATCATCAAGGGATGACCAAGACTCATGGGATATGCACCAATAATCATATGCATCTATAAACATCATGCATAACATGTATTTGCATCCACTATGCAATACCACATATATACTTGCATCCACAATGCATAAACAATAAGTATATAAGATACATGTACCGTTGGGGTGCCCGTACGTCCACTACATACCTTTCCAAAAGTGGAATTGATCTGGCTTCAGTTCCTCGGTTGTGTTGCTACCTGGGATGGTTCTACACAATCACACAACCCCATATTAGAAGCCAAATAATAGCCAAATACCAAAAATTTGACAAAATAAACCATTTTCCAAAATTCCACAGGCGGCGATCGATCGCTTCCCTCAGGCGATCGATCGCCTCAAAATTATCACTGTGGCGATCGGTCGCCCCAAACATGGCGATCGATCGCCATCCCTTTGAAAAACCTACTGCCTCTTGGCGATCGGTCGCCTCATTTTAGGCGATCGATCGCCTAACACGCAAAAATGTTACTGTCCCTCGGCGATCGGTCGCCTCTTTTCAGGCGATCGGTCGCCTCGCGCAGACACGCGATTTTTCACCATTTTTGCTTCCAAAAACCTTCCAATCCATCCCAATACTTAACCCAACCAACCAACAACATAAATATCAACATAAACCACCAAAACATACTTCAAAACAAGTATAAATCTAACCCTTAACCAAAACCACAACAACCCAACACAAACCCATTTCAAAATCATTAAAAACCCTTCCAAAACTAACCCAAACACAATAAAAATGACAATGAGGCATCCATACCTCTTGGGGACCTCAAATCACCCAACAATCTTCACAAATCAAGACTTTTGGAAGGTTTTCTCTTCACCCTTGAGCTCAAAAACGAAAATGGAAGGAGGAGGGTTTGTGGGTTTTGATTTGGTAAAGTGAAAGTGATTTGGATGAGGTGGGGTTGGGTATAAAAGTGTTGGGTTTAATAAAATGCATACTAAAATAATTCTATGGTGTATAAAACACCCCAACATGATATTTTTCAAAGCATTTACTCATAATGCACCAAATATCAATTAAACACATGATTTCCAATTAATTGCTACCAAAGGCAAATAAATCATGCTTCCAATAATATTTACCCCACATGCACCACATGCACCCTGAAATGCAACCCCGGGTCACCCTATCCACATGACCATGCATTTCCATAAGGTAAATAAATTCCAACACATAATTAATTACCACATAATTAATCATAATAATCGTAATTAATGCCCAATTGCAATTAACCATTTCGGGGATATCACATAGTTTCTACACAGAGTAGAGTAAAGCTCTGATTTATGTATGATTAGTTCTCTTAATTGCACCTTAGAAACTTATTTAGGTAACGGGGTCTTACATTTAGTAGTATCAGAGCAGTGGTTAGATAACCAGGGAACGAGTAAATGGTAGCCTTTAGAAACAAGTTGGCTAGGTATTCATTGGTGGGCATGTTTATGCATGTGGTGCATATTTTTGTATAAGTTGTTATACTAACATGCTTTTGAATATGATTACTCTTGTTATCTAACGTCTTATGTTATGAACTGCTTTTGGTATTGTTGTTAACCCCTGTGTTACAGCATGGCGGCTATTAATACGGAGAACCCCAATGAAGAGGTGGGAGATGTAGGCAGTATCAATGCCAGTATTGCTCAGTCAAATCCTCTACCGCCACCTGCTGTAGGCGTGGAGCCTAGTGCGCAGATACTGCTACCAGGGGAGATAAGTTTGACCCAGTTCTTGAGCTATCTTCCACCGCTATTGAAGGAAATGAGACTGGGGAAGCAACCGAGGAATGGCTTGAGAGACTAGATCAGATATTTGTATCGGCACCCTGTGCACGGACTGCCTGGCTGAGGTTAGCAGAGTTTCAGTTGGCGAAGAAGTCTTCCATGTGGTGGAAGACAACAGTTATGGAGCTGAGGGCTCAGTGTATGACAGTAGATTGGACTGTGTTCAGGACCCGGTTCCTTAACCGGTATTTCTCCGCCGCTGCCAGACAAGTAAAAGAAGATGAGTTTACCAATCTAAAGCAGGGCAGCATGACTGTATCAGATTATGCCATGCAGTACTCTTCACTATTAAGGTATGTGCCTCACATTGCTGTAAACGGTCATGCCAAGATGAGGCATTTTCTGAAAGGGCTGAGGCCAGAGTTATTTGATCGGGTTGTCTCCAACAACCCCAGCTCATTTGCTGATGCCCTGAGTAGGGCGGAGCTGGCAGAGATTGGGATTAGTGTGTACAAGGAAGCTGTACCCCCCTTTTGTACCATCACAGAGACTAGCTGTTGAGAGCCTGGGGCCACGAGGGGACAAGTTTAAGCCTCGTGGGGCTTCTTCATCTTCTAGATTTGGTGGGAAGAATTTTCAGAATCAGAAGCAGAGTAATCGGGGACCAGCGCAGGGAAATAGAACAGGAGGGAACAAGTGTGACAACTGTGGAGGATTTCACTTGACACGTGACTGCCGAGGCTGTTATGTTTATGGAAGGGTGGGCCACCTGGCTCGGGTTTTGTGATATCCCCGAAATGGTTAATTGCTTTTTGGTGCATTAATTGTGTTTACATGATTAATTATGTGGTAATTGATTATGTGTTGGGATTTATTTACCTTATGTGGAAATGCATGGGCATGTGGATAGGGTGACCCGGGATTTCATTTTAGGGTGCATGTGGTGCATGTTGGGTAAATATTATGGGAAGCATGATTTATTTGCCTTGGTTAGCAATTTATGAGGAATCATGTGTTAATTGATATTATGGTGCATTTTGAGTAAATGCTTTGAAAAATATCATGTTGGGGTGTTTTATACACCATGGAATTACTTTGGCATGTATTTTAAATTAAAACTCACTTTTATCATCCAACCCACCCTTACATCCACTCACTTTTACCTTTACCAAATATCACACCCAAACCCTTCCCTTTTTCCTTATTTTCGAGTTCCACCTTTGAGGTGAAGAGGAGTCCTTACAAACTTTGATTTGTGGAAGATTGTTGGGTGAGTGATTTGAGGTCCCAAGAGGTATGGATACCTCATGGTTTATTTTTGTAAGGTTTTGTTTGAGTTTAGTTGGGTTTTGAAGGGTTTTAAAATGGGTTTGTGTTGGGTGTTGTGATTTTGGTAGTGTTTTAGTTGGATGTTGTTTATATGAGTTTGTTATGATGTTTATGGGTGGTTTTGAGTTGTTGGGTTTGATTAATGTTGGTATTGGTGGGTTTGTTTGTGTTTGGGAAGGAGTTGGGTGAATAGTGCCCGAATCTCGCTTGCCCGCAGCTCGGCGATCGATCGGCGTCCGCTCGCGATCGATCGTGAGCAACAGCGCTGAGGCAGTGCGCTTCAGCGATCGATCGAGATGCGCGCGATCGATCGGCGAGGCCGCGATCGATCGGCGCTAGCTCCGCGATCGATCGCGGATTGTTTATTTTTGTTGGCTGAGGCAGTGTGGTCTCGCGATCGATCGGGGCTTGTTGGCGATCGATCGCGAGACACCAAAATGGTGTTTTTGGGTGTTTTTTGTGGGATTTTTGGTATTGGACTATTATTGGGTTCTAATATTGGTATTTGTGAATATGTAGAACCAACCCAGGTGGCAACGCAGCCAAGGAATTGAGGTCCAACCACATCCCACTTTTTGGAAAGGTACGTAGTGGACGTACGGGCACCCAACGGTAACATGTATTTTATATACTCATTGTTTATGCATTGTGGATGCGAGTATATATGTGGTATTGCATTGTGGATGCATATACATGTTGATTTATGCCATATGTGGTATTGCATTGTGGATGCATATACATGGTAATTTATGCATATTGATGTTAGATGCATATGATGATTATTGGATGCACATCCCATGAGTCGTGGTCATCCTTTGATGATTTTAATGCTTGCCGCTATTTGTTTTGGTTCCGCTAAATGTGAAGCGAGGGGTGGGAGCGCCGCATGTCACATTTGAGCGTGGTTATCATATAGGACGAGGAAAGGGTATTTGCCGCTCAATGAGAGGCGAGGGGTGGGAGTCCCGCAGTCCATTGAAGCGAGGTTATCCTATGCCGTCTATATGTAAATAAGCGAGGGGCATTAAAATACACTGTGATGGACAGACTAGGGAATGGTGACCAATATTTGGTACTGTTGAGATGGTATATGATGTAATGACATGTTTTGGCCATTAAAAATAATCTGTTGATTATACTCATGAGTTATGGTACAGGGACAACCAAACGGGAAGCGTTGAAATGCATGGAAAACAGGAAGTGTTTTATATTGATTATTCATTTACGCTTTATCTTCATATTGTGTTGAATATGAATGATTATTATTGCTCATGTTTGGGGGTTGTCCTTGTAGGTACCTTTTTGGCATGATAGCAAGCTTTGAACGGGTTGAGGTGGTGAGCTTGTGAAGCATTCTTTTGAGGATTAAAGGACAGGATTATTTTGTCTAGTGTCTACTCTAGGAGTAGTGTAAAACTAGTTGATAGCATTCATTGATGAGGAATGTAATTAATCCATTCTTTTTGGAAGTCCTTATTATTATGGCATGTAATGCTTAAGCTCATAGACTCAACATGTTCTTTTCTCACTCTGATCATTGTATTAGCTCTATTATGCCTTATTTCCGCACTTAAGGATTAGGGTCCTTACATTAGTGGTATCAGAGCAGTGGTTAGAGAACCCGGGAACGAGTGAAGGGTAGCCTTAGCATGTTTGGCTAGGTGCTTACATTTAGAGCATGTTTATGCATGTGGTGCATATTGATGTATATCCTGTTATACTAACATGCTTATATCACTCCTGTTATCTAACGATATGATGTATATTGCTTTGGATTGTTGTTAACATTTGTGTTACAGCATGGCTGCTAATGAGGAAGTCGGAGATGTTGGGAGTGTAAATGCGAGTATTGGACAGGCTAATCCTCTACCTCCACCGGCAGTAGGGATGGAACCAGTAGTTCAGTTATTGCTACCGGGTGAGATTAGCTTGACGCAGTTTCTGTCTTATCATCCGCCCCAGTTTGAGGGGACAGAGTCCGGAGAAGAAGCGGAAGAGTTGCTGGAAAGACTTGAGCAGATCTTTGTATCGGCTCCTTGTGCTGTTACTGCTTGGATGAGGCTGGCGGAGTTTCAATTAGCCAAGAAACCTCTAATGTGGTGGAGGAGCACAGTAATGGAAATGAGAGCACTGGGTGCTGTGATCGACTTGACACTCTTCAGGACTAGGTTTTTGAATCGGTACTTCTCCGCAGCAGCAAGACAGACAAAGGAGGATGAATTTACAAGTCTGAGGCAGGGGAACATGACAGTGGCAGACTATGCCACACCGTACTCTTCATTGCTGAGGTACGTTCCCCACATTGCCACCAGTGGACACGCTAAGATGAGAAATTTTATGAAGGGATTGCGACCGGAGCTCTATGATCGGGTTATCACCAATAACCCTACTTCTTTTGATGATGCTCTCACAAGAGCGGAGCTTGCTGAGCTAGGAGTAGGAGCTTACGCTATGCCACCACCGGTACCGCAACAGAGGCAGACCAATGACAGTTTGAGGCCTCGGGGTGCGCCATTTAAACCCCGTGGTGCCTCTTCATCTTCGCGATATGGTGGAAAGAAATACTTTGGTCAGAAACAGGATGGCAAGAAGGGAAATTGGTCCGCCAGTCGAGGGTCTTCACAGGGGGATAGGCCGGGAGAGCCGAGGTGCAACAATTGTGGAGGGCCACATTCTTCAAACAAGTGCCCTGCCTGTTTTAGCTGTGGCAAGATGGGCCACATTGCTCGGTATTGTCCCACCAGGGGAGGCCAGTCAGAGTATCAGGGCAACAGGCCAAGGTTTGAGGACAGGACAGTGCAGCAGAGGCAGCAGTTTGGGCCTCGTCCATCGGGAGGTCAGACAGTGGTACCACCCCAGGGACAGGTGTACACACTGACCACGGAGCAGGCTCAGGCAGCTCCAGAGGAGGTGATTGCCGGTACGTGTCATTTATTTACGTACCCTGCTTTTGTTTTGATAGATACAGGTGCCTCCCATTCCTTTGTGTCTGTGGGATTCGTAGAGAGACACCATATGCGCACGTCTCCTTTGCCCACGCCTCTTTTGGTCTCGACACCCACTGGAAGAAACGTCGTTGCTGATCAGTTCCTGGCAGATAGCCTCATTTATTTTGAGGGCAACGAGTTGAGATCAGATTTGATTGTACTGGGGATGTCAGACTTCGACTGCATCTTGGGTATTGATGTTCTGAACAGATATCAGGCAGTGGTAGATTGCCGGCAGAGAACAGTGAAATTCAGACCTGAGTTGGGCAGTCAGTGGACTTTCTTTGGCAACGGGTCTCGTGCGAAGATTCCGTTGATTTCAGCGATCAAGATGTCTCAGCTGTTGGAACGTGGACACACGTGCTATCTTATTTATGCCGTGGACACGTCTGGAAAGAGTAAAGAACTGAGAGTTGAGGATGTGCCAGTTGTGGCAGAATTTACTGATGTATTTCCAGAAGAGATCCCAGGATTCCCACCGGCCAGGGAAGTTGAGTTTGTGATCGAGTTGCTGCCAGGGACATCCGCTATCTCTCGTGCACCTTATAGGATGGCACCGGCAGAGTTGAGAGAGTTGAAAGAGCAGTTGCAGGATCTCCTTGACAAGGGTTATATACGCCCGAGCGTGTCGCCATGGGGCGCACCAGTTCTCTTTGTGAAGAAGAAGGACGGTTCGATGCGGCCGTGCATCGATTACCGGCAGCTGAATAAGGCTACAGTGAAGAACAAGTATCCTCTCCCAAGGATAGAAGACTTGTTTGATCAGTTGCAAGGTACCAGGGTGTATAGCAAGATTGATTTGAGATCCGGGTATCATCAGATTCGGGTCAGAGAGGAAGATGTGCAGAAGACAGCATTCCGGACACGATACGGGCATTATGAGTTCTTAGTGATGCCGTTCGGTGTGACGAATGCTCCAGCGCTCTTTATGAGTTTGATGAACAGAGTGTTTCAGCAGTATCTTGATCAGTTCGTCATCGTGTTTATTGACGACATTCTTATCTACTCCCGGAGCGAGGAAGAGCATGTGAAACACTTGAGGGCAGTGCTTCAGATTCTCAGAGAGCATCAGTTGTATGCTAAGCTCAGTAAGTGCGAGTTTTGGCTGAGCAGTGTAGTGTTTCTGGGGCATGTTATATCGAGCAGCGGAATATCTGTAGATCCCAAGAAGATTGAGGCCGTGATGGAGTGGGCTGCCCCCACTTCTGTGCCTGAGATCCGGAGTTTTCTGGGCTTGGCCGGGTATTATCGGCGTTTCGTCGAGGGCTTTTCGAGGATTGCCAAGCCGCTGACTCAGTTGACTCAGAAGGGTGTGCCTTTCTTTTGGTCAGAAGCTTGTGAGGAGAGCTTCCAGGAGTTAAAGCACCGGTTGACGACGGCGCCAGTGTTAGTGATCCCGACGGAGAACTCCAGATTTGTTCTGTATACTGATGCATCACTGCAGGGCCTTGGGTGTGTTCTAATGCAAGATAAGCATGTGGTAGCTTATGCATCGAGGCAGTTGAAGCCGCATGAGACCAGATATCCAGTTCATGACTTGGAATTGGCGGCTATCATCTTCGCCCTGAAGATCTGGAGACATTACTTATATGGCACTTCATTCACCATATACACGGATCACAAGAGCCTTAAGTTTCTATTCACTCAGGCGGAGCTGAACATGAGACAGAGGAGATGGATGGACCTACTCAAGGACTATGACTGTGAGATAGAGTACCATCCCGGGAAAGCCAATTTGACAGCAGACGCTTTGAGCCGGAAAGTGAGGAGTTCTGCTGAGGACGTCATTCATTTGTCTGCTATGATGACCTCCTATTGCCATCTGGGCTATGACTTTGACATTGATGCATCGCCTGTGTATGTATCGACTCTGTTAGCCGAGCCAGACACTATGAGAACATCAGGAGAGCTCAGAGGTCAGATGATGAGGTTCAGAGGTGGTTATCTTTAGTACATCTTGGTCAGCCAACGAAGTGCAGGGTGGCAGATGACGGATCCTTGAGATTGGGTGACCGATGGGTGGTTCCAAATACGCCGGAGTTGCGTAAAGGGACCTCGGAGCGAGCTCACAGTAGCAGACTTAGCATCCACCCAGGCGGGAAGAAGATGTACAGAGATCTGCGTGGTCAGTTTTGGTGGAAGAGAATGAAGTCTGATGTCGTCGCTTTTGTGAAGAGGTGTCTGATCTGCCAGCAGGTTAAGGCAGAGAGGCAGAGACCTGGCGGCGAATTGAGGAGCTTGGAGATACCGAAGTGGAAGTGGGAGCACATTTCCATGGACTTCGTGACTCATTTGCCGAGGAGTGCTTCAGGCTTCGATGCTATTTGGGTGATTGTGGACAGATTGACCAAGGTAGCCCACTTTATCCCCTATAGCATGACTTTTACATTCTTGAGGATGGCGCAGTTATATATTAGAGATGTGGTGAGATTGCATGGGATCCCCGTTTCTATTGTGTCAGATCGAGATCCGCGATTCACATCTCATTTTTGGGAAGGCCTTCAGTCAGCTTTGGGAACTGAGGTCAGATTGAGTACTGCTTATCATCCTCAGACGGATGGCCAGACCGAACGCACTATTCAGACGCTCGAGGACATGTTAAGAGCTTGTGTTTTGGAGTTCGATGCCTTTTGGCAGGATTCAGTGCCTTTGGTAGAGTTTTCGTATAACAATAGCTACCAGGCGAGTATTCAGATGGCTCCGTTTGAAGCTCTTTATGACAGACGGTGTAGATCACCCTTGTGTTGGGATGATTTGGACCGCAAATCGGTCGAAGGACCAGAGCTGATTCGGGAGATGGAAGAGAAGATAAAGACAATAAGGCAGAAAATGAAAGCGGCACAGGACAGACAGGCTGCTTATGCAAATAAACGGCGGAGAACGTTGGAGTTTCAGTTGGGAGATAAGGTCTTTTTGAAGATCTCGCCTTTCAGAGGCGTTGTGCGATTTGGGATGCGCGGGAAACTGTCTCCGAGGTATGTTGGACCGTACGAGATCTTACAGCGCATTGGCACCTTAGCTTACCGACTGGCTTTACCGCCTTCTTTATCTGGTATACATGATGTGTTTCATGTATCGATGCTGCGGAAGTATGAGCCGGATCCGTCTCACGTGTTGCAGCCTTCCGAAGTTCAGTTGGAATCAGATGTATCTTATGTGGAACGGCCTGTCAGAATTCTAGATCGAGCAGACCGTAAGCTTCGGAACAAAGTGATACCGATGATCAAAGTTCAGTGGGATCGCAGGGGTGTCGAGGAGGCTACGTGGGAGACGGAGCAGCATATGGTGCAGCACTACCCGGAACTATTCTCTGGTATGTGTTTATGTTTAGTTTCCTGTTGGGGGTAAGTGCATGTGATTTCGAGGACGAAATCTTATAAGTAGGGGAGTATTGTGATATCCCCGAAATGGTTAATTGCTTTTTGGTGCATTAATTGTGTTTACATGATTAATTATGTGGTAATTGATTATGTGTTGGGATTTATTTACCTTATGTGGAAATGCATGGGCATGTGGATAGGGTGACCCGGGATTTCATTTTAGGGTGCATGTGGTGCATGTTGGGTAAATATTATGGGAAGCATGATTTATTTGCCTTGGTTAGCAATTTATGAGGAATCATGTGTTAATTGATATTATGGTGCATTTTGAGTAAATGCTTTGAAAAATATCATGTTGGGGTGTTTTATACACCATGGAATTACTTTGGCATGTATCACTTTTATCATCCAACCCACCCTTACATCCACTCACTTTTACCTTTACCAAATATCACACCCAAACCCTTCCCTTTTTCCTTATTTTCGAGTTCCACCTTTGAGGTGAAGAGGAGTCCTTACAAACTTTGATTTGTGGAAGATTGTTGGGTGAGTGATTTGAGGTCCCAAGAGGTATGGATACCTCATGGTTTATTTTTGTAAGGTTTTGTTTGAGTTTAGTTGGGTTTTGAAGGGTTTTAAAATGGGTTTGTGTTGGGTGTTGTGATTTTGGTAGTGTTTTAGTTGGATGTTGTTTATATGAGTTTGTTATGATGTTTATGGGTGGTTTTGAGTTGTTGGGTTTGATTAATGTTGGTATTGGTGGGTTTGTTTGTGTTTGGGAAGGAGATGGGTGAATAGTGCCCGAATCTTGCTTGCCCGCAGTTCGGCGATCGATCGGCGTCCGCTCGCGATCGATCGCGAGCAACAGCGCTGAGGCAGTGCGCTTCAGCGATCGATCGCGAGATGCGCGCGATCGATCGGCGAGGCCGTGATCGATCGGCGCTAGCTCCGTGATCGATCGCGGATTGTTTATTTTTGTTGGCTGAGGCAGTGTGGTCTCGCGATCGATCGGGGCTTGTTGGCGATCGATCGCGAGACACCAAAAATGGTGTTTTTGGGTGTTTTTGTGGGATTTTTGGTATTGGACTATTATTGGGTTCTAATATTGGTATTTGTGAATATGTAGAACCAACCCAGGTGGCAACGCAGCCAAGGAATTGAGGTCCAACCACATTCCACTTTTTGGAAAGGTACGTAGTGGACGTACGGGCACCCAACGGTAACATGTATTTTATATACTCATTGTTTATGCATTGTGGATGCGAGTATATATGTGGTATTGCATTGTGGATGCATATACATGTTGATTTATGTCATATGTGGTATTGCATTGTGGATGCATATACATGGTAATTTATGCATATTGATGTTAGATGCATATGATGATTATTGGATGCACATCCCATGAGTCGTGGTCATCCTTTGATGATTTTAATGCTTGCCGCTATTTGTTTTGGTTCCGCTAAATGTGAAGCGAGGGGTGGGAGCGCCGCATGTCACATTTGAGCGTGGTTATCATATAGGACGAGGAAAGTGTAAGGACCCCAAATACTTAACCCTTGATTAGTGTATTAATCATTATGTGTGGCACATGCTTTCCATAAAATCATTCGGGAACTCCGATGGTACTTTACCATTGAATGGCAATTACAAAGTTTTCTTTAACATACAATGTTAAAAGTTTATCATCCTAACAACAAGAGACTCATAGAGTTCGCCCATCACACCACTTTTTACATTGTGGACTTTTATAAAAATTTGGGCAGAGTCACCCCATAAATAGAGCTATCCCGAAATAAAAGTACAGCACACAACATAATTCCCGGCCAGGGAACACATAAAACTCATCAGAAAGCAGTAATATCAAGTAAATTCCCAGCCAGGGAAGACACCACACATATGGCAACAAAAGTGGGTTTCAACACCCACATACACTAATAACTCTCATACTCCTTTAGCAATTCTACATCTAATTGCATGCAACATAGAATGAGAGGGAGAAAGGCTCATGCCTTTATATACAACCCATATACAAGTACCATCGTGCTCACATGCGAGCATCATAATCATGTGTATAACCATCATGGGTGTATATATATATATAGGTACTCTATACGATACCGTGCTCCTTCAAGCCCTGGTACCACGATCCTGGGAGTACATCCAATCAACAGCTCGAGCTCATCTCCAAAGCCATCGATGTACCTGTCCACCTGTCCCAACAGAGACAGCCCCCAACGGGGTGAGCATACCAATTCCACAATTTCATAATCATAATGACATAATACATAATTTACGAAAATGTAAATATTGTGGAACATATGTGACACTTCCTGGATGGTATCATCGTCATCCTAGCGTACCCCTGTAATAACCCTGTTCTCAAAACAGATAGATCATCAAATCCTGAATATGCAGTTAATCATCATATTGGTTAACCCTAACCAGTTTCGAATTAACAACATTTCATAACATCTTTCTTTATCTAGCAATTATCATAATTCTAGATATCATATTGAGACTTCCTTAACTTCCGATACTAGTTAATCACTTCTTTGATTAACTACGTCTCTGTTCCTATTCATTACCAATAGGGAATAAAATACAGATATCCTAGATATCTAATCAACACCACGTTTTCATTTCTTGCTTCAAAGTAGCGTCATACTACTGGTGTTCGCTCCGTAGCGACCACACCCATCATTTGCTCGCTTCATAGCGGCACCAAGCATTTCATGTATTTTTAAATCATGCATCATACTTGTAAAACATCATTTAAGCTATGCTCGTACGCTAAACGTACCTTAAATCCTCGAAGTCCGAGCCAAACCTTGCTCGAGTTCCATGCCCCGAGGAATGATGTGCTAACACGATAAATAATTCACGATTATTTACGAACATGCAACCCATGCTCAAGCACACCCATAACCCTCAACATATCGTCAACACACGACAATAAATCATTTAAAAGACCCGGGGCAGGGTACATGCAGGGAGGGGAACGAATGAGACAACAACGAAAATTGTTCAAGGATACCCTACAAATTTTCGAACCCTTATCTCACAAATCGAACCCAAAAAGCATCATAATTCATTTAAACATGAATAAATCGAATAACAACAAGAATCATCATCCTCATGCCAAAAACCCCCAATTTTCGAATTTAAAGCCCTCAATTTCGAACCAAACAATCCCTTAAATTCGAACCCTTATAGTTCTTTAAATTCTAACACAAATCCACCAAAAATAGCAGGGAATTACGTGAGAGGGACGAAAAAGAGGTAAAGAACGTTACCCAAACGAAAATCGGAAGAAAAATCGACCAAAATCGATAAACCCTAGAATTTGGGGATCGCCGCTCTTCTGTAAAATTCGAACTCAAACCGCGATGAAACTTCGAATTGACGGAGGGGAAAGGAGCGCCTGGTCGAGACGAAGCCGTGGGTAGGTCGGACGCGCCGATCGGCGGCCGGACGGCGGCGGCGAGGCGTTTTCGTGCGCGGGCTGGGCAGGAATTTCGGGAATCGGCGGGAGAGAGAGAGAGACGCGGGTTGGGGCTGAAAATGGGATTTTAATAAAAATCTCGGGTTCAACTTGTATTTATAGCAAAATACACCGAAATACTAATAGCCCCACAAATACATCATGATTCATTAAAAATCATATGTTTTCAAAAACTCTCTCTCTAACTCAAAAACCCCCTACCGGTGCCCACACCAAGCACCCGAGATTCCGAGTCAAACTAAAAACCCAACTCACAGGTTTTCACCGAAATGAGAATACAATCTCAACCTCGAGATCCAACGATCCCAACTACTCAAATAGACGAGCCCAGAAGGCCCAACACCGCGATTAAACTCCAAATCGCTACGCAAAACATCTTTAGGGGTTATTAACACTCCGGGATTAACATCTCCAATCCCAGGTCATCACAGAAAGGGTATTTGCCGCTCAATGAGAGGCGAGGGGTGGGAGTCCCGCAGTCCATTGAAGCGAGGTTATCCTATGCCGTCTATATGTAAATAAGCGAGGGGCATTAAAATACACTGTGATGGACAGACTAGGGAATGGTGACCAATATTTGGTACTATTGAGATGGTATATGATGTAATGACATGTTTTGGCCATTAAAAATAATCTGTTGATTATACTCATGAGTTATGGTACAGGGACAACCAAACGGGAAGCGTTGAAATGCATGGAAAACAGGAAGTGTTTTATATTGATTATGCATTTACGCTTTATCTTCATATTGTGTTGAATATGAATGATTATTATTGCTCATGTTTGGGGGTTGTCCTTGTAGGTACCTTTTTGGCATGATAGCAAGCTTTGAACGGGTTGAGGTGGTGAGCTTGTGAAGCATTCTTTTGAGGATTAAAGGACAGGATTATTTTGTCTAGTGTCTACTCTAGGAGTAGTGTAAAACTAGTTGATAGCATTCATTGATGAGGAATGTAATTAATCCATTCTTTTTGGAAGTCCTTATTATTATGGCATGTAATGCTTAAGCTCATAGACTCAACATGTTCTTTTCTCACTCTGATCATTGTATTAGCTCTATTATGCCTTATTTCCGCACTTAAGGATTAGGGTCCTTATAGGTTTGCCCCAATCGGGTGTGTCAGGCAGACTCTGGGCCGAATAGGCCAAGATTTGATGCTAGGACGGCACCACCGAGACAGCAGTTTGCACCTCGACCACAGGGAGGTCAGGCGGCAGGACCGCCGCAGGGTCAAGTATATGCATTGACGCGTGAGCAGGCAGAGGCAGCCCCAGAGGAGGTGATTGCTGGTACGTGCCACTTACTTACGTACCCTGCATTTATTTTAGTAGATACAGGTGCTTCTCATTCATTTGTATCTTTTGCTTTTGTATAGTTTCTACAAAGAGTAGAGTAAAGCTATAATCTAGTATCTTTTGTTAGGAATATGTATAATTCCTTTTTGAACTTTTGGTACTGTAATATCTTAAGCTCAGGTTAATCAACACGGTCTAATACTTTGATTTATGTATGATTAGTTCTCTTAATTGGACCTTAGAAACTTGTTTAGATAATGGGGTCTTACATCCCTGGTGCAGATGGTCCCTCCAACCTTGACTGTAGTTGTTGGTTGGAAGGTCGTAACTCCTTTGTGGTGGACCTGGGAATCCTCCCGCAACATTCACGTGCTTAGTAGATGTCTCTTGTAGTGAGGGACATGCATCAGTGGATGGTTCACGCCTAGACAGATTCCACATGGCTTCATCTTCCCCACATTGCAGCAAGATTACGCACAAGAAACGTTAAGTCAATCAAATGGGGAATATGTGAAGCATGTAATGATTCTTTTAAAGAATGAAAAATTTACATACTCAAATGACGTCATAATTGCATTATTGACGCGTTGGGGCGTTGGGGTCTTACAGGTGCTATATATACCAAATGGACTCGGTGTTCCGTCATTGCATGGATTTCTCTCTCTCTCTCTCTCTCTCTCTCTCTCTCTCCCGCGTTCATCCCCCCCCCCCCCCCCCAAAAAAAAAAAAACCCTTCTCTTTTCCTTTTGGGGGAAAAATGGCTGGAATCTCGGCTCGGGAGCCGAATCTCTAGAAGAAAAGTTGGTAATCTTCTTCCCCTCGTCTTTACCTTCGTTTTGACTATGGTATTGTAGAGTTTGGTTGAGTTTTGGGTTGGTTATGGAAATTGGGGGTTTTGGTTAAAAATTCAAAGTTTAGTTTTTGGTATTTTTTATTGATTTTAAATGGTGTAATGGATGTGTTGAAGGAGTTAGGAGTGTTGGTTTTGAGTTTGGTTGTCAAAAACCCCATTAAAGCTCGAATTTTTTGGAAACCCGCAGGTCGCGATAAATCGCGGCTTGGCGCCGATCGATCGCGACATTGTACTGAATTGGGGGAGACGTTGAGCAGTGGCGGCGATCGATCGTGAAAATGGGTGATCGAGCCGGGGACTTGGCGATCGATCGCGAGATTTGGCGATCGATCACGACGTACATTATTTCAGGCAGTAGACTTGCGCGATCGATTGCTCCTGAAAAACGATCCATCGCAGCCCTATTTCTTGTTTTTTTTTTTGAATTTTCGGAAATGTCGGGATTTTGGAGTCGAGGTTTTGGGGCAATGTCTACATTCCGTTGGGAATGCTATACTTTTAAAATGGAATGGTTGGAGCCTAATTTTAATAAAAATGGAATAGTCGATTTAGTATTTGGTTAACCTTTGAACTTATAAAATGGAATTTTTTGAGTATCATGCAGGCTTAGCCCGTAGTCTTTTATAATGGTTAATCATCATAGATTGACGATAGGTTGGAGGTTGTGAACGTGCTTGGGCACGTGGTTGCATGCTTATGATTAATTGTGAGTTATTATGTGTTAGCACGTAATTCATTGGTCACGGGACTAACGCAAGGTTGGATTCGAACTACGGAAGTATAATGTACGTATAACGTACGAGCATAGCCTTTTATATTATTGTAACTGTGAAATGCATGGTATATGGTATTTGCAATAAAGGGATATACATTTGGAACTATAAGGTGCCGCTTTTGAGCGAGCAACGATAGGATGTTGTCGCTGTTGAGCGAACATCGGTTATGACGCCGCTGCTGTTGAGTAGCGTGAGTAGGGATCGATCCCACTGGGAATGATGTATTTTTCGTGTCAATTATGTAACCAAATAGTAAAAAGGGGATTTTTTTCGAAATTGATTAACTACTACTAAGCAAAATCTATGAATTAAACTAATGCGCAAAACTAAACTAAAGTGATTTAAAATTATGAGAAAAGTGATTCTTGGTTTTTAGTCGACTTTACCTTGGATTTATGCATTCAATCATCGATTATCACAAAAGATGTAATTTCTACTTGAATATTCATCACTAGAGATTCAACTCTTATCTTACTTTATGCCTTGTTAAGATAGCCCAAGCGTTCTAAATTAACCTGTATCCTTAAATCAATCAAAACAACAGCAGTTAAGATTAATATTAACAATAGCTTTCAATTCTAGTAAGAATGATGAAACTTAGACAACATAATCCAAGTTTCTATGTTTAATCTAGTCACGTGTTTTTCCTAAAATTTAACAACACAAACAACAGGCAATTATCAATCTTAGTTGCTTTAAAGGCCAAGCATTAGATTGCATGTAAAAAACATTAGATGGACGATCTAACAATCAAACATAACATTCATGGCATGAAAATCAGAAAAGCACATGATACTCAATAAAAATTAATAAAAGAACATCAATCACATGAAAAACATAAAATCCATGGTATTGTCTTCCTTTAACCAAGAATTAAAAGCATTTAGCCTAGAATAATTAAATCGAAAACACTAAACTTTAATCTAGAAAACATCAAACTAATAGCAAATGAAAGAATTACTAAAGGGAAGCACGATTCTGGAGCGTCAATTCCGTCTTCGTTCTTCGTTCTTCAAAGCATTCATCACAAAAGTTGAGAGAAAAATTTATTCTAATCTCTAAAGTATGTTCTAAAATCTGAATTATTGTCCAAGGAGGCTACTTTTTCGAGTTATAGCAAGTAAATATGGTAGGATAGGTTAAAATCTTCCCAAAGATGGTAAAACTCTAAATTTCCTGTTTTTCTCAGACTCTCTGGCGATCAATCATGGATGGCTGGTGATCGATCGCCAGCCTTTACTGTTTTTTTATTTTTCAGGCAGATTGTCTCGGCGATCGATCGCCAAAATATGTCGATCGATCGCCGATCCTTCAATTTGTTCTGGCAAGTTTTGTATTTTGGCCATAACTTTCTCATACAAACTACGAATTTGACGAATCAGCTATCCACGTGAAGATAACAGAAATTTCTACAACTTTTCTGTGAATTCCGTTTCCAAAACTTGGCTCAAACATATAGAAATTTGAGGAGAAAGGAGCAACATGTGTCTTGGATTCTGGTTTTTTCCTCTTTTCTTCAACTTTATTCATTCTTTCATCATTTTAGCTTGATTTATTCACATTTTCCTACATTACAAAAATATACGATTAGGTAGCACGTGTATCAAAACATACAGAATCGTAGACAATTAAGGGCAATAGATGTGTCTATTTCTAGTCACATCACTTATGTGCATCTATGATATTGGATCATAAATGAAAGGTGTTATGCTAACCATTGTGGTTGCAGTCGTATGGAATACGATGGAAATGGTATTAATGGAAATGATTTGCACTTTATGTAATAAGTGCTAAAAAATATGATTTTATAGGAAAATCAGGGAATGAGAAACGTGATGCACTGTCTGAGGACAGAGAATGGTAGACAATGTGGGGTCGTCAATAGGTGACGGCAGATGATGTGATAACCAGGTATGGTTGCATTATGATTATGAGAATGCAGGCATATGTGAATGTGCACAGGCATTGAGAGTACTTTGTTATCGCGATACATAAATGCTTAATATTGTTGTTATGCATGAGAATGTATTGCAATTATTGTACTGCTACTGGTATATGATTAGCAATGGATCAGAATATTTGATGCTGTCTTATCAAGCGATGAATCAGGGTATTTACCGTTGTCATATCGTACCGTGTATCGCTAATATGTAGAAGCGATGGATATCATTGAGCCACCGATAATTCAAAGCGAGGGATATTACTGAGCCGCTGATATAACTTAGTATGACTCGTGAATTGTTGTATTAATTGTGCATATTGAGATCATTGTATTGATACAGGTACATTGAGTAGCGATGGATCAGAATATTTGTCATTGTCTTATTGTAGCGTGAGTTGCTAGTATGTCGAAGCGAGAGATATCCTTGAGCCGATATGGTACATGATATTTTTTGTTGTCTTATCTGTTGGGATATGCCCTAAGACAAGTCATTAGATGATTGTTTAAGACATACAATGTTTATGATTTTATGAATGGCAATTCATTATTATGTATTATTCGTTTAACTGTGCAATGTGAATTAATATATATGTTAATGTCCTTAGAATAATATTGTATTATTCTTTAAGATGTCCCTAGTCAAGTATTACCATGAATAGGGATAATGATAATACGTAGAGACTAGTATGTGTTGATTGATGAATTGTTCATTGATATGAGATATCAAATCAACACATGGGTACATGTTAGAGAACGATGTACTGGACAGACCCACCATGAGAATTCAACATGGATAGTTATATGATCGTCATATGTAATTCTCATAGTGATAATAATGTATGTAATCCTTACGACTTGTGATCATCAGAGATCCCAACATAAGGAGTTATGTATCTTGATATTGTCAAACGTTACCCGTAACAGGGTAAACTATAAAGGCGACTATTGGATACACTACGAATTATGTAGAGGGATGTTGACTGATCGAGATAGGATTTGTCCCTCCTATATAATAGGAGATGTGTTTGGCTCTTGATCAAGTGAGAACTAAAAAGCATGGCCATGCTCGAATGAGTCGATATGAGATATCGAGCTTATTCGTTTATTCTAGTTCTACTTGGGATCAAGAAATAAAGATTGAATATACGAGTATGACTATTCCATGACTCGTGTTCAATCTAAACACAAAGGACAAAGGGATTAAGTTACATTGTTAATATTATCACAAGTTCCTAGGTTATGTCGAGTCATTGACATTCTTGTAATTTGAGTAGCATTGATGTGTTGCTAGATACCGCTCATTGCTTGCGACATAAAATGAGATTTTATGTCACTGCCAACATTACAAGATCCTATTGGGTCGCACAAAAGATTAAATCGAGAAGGGAAATTAAATTCATTGGATGAATTAATTAATTAAGAAGAGTCTTAATTAAGTGATTAAAAGGTTTTAATTAAATCATGGGTTTGGGCCCATAAGACTTTAAGAAAGTCTTGAACTTAATTAAGCCCCTTTAATTACTTGGTATAATTAATTGTAGGAGACAATTTGATTATTCATTCCAACCTACACACAAAGAAGGACTCGTCCGCCTCACTCCTTTTCTCTCTCGGTTTCGTGATAGCCGAAGGGAGGGTGGTGATTTTGTGCCATCTTTTCGATTTAGAATCGAGTGTGTTTCTTGTTCCGGTTTAAGAACTTGTCTAGCAACTTGTTCTTAAACTATCCCTTCACCCGATTTGATCGTGTGGATACCGTTGAAGCAAAACTTGACAAGTTTTGCTAGTGACTCGAAGGAGACGTTGGACGTGGTGCTGCTCCGTGGAATCTGCTCAAACACGCTACAAGGGTGAGACTTTTGTAAACCTTTATCCGATATGAATCCCTATGTATAGATCCGGTGTCTAGTAATCCAAATTTTTAAATTCCGCTGCGTTGTATGCTTCATTGGATTACTAACAGTGGTATCAGAGCCGTGTACAAGGCTCATATCGGATTTATGTGATTAAATTGTGTTAATCATATTAGAACTAATATTGCATGCTTTAAAACTGTATTTTCATATATGATATGGAATAAATCGAGATTGTGAAAATCATCGTATAATATTATATATGATATAATTGTCGGATCGAAATATATGATAATTCGTGATCAAAACCGAGCCATTGGCTCACATAGAGCTCACGGCCGCCGCATGTTGCTAGGGTTTCGAACCCTTGGCTCGTGCATGGCCGAGCAGCCGCCGCATGTTGCTAGGGTTTCGAACCCTTGGCTCGAGCATGGGCCGAGCCGTTGCACTATCTAGGGTTTTGAATTCTATTGGCTCGATAAAGTATTGAGGCGGTGCACCACATGAGGGCTAGGGTTTTCGAACCTTTTGGCTCGAGATGGTTGAGCCGCCACCGTCATGAACCGTACATGTTTGGACCGATAGAAAAAAAGTAAGAGCAAGGCGGCTAGGGTTAGACCGTAGCGCCGCCGCCGCTTGCTCTATGGCTCAGCCGTGGGCTAGGGTTTCGAACCCTAGGCCCATGATTGGTCCATGATGGTTCATGGTTTAGTCATTTTAGTTCGTGGCATGTGATGTCCCGAGCGTACGATATTTTTCAAAATTCTATTTTACAGTTTTAATTAGAATTAAATTTAAAATGTTTAGAATTTAATTAATTAAATGTTAATGCATGTTATGTGTTGTTTGAGCATGGTGCATGGTTATAGCCCTTTGACCTATTAGATAGGATTTGTGGATGTTTGTAATTTATAATACGACCTGCGTGTCGTGCCTTCTCTATTTTATTCTAAATGTTGTCCATCCCCTATGTTCCCCTCGAATGTGAATCGAGGAATTCTATATCTTGTAAATAGTATAGTTTAATTGTTGATGGTGATCAATGAAGATGGAGCATCGTGTCGGGATGAGGAGGCCATTCACAAATTGGAGCCAAAGGAAGGTGCTTGTGAAGTTACCTTAGGTTGACTCTTAGGTTTTTATCATTGGCTTGAGAAAATCGTTAGTAGGGGCTATAACCATGTCACGTTTAATTATGTATGTTGATGCATGATTTATCTTATGTTTTAGATTGATAATTGTATTACACATATATGTAGATATGTATACAACTATATGTAGTGGACATATTTTAAATTATCAAACTAATCATGAGATCAATAAATCCCTCTAAAATATTAAGTTTTAGATGCCTTCCAAAATTAAAAGTACTCGTCAAAAACTTCGATTGTACATGTGTGGGTTTGCCAAAGCAAAGCACCGTGGCAATCCTAGTAAGGCGCGAAAGGATAAAAGTGATATCCGTTATACTTTAAATTGGGTACGACTTAACTAGGTTATCTCAATAGGATTGGGAATCTAGAGGCATGGGTTGGATAATAATTCATTTGATGAATTGAACAAAGTGTTGTTCGTCCAACTATCCAAGAATTACATGTGATGTAATTGACAAAGTGTTGTCTACCTAAATAACCGAGTCTTGGGCGATTAGCCAAAGCTAACTAAAGATTAGGCGAAATATGGATCTTGGCCCACTAAAGGTTTCGAGGGTTGATATTTTTTTAAACAAAATAGTGGGAGTATCATTTAATATAAGACCATGTTAAATGATTAAATCATAAACTTATTTTGCATATTTATATTGTAGATATCCATGGCAACGTAACAAGCACTTTATCACTGCGATCGGTCCTTGAGAAGGACAAATTAAATGGGACAAATTTCCTAGACTGGCATAGGAACTTGAGGATAGTCCTCAAACAAGAAAAGAAACAATATGTCCTAGAGGAACCCTTACCTGCTGAGGAACCTCCCCTAACGGCTACAAGAGCCGATAAAGATGCTTACAAGAAGCATCAAAGTGACGCACTTGATGTTGGGTGCCTTATGCTTGCCACCATGAACTCTGAGCTTCAGAAGCAACATGAGGAAATGGAGGCGTTTGATATGATCGAGCACCTTAAGCAACTGTACCAACAACAAGCAAGACAAGAGAGGTATGACGTCTCTAAGGCGTTATTCCAGTGTAGAATGGTAGAAGGAAGTCTGGTTGGAACTCATGTACTCAAGATGATTGGGTATATTGAGAATCTGGAGAAGCTGGGTTTTCCTTTGGACCAAGAGTTTGTGATCTTGCAATCGTTGCCTGAAAGCTTCAGTCAATTTGTCTTAAATTACAATATGATTGAAATTGAGAAGACACTACCTCAGTTACTTGGCATGCTTAGAACTTTTGAAGCAAATAGCAAGAAGTCTAAACCTACAAATGTTCTTATTGTGAATAAGAACAAAGGAAAGACTAAAGCTAAGAACTTCAAGAAGAACAAGAAGGTCTTTGTTAAATCTAAGCCAACGTCATCTGCACTGAAACCAAAGGGAGGGATAGCGAAGGAAGGGAACTGTTTCCATTGCGGTGAGACCGGCCATTGGAAAAGAAACTGCAAAGTATATCTGGAGGATCTAAAGAAAGGAAGTGTGACTTCCACTTCAGGTATTTTTGTTATAGAAGTCAATTTATCTACTTCTTCATCATGGGCATTAGTTACTGGATGTGGATCTCACATTTGTGTAAATGTGCAGGACCTCAAAAAGAGTAGATTGTTGGCAAAAGGCGAAGTTGATCTCTGAGTTGGAAATGGAGCAAGAGTTGATGCTTTAGCTATAGGAGATTATTATTTATCTTTGCCTTCTGGTTTATCGTTGATTTTAAAAGACTGTTATTTTGTGCCATCCATTACCAAAAACATAATTTCTATTTCTTGTTTAGACAAGTGTGGTTTTCATTTATGATAAAGGACAACTGTTGTTCTATTTATTTAAATGATATGTTTTATGCTAGTGCACAAATGGTGAATGGTCTTTATTTATTAAATCTTGATATGTCTATCTATAACATAAATACTAAAATGATTAAAAATAATGATTGTAATCCGACTTATCTCTGGCATTTTCGCTTGGGCCACATAAACGAGAACCGCATATCTAAACTTCATAAGGATGGAGTATTAGATTCATTTGATTTTGAATCATATGAAACATGCGAATCTTATTTAATGGGCAAGATGACGAAAGCCCCTTTCAAGGGACATGTTGAAAGGGCAAATGTTTTATTGGGACTAATACATAGTGATGTATGTGGACCAATAAGTACACAAGCTAGAGGTGGTTTTCAATACTTCGTTACATTTACTGATGACCTCAGTAGATATGGGTATGTGTACCTAATGAAGCATAAGCATGAAACCTTTGAAAAGTTCAAAGATTTCAAGAATGAAGTACAAAACCAACTTGGTAAAAGTATCAAAATCCTTCGATCAGATCGAGGAGATGAATACTTAAGCCAAGAGTTTCATGACTATCTAAAGGAGTGTGGGATAGTCCCACAACTCACTCCTCCGTATACTCCACAATGGAATGGTGTATCCGAGAGGAGAAATCGAACCTTGTTAGACATGGTTAGATCAAAGATGAGTCATGAAGATCTTCCGATATCGTTTTGGGGACACGCTCTAGAAACAGCGATTTTCTTACTGAACCGTGTTTCATCTAAATCAGTGGAAAAGACACCATATGAGATATGGACTGGGAAGCGTCCTAGTATGTCTTTTATGAAGATTTGGGGTTGTGAGGCTTTTGTTAGACGTCACGCCACTAACAAACTTTGACCCAAATCTGATAAGTGTTATTTGTGGGGTATCCTAAGGAAACGAAAGGATACTATTTCTATTATCCCACCGAGAACAAAGTAGTTGTTGCTCGGACTGGTGTATTTCTTGAAAGAGAATTTATTTCTAGAAAAACCAGTGGGAGAAAAATAGAACTTAGTGAAGTTCAACCACAAGAAAACACTGAACCTAAGATTGAGATGGAAACAGAGCAGGCACCGCAAGCTGTGGTGGAAGAAGTACCTGCTCAAGAGACACAAGCCCAGCGTAGGTCTGTAAGAGAACACCGGGAGCCACAGAGATATGGATTTCTTGTGACTCAACAAGGTGACTTACTACTTATTGATGAGGATGAGCCGCCATCTTATCAACAAGCTATAATGGGCACTGATTCTGAGAATGGCAAGAGGCCATGAAATCTGAGATGGAATCCATGTATGCAAACCAAGTATGGACTTTGGTTGATCCACCTGAAGGGGTACGACCCATAGGGTGCAAATGGATTTTCAAGAAAAAGACCGATATGGATGGTAATGTACAAACCTATAAAGGTCGGCTGGTTGTAAAAGGATTCAAACAAATTCATGGTATTGACTATGATGAAACCTTTTCACCGGTGGCCATGGTTAAATCCATAAGGATCTTACTTGCAATAGCTGCATTTCATGATTATGAAATCTGGCAGATGGATGTCAAAACAGCTTTCCTTAATGGAAATCTGCTCGAGGATGTGTACATGACACAGCCTGAGGGTTTTGTCGATCCAAATGATGCTGGAAAGATATGCAAGCTACAACGATCCATTTATGGATTGAAGCAAGCTTCTCGGAGTTGGAATCTTTGTTTTGATGATGCAATCAAAGAGTTTGGTTTTATCAAAAATGAAGATGAACCTTGTGTCTACAAGAAGGTCAGTGGGAACGTAATCATTTTCCTAGTGTTGTATGTAGATGACATACTTCTCATTGGGAATGATATTCCAGCCTTACAATCTGTAAAGATTTGGCTAGGGAATTGTTTTTCGATGAAAGACTTGGGAGAAGCCACCTATGTATTAGGAATCAAGATCTATAGAGATAGATCAAGAAGACTTCTCGGCCTAAGTCAAAGTACATACATAGACAAAGTGCTTAAAATGTTTAGCATGCAAGAATCAAAGAAAGGATTCGTGCCTATGACACATGGTATATCTCTCTCGAAGGAACAGTGTCCTTCAACACCAGATGAGAGACAACGCATGAGTAAGATTCCATATGCGTCAGCTATTGGATCTATCATGTATGCCATGATATGTACTCGTCCCGATGTATCGTATGCTTTGAGCATGACGAGCAGATATCAAGTTGATCCAGGTGAAGGTCACTGGATTGCTGATCGCTTTTATTTTAAACAATTATTTCCAATCTAGCGATTTTAGACCGCAAGTGCACGGTGTCAAGTTTTAGTATAGATAGGAAGATACGGATTGTCGAACCCACAAGGACTAACAAGCAAGTACCACATAAGATTTCTTTTAACTATATTTAACCTACGATAATCAATTAATAATTAAACTAAACTAAATTAAGCTACTATAATCCGACCAAAATAGTCGACGATCAGGAGAAAAATCCACAAGTAAGAATCAAGACAATTATTCACCTAATCCAACTCTTACAATTTTTTTCTCCATACATCTCTAAGGTGACGGGTTTTCCGAATTTATTCAATATACTCTCTCGAGCTATATTAAGTCTAACATCAAATTGCAACTAGTAACTCTCGTTCACGTAATTAACAATTTAACATTGAATGAGATTTATGAAAACCACTAACTTTAGATTAAACAACCCAAAGTTATCACTCGTGTGTGATTTTATCTCTCGATCTCAATCTTTAACACACGGCATGAATTATTATATCGTATTATAATTTCATCTCTCGAACTCAATTATAATAAAATATCATTCAAAGGTGATCAATCCTTCAAAAGCATTAAGAACAATAACACATGCACTTAGAAGATATATGAATTCAATCTCAAAATCAATAGGAAAAACTATGTTATTGATATCTATCAATCATCAAAAACACAACAATCCAATTATTCATGTAAAACAATAATAGAAAAGTAAAAGAAAACTCCCAAGTCGACTCTTTCGTTGATTCTCGATCCTTCCTCGCTTCTTTCTCGATCGTGCTCTTCGATTATCTTGTTGGCTCGTTCCAAAACATAGGGTGAAGGGTTGATGAGTGATGATGGATGGTGAAGAGTGGAAGAAAGATGGAGGTTATGGTGGAGTGAATGGCTGCTGGCCGTGTGAAAGAGGCGTGAGGTTAGAGTGAAAAAAGGAGGCGTGTGGTTTTGTGGATTTGAAGAAAAGGGGGGGGGGCTGAGATGGAGGCTGTGATGTGTGTGTTCTAGGGTTAAAATCTGATCTTTTGGTTGTAAAAATCGTTTGTAATATATAGGGGAAGGGAATCAAGGACTTCCTTGTTGGAAATAAACTCTATAAGGAAGGTATTTTTATGAAAACTCATCGTCCCGATCGATCCGAAAAAGTGGCCGATCGATCGAGCCTTCCAGTAAGAATTTCGCTCAGTTTTCAGCCTTTCTCGATCGATCGAAATGGTTTCTCGATCGATCGCCCTTCACAGTAAGTTTCTTCGCCTTTTTCAGCTTCTGGCGAGTTTCGTATTTTGGCCGTAACTTTCTCATGCGAACTCCAAATTTGATGAATCAGCGGTCCACGCGAAGATAAGAGAATGTTCTACAACTTTTATATGGACCACATTTTCAAAACATGGCTCGAACATATAGTAATTTGAGGAGAAAGGAGCAACATGTGTCTTGGATTCTGGTTTCTTCCTCTTTTCTTCAACTTTATTCATTTTTTCATCATTTTAGCTTGATTTCTTCCCCTTTTATGAATTTCAACATTGATTCCTGAAATAGAGAAATATATACCATAAACCATAAAATTATCCAAGAATCAACACGAAAACATATACATATCATAGCATAAAAACGCGTAATATTCAACCCTATCAACTCCCCCAAACTTATCACTTAATCGTCCTCGATTAAGCATTAAAATCACAAGGTAGAGTTCATTCTTGAAACAATTATTTCATGACTTATTTTATTCTCAGAAATCTCATGCACATATACAAAAGTTGACAAGACATGTTTTCTCCTAATTCAAGCAACATATCTCAAAATCGGAACGTGTGTGTGTGCTCTAGTCAATCTCAAGTTTCATGCACATATTCAAGATCAAATCATGCTAATCAACTCAAATACGAGATTATCATCAAGCATTACATAGGCCTATTTTCAAACAACTTCTCCACTAATGATAGTTACTCCCTAGACTTGGATCAAAAAGACTTTTTAAGCTTGTAATGTAAGGCCTTTGGTGTTAGCTTCAAAGAAAAGGATAGGATAAGCTCAAAGAAGAGAGTATAATCATTTACAGTTCAAATTATTCGCACACATCGAGCTTCTCTTCTTTTTCTTTTATAGCCTTGGCCACTTTGGGTCTTATTTAGTCAATTTTTCTCAAGGCTTTTTGTCTATCTTTTTCTTTTCTCACTTATCATTTTTTTTTTCTTTCAATAAACTCATCAAGATATAACAATTCAAGTGCGTCAATTGATATTCATTATACTCCCTTAGGGTAAGGATAACTTTTTCATTTAGGCTCAAATAAGGGTAAGTATAATGAGTTTGCCAAGAATGTCGAATGTGGTCTAATTATATGCAATGCATATACCATTCTTTTTTCAATAAAGCTCAAATGGGACACTAGGGATTGATATGAATCATGGTAAGCTTGAAAGGCTCAAACGTTTCAAAGATCGCCTAGATCATTTCCAAGTCAAGTTTGTAACTATAAAATTTCGCCTCAAAGTGTCATCATCAAATAAGTTCTAGGATAACTCTGAGATGCTCAAGACAAATCATCAAGTTCACAACAATTATCACTATTCAAAACATGCAATCCACAAGATCATGACTAATTGTGCTCAATATATTCCTCATTCTTGACATGCTAACTCAAATTAGGATATTCATGTACAAGTCCAATAATCATCACAAATCAAGTTCATATGCATAGTGAGATCAAAATCCTCATTGAATAGTCACTACTATAATTCATTCTTTTCTCAAGTTTGAACTCATAAAAAAAAAAATTTAGCTCATAATAATCAGACGATTCAAGTGTCATTTAAGCACACAACATGTGGTTAAAACAAGTAAAACATGCAAGCCACTACTCCCTCAAACTTAAATCAAACATTGCCCTCAATGTTTAAAAGAATCTAAAGGGAAATAAACTCCCCTGATCACGATGCTTGCATGAGGGTTGAGGAAGATTGGCTTTTGAAAGCTCCAATGTTGTAGGGGTTCATCGCTCCAACTGAGTACCTAGCAAGAGAAGAATGCAAATAAAATAGTCGACACGAGAGATAAACAAACTAAATGAAAAAACTAAAAATAAACAAAACTAAATGGCAAAAGGATACGCTTGGGTTGCCTCCCAAGAAGCGCTGATTTTTAGTCGTCGGCTTGACCATCAAAAGCAACCATCAAAGAGCGGCTGCCGCCCATAGTAAGTATCGTATGATACCACTAATGGGTCTTCATTCAGTATGCCCTCAAGATTGGCAAGATTGTAGCAGTGTATGCTCGTCGCTCCAACAACATTCTTGAATTGGTAGGCATGGGAGAAGGATTCTTGGCTTGGCTTCATATCTTGGAAGATGTAGTGTGGTGAAGTTGGCATCGATGGAAAATATGGATCCACATATGGCATAGAACATGTCTCCATCGATGGGCTCAAATCGGAATCTTCGAAAGTCTCTTCCTCTTCCAACATCACACTCGACTCGTCTTCACATGGGAACTCCTCGGATGACATATCTGAAGTAGTCTCAATCTCTTGAAGAGGCTCAAGTTCCCTTGACTTTTCCACACTAGTAGGATCACTCCCCCAAACTTGGTTGGTTGAGTGATCTTCATCATATAACCAAACTCGATTTGTCGCCTCTTGATTTGTAGCCCTCATCTCTTCCTCTTGGCAGCTAGTTGAAATTATTTCAATCAGGACCGCCATTTGCTGCTCCAGGTGACGCATAGAGTTGGTTTGGCACTCCAAACTGTTCTCAGTTGATGCCATGAATCTTGCTAAGGTATCCTCTAACTGAGTCGTGACATCTGCAGAACTATCTCTCCTCTCTTCGCGATGTTCAAATGGTTGTGGCGTAGCAATAGGGTAGTGAGGCTCCGGTGGGTATTGGTGACTCCAACCTTGTAGTGAAGGGTCACAATGCCAATGAAGATCGAAGTCCGCCATATCATTGAACAGGTGCACCACACTGTTCTCATCTCTATCAACCAGGGGACTCCCAGTCACCAGTGCTCCGCTCAATACCCATTCTCGTGTCTGTGCATCCAACCCGTTGAAGAAATATTGCAGGAGAGTGTAGTTCGAAAAGTTGTGATACCGGAATGTGTTGGCCAATTCATTGAATCTCTCCCAAACAGCGTAGAACGGCTCGGAAAGTTGTTGGGCAAAGCTTGTGAAGGCTTGTTGATGTAGCATCTCCAAGTACCTCATAAGACAAACAAAACAAAAACAAAATAAATATATATAATTTTTTTTTTTTCGAAATAAATAAACAAAAAATGGTTAAATTACAGTCAAAGAACCTAGTATGATATTACTAAAGTTAGTCCCCGGCAACAGCGCCAAAAACTTGATCGCTTTTATTTTAAACAATTATTTCCAATCTAGCGATTTTAGACCGCAAGTGCACGGTGTCAAGTTTTAGTATAGATAGGCAGATACGGATTGTCGAACCCACAAGGACTAACAAACAAGTACCACATAAGATTTCTTTTAACTATATTTAACCTACGATAATCAATTAATAATTAAACTAAACTAAATTAAGCTACTATAATCCGACCAAAATAGTCGACGATCACGAGAAAAATCCACAAGTAAGAATCAAGACAATTATTCACCTAACCCAACTCTTACAATTCTTTTCTCCATACATCTCTAAGGTGACGGGTTTTCCGAATTTATTCAATATACTCTCTCGAGCTATATTAAGTCTAACATCAAATTGCAACTAGTAACTCTCGTTCACGTAATTAACAATTTAACATTGAATGAGATTTATGAAAACCACTAACTTTAGATTAAACAACCCAAAGCTATCACTCGTGTGTGATTATCTCTCGATCTCAATCTTTAACACACGGTATGAATTATTATATCGTATTATAATTTCATCTCTCGATCTCAATTATAATAAAATATCATTCAAAGGTGATCAATCCTTCAAAAGCATTAAGAACAATAACACATGCACTTAGAAGATATATGAATTCAATCTCAAAATCAATAGGAAAAACTATGTTATTGATATCTATCAATCATCAAAAACACAACAATCCAATTATTCATGTAAAACAATAATAGAAAAGTAAAAGAAAACTCCCAAGTCGACTCTTTCGTTGATTCTCGATCCTTCCTCGCTTCTTTCTTGATCGTGCTCTTCGATTATCTTGTTGGCTCGTTCCAAAACATAGGGTGAAGGGTTGATGAGTGATGATGGATGGTGAAGAGTGGAAGAAAGATGGAGGTTATGGTGGAGTGAATGGCTGCAGGCCGTGTGAAAGAGGCGTGAGGTTAGAGTGAAAAAAGGAGGCGTGTGGTTTTGTGGATTTGAAGGAAAGGGGGGGCTGAGATGGGCTGTGATGTGTGTGTTCTAGGGTTAAAATCTGATCTTTTGGTTGTAAAAATCGTTTGTAATATATAGGGGAAGGGAATCAAGGACTTCCTTGTTGGAAACAAACTCTATAAGGAAGGTATTTTTATGAAAACTCATTGTCCCGATCGATCCGAAAAAGTGGCCGATCGATCGAGCCTTCCAGTAAGAATTTCGCTCAGTTTTCAGCCTTTCTCGATCGATCGAAATGGTTTCTCGATCGATCGCCCTACACAGTAAGTTTCTTCGCCTTTTTCAGCTTCTGGCGAGTTTCGTATTTTGGCCGTAACTTTCTCATGCGAACTCCAAATTTGATGAATCAGCTGTCCACGCGAAGATAAGAGAATGTTCTACAACTTTTATATGGACCACATTTCCAAAACATGGCTCGAACATATAGTAATTTGAGGAGAAAGGAGCAACATGTGTCTTGGATTCTGGTTTCTTCCTCTTTTCTTCAACTTTATTCATTTTTTCATCATTTTAGCTTGATTTCTTCCCCTTTTATGAATTTCAACATTGATTCCTGAAATAGAGAAATATATACCATAAACCATAAAATTATCCAAGAATCAACACGAAAACATATACATATCATAGCATAAAAACGCGTAATATTCAACCCTATCAATTGCTGTCAAGAACATCCTGAAGTACTTGAGAAGGACTAAGGATACATTCTTGATGTGATGTCCCCGAAATGATTAATTGCAATTAAAGCATTAATTATGTTTATATGATGAATTATTACGATGATTAAGTTGTGCGTGGAAAATGAAGTGTTAGCATGATTTAATTGTGTTGATTTTAATTATGAGAAAAGTATGGGTTTAATGAAGTTGGTTGCATTTTTGTAAAAATGCTTTTAAAATACCAAGTTGGGATGTTTTATACATCATGTTAATTTGGGGTACAATTTTAATAACCCCACTATATTTCCCCTTTTATTCCATTTCCCTTCACTTCTTCCCCACCACTCTAAAATCCCCAAATCATCCCAAAGCCCTAACCTCACCCCATTTTCGAAATCCTTCAAAGGAGGAAGGAGGAAGCTCCACAAAAACTTGAGTTTGTGTGATTTTTACCAAGATTTGGAGTCTTCAAGAGGTATGGAACTCTTCCTAAAGTTTTGGTGATGTTTGGATTGAAATTGGGTGATTTTTGAAATGATTTAAGTGGGTTGTTTTGATGTATGTATTGTATGGGTTTGGGGTATGGTTTATGAGGTTTTTGTTGTGATAAGTTGTTGGGATGTAGTTGGTTTAAGATGTATTGGTTTATTTGGTAGTTTTGTGGCAAAAAAATGGAGTTTACCCGAAAAAGTCGCAGCGACGGATCGATTGGTAGCAGGGCAACGATCGATCGGTGCATGTGCGAAGCGAGGGGTGAAATCTCTTTGTTTACCGATCGATCGGTGGAAGTGACCGATCGATCGGTGGATGACTAACGATCGATCGGTAGCTTGGACCGATCGATCGGTGAAAGGCCGTAGCTTAAATTTAAATTATGAACAGTTACCGATCGATCGGTGAGGGTGACCGATCGATCGGTAAAGCGATTTTGCTGAAGATGATTTTCTTGGCTTAATTGATGGAATTTTTGGTATTAGGCTATTATTTAGCTTATAATATTGATTTGCATGGTTGTGTAGAACCATCCCAGGTACCCACAACATCCAGGAGATAAAGCTCTCCAAATTCTCCACTTTTGGGAATTAAGGTACGTAAGAAACGTACGGGCATCGAACGGTAAACCATGCTCCTACATATGATGTTTTATAAGGATGATGTTTATGATGATGATGATTATGATGATGATGTTTACGATGATGTTTATGATAAGTAAGTTTATGATGATGATGTTATGATGATGATGTTTATGATAAGTAAGTTTATGATGATGTGATACGATGTTTATTATGTGGTAAGATGCCACGGGGTAAAGATGCCCATATGGTAAGAGGCCATACGATTTTATTATGTGGTAAGATGCCACAGGGTAAGATGCCCATATGGTAAGAGGCCATACTCCTATATTATGATCATACTATGATTGCATAAGAATTTACGATGCCATGATGATGTGTATAATGAATAAAGATGATAAGATGTTTAAGATGATGTTATGATAAGTAAGTTCACGATGAAGATGCTTTTATAATGAATAAAGATGATAAGATGTTTAAGATGATGTTATGATAAACGAAGATGATTTTATAATGAATAAAGATGATAAGATGTTTAAGATGATGTTATGATAAATAAAGATGATTTTTATGATGAATAAAGATGATAAGATACTTACGATGTTATGATGAATAAAGATGATTTTATGATGAATAAAGATGACAAGATGCTTACGATGATGTTATGATAAAAGAAGATGATATGACGTTACTATAACGATTATGATGAGACGTTGATGTCTATAAGATGATAATGCTTATATGATAATGATGTTTACAAGATGATGATGTCTATGAGATGCTATGATGTTTATGATGAATATGAAACTATGTTATTAAGAATGGTTGAATGTCCGGTGGTCATTATGGGCAAGCGAGGAAGGTCTTGCCGCTCACATAACTGAGCGATGGGGTACATCCGCTATCAAGGTGTAGCGAGGGGTATCATCCGCTGAGCGATGGGGTACATCCGCTATCAAGGCGTAGCGATGGGTATCATCCGCTGAATAAGGAGATACATCCGCTATCAAGGCTTAGCGATGGGTATCATACGATGTGTTATGTCGAGCGAGGGGGCCAATTGTGCCGCTGTCATAATAGAACCGGGACAGTTCCACTTCTAATTAACATAGTTTGATGTGATCATATATGTGAAGTATGATTTTAATCATTTATGCCGAGAACTAACGATTATATGCATGACTATGAAACAGGGACAACCAAAGAGGGTTAATGCGATTAACCAAGAAGTATACGTTACCCATTTACTTCATGCATTTATTTATATGCCATTACCCTATGATGTTGAGTAATGATGTACATGCTCACGATGGGTTGTTCCTGTAGGTACACATTTGGATTTGGAGGGCTATGGGCAGGGTTGAAGAAGTGAGGTTCGAGATGCCTTATGAATTAGGATTCAGGATTTGGTATAGTCTCTACTCCAGGAGTAGTATAATTCTATAGCGCCATCCATTTGAGAATGTAATTAATTTGCTTGAAGTTTTATTTTGGCCTGAAATTCTGTTGGCTCAAGGTAGGAAGGCCCTACATTAGTGGTATCAGAGCAGTGGTTAGATAACTCGGGAATGAGTGAAGGGTAGCCTTAGCAATAAGTTGGCTACGTGTTTACTTTTGAACATGTTTTATATGTATGTTGCATATGAAGTAGAAGATGTTATACTAACATGTTTAATTATCTAACGATGTACTTTATGAACTGCTTTTGGGTATTGTTGTTAACCCTTGTGTTGCAGCATAACAGCAAATGCTGAAGTAGGTGATGTGATTTCATACTCACTTCTCCGTCGCCCATGCCTCTTGTAGTCTCGACACCCGCTGAAAGAAGTTTGATCACCGATCAGATTGTTTATGACGGCCTCATTTATTTTGAGGGTAACGTGCTGAGGACGGACTTGATTGTTCTGGGAATGTCAAACTCCGAATGCATATGGGCATCTGTGTGCTGAACAAGTATCAGGCAGTTGGGGACTGCAGGCAAGGACTGTCCGATTCAGGTCTGTTATGGGAGTCCAATGGACATTCTATGGGGATGATTCCCGTTCAAGGATTCCGTTAATATCTGTTGTCAAGATGGCACAGTTATTGGAACGAGACCATAAATGATATCTCATCTATGCAGTTGATGTTACTGAAAAGAGCGAAGAGTTAAAGGTTGAGGATGTGCCCATAGTGGCGGTGTTTCCTGATGTATTTTCGGAAGGGATTCCCGATTCCCACCGACGAAAGAAGTCGAGTTTGGGATTAAATTACTACCAGGGACGTCTACCATTTCTCGTGCCCCGTATAGGATGGCACCAGCGGAGCTAAGGGAGTTAAAGGTTCAGTTGCAAGAGCTCCTTGATAAGGGCTATATACGCCCTAGCGTATCGCCCTGGGGGTGCGCCAGTTTTGTTTGTTAAGAAGAAAGATGATTCGATGCGGCTGCGCGTCGATTATAGACAACTGAACAAAGCTACTGTAAAGAATAAGTATCCGCTTCCGAGGATTGAGGATTTGTTTGAGCAGCTGCATAGTACGAGGCTCTACAGTAAGATCGATCTGAGATCGGGGTATCATCAGATTCGAGTTCGAGAGGATGATGTACAGAAGATAGCTTCCAGGACTAGATATGGGCACTACGGATTCTTAGTCATGCCTTTTGGGGTGACGAATGCCCTAGCTGTTTTATGAGCCTGATGTACAGAGTGCCCCAACCATGTTTGGATCAGTTCGTCATAGTTTTCATTGATGATGTGCTTATTTACTCTCGAACTGAAGAGGAACACGTAGAGCACTTGAGAACTGTACTCCAGATCCTTAAGGATTGCCAGACCCTTGACACAGCTGACTCAGAAAGGAGTGCCGTTCTATTGGTCTGAAGCTTGTGAGGAAAGCTTCCAAGAATTGAAGTGTCGTTGGCTACGACACCTATATTGGTGATTCCTTCTGAGAATAAGAGGTCTGCCTTGTACACGAATGCATCACTGCAGGGTTTGGGCTGCGTGTTGATGCAAAATAAGCATGTGGTGGCTTATGCACGAGGCGATTAAAACCACATGAGGCTAGGTACCCAGTCCATGATTTGGAACTGGCAATCGTTATATTTGCCCTGAAAATTTGGAGGCATTACTTGCATGGTACGTCGTTTACCATCTACACGGACCATAAGAGCCTGCAATTTTGTTCACACAGGCTGAGTTGAATAGGCGACAAAGAAGATGGATGTACTTACTCAAGGATTTTGATTGTAAAATTGAGTACCATCCAGGTAAAGCAAATTTGATAGCAGACGCCTTAAGTCGGAAGTGAAAAGTACTGCTGAGAACGCTATGTGTTTATCAGCGATGATGACTTCTTATTGCCATCTGGGCTATGATTTTGATGTGGACGCGTCGCCGGTGCGAGTGTCAACCTTGTTGGCTGAGCCAGACATATTCAAGATTATCAGGAAGGCCCAGAGGTCGGATGAGGAAGTTCAGAGAGGGTCATCGATAGTACTTCAAGGACAGCCATCAAAGTTCAGAGTGGCTGAAGATGGTTCATTGAGACTGGGCAACCGTTGGGTAGTCCCAGATGCGCCGGAGTTGCGTGGAGGAGTATTGGAGCGAGCTCACGGTAACCGGTTCAGTATTCACCCAGGAGGAAGAAAAAGGTATAAGGACCTAAGTGGTCAATTCTGGTGGAGACGTATGAAGCGTGATGTTATAGTCTTATCAAAAGATGTTTGATCTACCAGCAGGTAAAGGCAGAAAGACAGAGGCCTGGTGGCGAGCTGAAGAGCTCGGAAGTACCCCAATGGGAGTGGGAGCATATATCTATGGACTTCGTAACCCACTTGCCAAGAGCAGCCTCTGGATTTGATACGATCTGGGTGATCGTGGTTAGGCTGACGAAAGTAGCTCACTTCATCCCTTATCGTGTGTCTTTCACGAACCTAAAGATGGCCCAATCATATGTGCAGGATGTGGTGAGGATGCATGGGGTTCTAGTCTCGATTGTGTCTGACAGAGACCCAAGGTTTACTTCACATTTCTGGGAGGGTCTCCAGACAACTTTGGGCACAGAGGTGAGACTGAGTACAGCGTATCACCCGCAGACAGACGGTCAGATAGAGCGTACTATACAGACGCTCGAGGATATGTTGAGGACATGTGTATTGGAGTTTGATACTCCGTGACAAGATTCTATACCACTGGTAGAGTTCTCCTTTAATAACAGCTATCAGGCGAGCATTCAAATGGCCCTTTTGAAGCTCATTATGGACAACGATGTAAGTCACCGCTGTATTGGGAGGACCTGACTAGTAAGGCGGTCGGAGGACCGGATATGATTAAGAAGACAAGATTAAGACGATACGTCAAGAGATGAAAGCGACTCAGGATAGGCAAGCAGCCTATGCCAATAAGTGACGACGACCGCTACAATTCCAAGTAGAAGACAAGGTCTTCTTGAAAATCTCACCCTTCAGGGGTGTAGTTCGTTTTGGTATGCGGGGGAAGTTATCCCCGAGGAATATGAGCCAGATCCATCTCATGTTTTACAGCCTACTGAAGTGCAGTTGGACTCAGATGTATCCTACGTAGAACGACCGGTCAGGATTCTAGATCGTGAGGATCGCAAATTATGAAGTAAAGTTATACCGATGATTAAAGTTCAGTGGGATCGTCGGGGTGTCGAGGAGGCTATGTGGGAGACGGAGCGGCATATGGTACAGCACTACCCGGAACTATTCTCTGGTATGTGATTTATGTTTAGTTTCTTTTGGGGTAAGTGCATTCGATTTCGAGGACGAAATCTTATAAGTAGGGGAGTAATGTGATGTCCCCGAAATGATTAATTGCAATTAAAGCATTAATTATGTTTATATGATGAATTATTACGATGATTAAGTGTGCGTGGAAAATGAAGTGTTAGCATGATTTAATTGTGTTGATTTTAATTATGAGGAAAGTATGGGTTTAATTAAGTTGATTGCATTTTTGTAAAAATGCTTTTAAAATACCAAGTTGGGATGTTTTATACATCATGTTAATTTGGGGTACAATTTTAATAACCCCACTATATTTCCCCTTTTATTCCATTTCCCTCCACTTCTTCCCCACCACTCTAAAATCCCCAAATCATCCCAAAGCCCTAACCTCACCCCATTTTCGAAATCCTTCAAAGGAGGAAGGAGGAAGCTCCACAAAAACTTGAGTTTGTGTGATTTTTACCAAGATTTGGAGTCTTCAAGAGGTATGGAACTCTTCCTAAAGTTTTGGTGATGTTTGGATTTGAAATGGGGTGATTTTTGAAGTGATTTATGTGGGTTGTTTTGATGTATGTATTGTATGGGTTTGGGGTATGGTTTATGAGGTTTTTGTGGTGATAAGTTGTTGGAATGTAGTTGGTTTAAGATGTATTGGTTTATTTGGTAGTTTTGGGCCAAAAAATGGAGTTTACCCGAAAAAGTCGCAGCGACCGATCGATCGGTAGCAGGGCAACGATCGATCGGTGCATGTGCGAAGCGAGGGGTGAAATCTCTTTGTTTACCGATCGATCGGTGGAAGTGAACGATCGATCGGTGGATGACTAACGATCGATCGGTAGCTTGGACCGATCGATCGGTGAAAGGCCGTAGCTTAAATTTAAATTATGAACAGTTACCGATCGATCGGTGAGGGTGACCGATCGATCGGTAAAGCGATTTTGCTGAAGATGATTTTCTTGGCTTAATTGATGGAATTTTTGGTATTAGGCTATTATTTAGCTTCTAATATTGATTTGCATGGTTGTGTAGAACCATCCTAGGTACCCACAACATCCAGGAGATAAAGCTCTCCAAATTCTCCACTTTTGGGAATTAAGGTACGTAAGAAACGTACGGGCATCGGACGGTAAACCATGCTCCTACATATGATGTTTATAATGATGATGTTTATGATGATGATGATTATGATGATGATGTTTACGATGATGTTTACGATAAGTAAGTTTATGATGATGATGTTATGATGATGATGTTTATGATAAGTAAGTTTATGATGATGTGATACAATGTTTATTATGTGGTAAGATGCCACGGGGTAAGATGCCCATATGGTAAGAGGCCATACGATTTTATTATGTGGTAAGATGCCACAGGGTAAGATGCCCATATGGTAAGAGGCCATACTCCTATATTATGATCATACTATGATTGCATAAGAATTTACGATGCCATGATGATGTGTATAATGAATAAAGATGATAAGATGTTTAAGATGATGTTATGATAAGTAAGTTCACGATGAAGATGATTTTATAATGAATAAAGATGATAAGATGTTTAAGATGATGTTATGATAAACGAAGAAGATTTTATAATGAATAAAGATGATAAGATGTTTAAGATGATGTTATGATAATAAAAGATGATTTTTATGATGAATAAAGATGATAAGATACTTACGATGATGTTATGATGAATAAAGATGATTTTTATGATGAATAAAGATGACAAGATTCTTACGATGTTGTTATGATAAAAGAAGATGATATGACGTTACTATAACGATTATGATGAGACGTTGATGTCTATAAGATGATAATGCTTATATGATAATGATGTTTACAAGATGATGATGTCTATGAGATGCTATGATGTTTATGATGAATATGAAACTATGTTATTAAGAATGGTTGAATGTCCGGTGGTCATTATGGGCAAGCGAGGAAGGTCTTGCCGCTCACATAACTGAGCGATGGGGTACATCCGCTATCAAGGTGTAGCGAGGGGTATTATCCGCTGAGCGATGGGGTACATCCGCTATCAAGGCGTAGCGATGGGTATCATCCGCTGAATAAGGAGATACATCCGCTATCAAGGCGTAGCGATGGGTATCATACGATGTGTTATGTCGAGCGAGGGGGCCAATTGTGCCGCTGTCATAATAGAACCGGGACAGTTCCACTTCTAATTAACATAGTTTGATGTGATCATATATGTGAAGTATGATTTTAATCATTTATGCCGAGAACTAACGATTATATGCATGACTATGAAACAGGGACAACCAAAGAGGGTTAATGCGATTAACCAGGAAGTATACGTTACCCATTTACTTCATGCATTTATTTAGATGCCATTACCCTATGATGTTGAGTAATGATGTACATGCTCACGATGGGTTGTTCCTGTAGGTACACATTTGGATTTGGTGGGCTATTGGAACGGTTGAAGAAGTGAGCTTCGAGATGCCTTATGAATTAGGATTCAGGATTTGGTATAGTCTCTACTCCAGGAGTAGTATAATTCTATAGCGCCATCCATTTGAGAATGTAATTAATTTGCTTGAAGTTTTATTTTGGCCTGAAATTCTGTTTGCTCAAGGTAGGAAGGCCCTACACTTGATTTATGGAGGTGAGGAAGAGCTCAATGTAATGGGTTACACTGATGCAAGCTTCCAAACCGACAAAGATGATTTTCGATCGCAATCTGGATATGTGTATTGCCTAAATGGAGGTGCTGTGAGCTGGAAGAGTTAAAAGCAAGAAACAGTAGCCGATTCTACAACGGAAGCTTAGTATATTGCTGCCTCGGATGCAGCAAAGGAAGCTGTTTGGATTAGGAAGTTCATTTCTGAACTTGGAGTGGTGCCTAGCATTAAAGATCCGATAGAACTCTATTGTGACAACAATGGAGCGATCGCATTGGCTAAGGAACCTAGATCTCACCAAATGTGATGACCAGGGATTATAGGTGTTAATCCCGTAGTGTTAATAATCCCTAAAGTGGTTTTACGTGACGATTTGGGATTTAATTGAGGTATTGGGCCTTCTGGGCTCGTTTATTTGGGCAGTTGGGATCGTTGGATCCAGAGGTTGAGATTGTATTCACATTACGGTGAAAAAAACCTAAGAGTTGGGTTTTTGATGTGTCTCGGAATCTCGGGTGCTGTGTGAGCACCGGTAGAGGGTTTTGGAGTTAGAGAGAGAGTTTTTGAAAACAGATGATTTTTAAGGAATCATGATGTATTTGTGGGGCTATTAATTTTTCGGGGTATTTTTGCTATAAATACCATTTGAACCCAAGATTTTAAGAGAAAATTCATTTCAGCCCCAACTTTCTCCTCTCTCCTCGCGTCACCCCTTTCCCGATCTCCCCTGCCTCCGCGCGCAAAAGCGCTTCGTCCGCCGCCGTCCGGCCGCCGTTCGCCGCGTGCGACCTATCACCGGCGTCGTCTCGGCGAGACGCTCCTTTCCCCTCCGTTAATTGAAGGTTTCGTCGCGTTTCTCGTTCGAATTTGGCTGGAATGCATCGATCCCCAAAAGTTAGGGTTCATCGGATTTCGTCCGATTTTGCTTCCGATTTTCGTTGGGTAACATCCCTTACCCCTTGTTCGTCTTTTTCGTGTATTTCCATGCCTTTATTGTGATTTTTGGTTCGAATTTCTGTTCGAATTTTAGGGCTTGGATTTCGAAATTTGGGGGTTTTTGGCATGGGTGTTGTTTCTTGCAATTGATGGATTATTGCTTGTTTTTGAGGTATATTGGTGTTTAATTGGGTTCGAATTTGGGAGATTAAGGTTCGATTTTTGTTGGGTATCCTTGAACAAGTTTCGTTGTTGTCTCATTCGTTCCCCTCCCTGCATGTACCCTGCCCCGGGTCTTTTAAGAGGTTAATTGTTGTGTGTTGACAATATTTTGAGGGTTATGGGTGTGCTTGAGCATGTGTTGCATGTTCGTAAATAATTGTGAATTATTTATCGTGTTAGCACATCATTCCTCGGGGCATGGAACTCGAGCAAGGTTTGGCTCGGACTTCGGAGATTTAAGGTACGTGCGACGTACGAGCATTTCTATATTTTAAGGCATATGTGAATGCATAATGAAAATTTGATTTCATTGAATAATCGCGCATGAGGATTATATATATATATGTTGATATAGCCAAGGAATGACCCAAATCTTGATATCGCCGCTTGTAGCGTGCGTGACACTAGAGTAGGATGACTCTTGCATGATATATGGGGGTACTGGGTTTATTTGACTATATTAGGGCATTTGAGATGCCTGGGAATGATCGAAAAATCATGTATTCTTCGTAAGACATTTGAGATGTCTAAGTTCGTAGAATCGTGTATTCTTTATAAGACATTTGAGATGTCTAGGTTTGTAGACTCATGTATTCATTATAAGACACTTGAGATGTCTAAGTATAATGAAGGATTGGTAAAATAAATGCTAAGGCATTTGAGCTATCTGTGATTGATAGCAAGGTTGTGAAATCAGTATTAGATATTGTGATATCTGTAATTGCATGTTTAATGAATTTGTAATCACTATATGTTGATATTCGAGGATTAGGCATGCGATGAGTTAATCAATGCGTTGATTTACTGATTTATGAGATTTGATGAGTTTGATGTTGTGAGAACAGGGACAGTACACGGAATCCCGGATGAGGATGTTGCCATCCAGGGAGTATCATTTAAATTCATTAGTATTTACTTGTGTTGTAAATTATGAATTTCATTATTATGATTATGGGATTTTGTGTATTGGTATGCTCACCCCGTTGGGGGCTGTCTCTGTTGGGACAGGTGGACAGGTACATCGATGGCTATGGAGCTGAGCTCGAGCTGTTGATTTGAGGTACTCCAAGGATCGTGGTACCAGGGCTTGATGGAGCACGGTATCGTATAGAGTACCTATATATACACCTGAGGATTTATACATATTCATGATGCTCGCATGTGAGCACGATTATACTTGTATATGGATTGTATATAAAGGCATGAGCCTTTCTCTCTTTCATTTAAGGTTGCATGCAATTAGGTTGAATTGCTAGAATGATATGAGAGTCATTGGTGTATTATGTGGGTGTTGGAACCCACTTTTGTTGACATATGTGTGGTGTCTTCCCTGGCTGGGAATCTACTTGTATTACTGCTTTCTGTTGAGTATTATGTGTTCCCTGGCCGGGAATTTTGTTATGTGTTGTACTCTGTTTTGGGATAGCTCTATTTATGGGGAGACTCTGCCCAAATTTTTGTAAAAGTTTACAATGTGAAAAGTGGCACCAAGGGGTTGGTAAAGGGCAAACATATGAGTCTTTTATTGACAGGCAATGATTAAGTATCATCAGAGCTTCCCGATTGACATGTTATAGAAAGCATGTACCACACATAGTGGTTAATACACTAATCAAGGTTTTAAGGGCTTGGGGTCCTTACATTAGTGGTATCAGAGCAGTGGTTGCTCATTGGGGCTGTTAAGGGCCTAGGAAGTTATTGATAGCACATATTTATGCATGATGGCATTAATGTTGTATGACATAGCAAATTGTTTATGTGCTATTATGATATGAAAAGTGGTATTGCTAACCATTGTGGTTGCAGGAATCGTGTGGAACACGATAGGATGACATTTATGGGGATGTCTGGCACTCCGTGTGTTATGTGCCAAGGAAGCTGGTTTTTTTTTAAGAAAATCCGGTAAAGGGATATTTCCGAGGTAACATGTACTTTATATTGTCTTGTTGACACATGATGAATGCAAAGTGGTGCATTAAGGTTATAGTATATGTTATTGTGCATTGTTTTTGCATATGCATGTTATGAAATATAAGAGGTGTATTTCTTGAGTCAAAGTTATCTTAGTAAGGATTTTAATGGCTTATGCTAAAGTCCATATGAAGCGATGAAGAGTCCCGCTTATATGGAGTAGCAACGCTAAAGTCCATTGGAAGCGATGAAGAGTTCCGCTTACATGGAGTAGCAACGCTAAAGTCCAGTGGAAGAGAGGAAGAATTCCGCTTTCCTGGAGTAGCAAGAAGCATTAAAATGTACTAATGATAAGGGCTCAGGATGAAATAAGGATTTAAGGAAAAAGAATGTCATGACATTGCATATCCATACATTCATATAATGCGTTTTTATTATGTATTGAATGTTGATGCATAGCGTATATGGCTATTGTTGTTAACCCTGATGGTTGCAGGTTACAGGAAATAAGGAATACGAAAAGGAATGATGATTATACATATGTACGGGCATCCCAAGGGCAACATGTATTATGTGGTTAGTCATTTAACACAAGGTAAATCAAGGTATGCATAAGATAGTGCATTATGATATGATACATGTTGATACGCATTGTTTTGCATATGTATATTGTGAAATATAAAGTGAGGATTTCAATGCTTACACTAAAGTCCATATGAAGCGAGGAAGGATTCCGCTTATATGGAGTGGTGAGAAGCATTGAAATGCACTATTGATATTTCACGAGTCCAGGTTATCCTAGTGAGGATTTCAATGCTTGCGCTAAGGTCCATATGAAGCGAGGAAGGATTCCGCTTATATGGAGTAGTGAGAAGCATTGAAATACACTACTGATAAGTGACTCAATTCGAGGTTTATTGATAGCGATGGTTCATTCCTGTGAGACCCCGTTATCACATCAAGATATTAAGGTGCAATTTAGAGAACTAAACATACATGTGATTATATCAGAGTAAAGTGCCGTGTTGATTAACCTGAGCTTTAGAGATTACAGTACCAAAAAGTTCCAAAAAGGAAAGACATACTTCCTACAAAGGTACTACATCATAGTCTTACTCTACTCAGTAGAAGCTATACTAAAACTCTATCATGCTAATCCTGTAGCACTCCTTACAGCTCAGCATATCAACCCCGGCCCTGGTTCTCGTCAACAAAAGCACCTACAAAGACAACCCCCAACACATGAGCATAACACAATTCATATTTAACATAATATGAAAGTAAGGCATAAATGCAAATCTTAAACACAAGTCCTTCCTGTATTTCCAGCATTTATATCGCCCATTGGTTGTCCCTGTACCATAATTCATAATAGAAACACATTATATGAATGTATGGATATGCAATGTCATGACATTCCTTTTCCCTTAAATCCTTGTTTCATCCTGAGCCCTTATCATTAGTACATTTTAATGCTTCTTGCTACTCCATGTAAGCGGAATTCTTCATCGCTTCCAATGGACTTTAGCGTTGCTACTCCATGTAAGCGGAATTCTTCATCGCTTCCAATGGACTTTAGCGTTGCTACTCCATGTAAGCGGAATTCTTCATCGCTTCCAATGGACTTTAGCGTAAGCCATTAAAATCCTTACTAAGATAACTTTGACTCGTGAAATACACCTCTTATATTTCACAACATACATATGCAAAAACAATGCATAAAAACATGTATCATAATCTTAATGCACCACATTGCATTCATCATGTGTCATAAAGACGAACATAAAGTACATGTTACCGTTGAGATGCCCGTACGTCGCTTACGTACCTTTCAAAAGATAGAGGAGTCAATCGACTTTATCTCCTCGGTTGTGCTGGCACCTGGGATGGTTCTACATAGCCACACAACACAATATTAGGCACCTCATAATAATCCGGAAGCAAAACCAAATAAAAAACCAAACAAATCCTTTAATATCATCTCGCGATCGATCGCCCATGAGCCCCGATCGATCGCGAGATGCTACTGCCTCGCATACCAGAAAAATTCAATCCGCGATCGATCGCCACTATATTGGCGATCGATCGCCAAAACTTACTGGAACGTCGCGATCGATCCTGCCTCCTTGGCGATCGATCGCCAACCTTGTTCCTTCGGCGATTTTCCAGAATTGCTTAACACCGATAATCATACCCTTAAATCTAACATGTAGGACAATATACATACCAAGACCATCATGCTAGCATTTGAACTACACTACCCTGAGTGTATTCAAACCAAATATAAACCCTTAGCATAAACCTACATGCATAAACATCGATCATTAAAACAAGTACTGGATCAACTTTTTCTGGAAACAGGGCACATTTTCATTTCCAGAATTCTTGAGCACCTCTTTTCATGCTATTAAAACTAACACATATAACATACACCTTGCTCAACTAAACATGCCATGGGTTTCACAAAACTACCAAGCATGTTTTTACATCAAAGTTTCTCCAATATATAAGCTTATCATGCATGATAACACCTTCATAAAAGTACTCTTCGCACATATATTTCCAGAAAACAGGGCATTTGAACCTTGCCCAGAATTTTCGAACACTACCTTTCACATGATTAAATCTTTCACATAACACATGCAACATGCTCAAGGAAATATACTGGTACCTTCAACATGTTACCATACATAAAAACACATCAAAGGTTCAACCAAAACCTAAGTTAGCATGCTTCGAAACATCATGGTAAAACCCTTCCTAACATGGAAAACAGAGTACTTCTCTGCTCGGGTGTTCGAGGAGCCCTTTTCTCTAGCATAAATATAGCACATAAAGCATGCAAGTTTCTTAACTAAACATGCTAAAGGCTTCACAAACATCCCAAAAAGGTATTCATAACAAGATAACATCATACCCTAAACTATCATGCCAAAACTGCTACAAAGAACAAGCATGCCAGGAAACTTGAAAAACTGGGAAAAATGTGACTCCTCACCACTTTTGCCCTTCGATTTTCTATATGAAAAGAAGCATGAAACCCGATCACTTTTCTCCTGGAACTCGACCAAGTTGCAGAGAAATGAAGGGAAAAAGAAGGAAGCTTTTGGAAGAGGCAAGACTCAAAATATCTAAGTCCAAACATGCCTATAAGTCAATCTGCTTTCCCAGAAAACAGGGGAGGGGCGTGGGTTTGGCTGCAAGTGGGGGTTGGGTGGTTGCATGTGGGGTGGTTTGTGGTGTTTAATTGTGTCCCGGTATTTCATACGATGTATAAAAATATCCCTCCTCGATATTTTATTATTCTACCACATCAACACAACAATTAAAAACACCTAACATGCTTCCTAAACCACATCATCAAATTAAATAAATTAATCCCACATACAAACGCTTTAAACATATAGGTTCATAATTAACCACCCTTAAATGCATGATTACCCACATAATCATTTCGGGGATATCACAATACTCCCCTACTTATAAGATTTCGTCCCGAAATCAAACATGCTGCTAACTAGAAATAAAACAGTACATAAACGCATACCAGAAAACAGTTCTGGATAGTACTGCACCATGTGTCGCTCTGTCTCCCACGTGGCCTCCTCGACACCCCTACGATCCCACTGTACCTTGATCATAGGAATAACCTTGTTCCGAAGTCTGCGGTCTGCTCTATCCAAAATCCTGATAGGCCGCTCCACATAAGAAACATCGGACTCAATCTGAACCTCTGAAGGCTGCAACACATGTGAGGGATCTGGCTCATACTTCCTCAGCATAGACACATGAAAAACGTCGTGTATGCCAGACAGAGAGGGCGGTAAAGCCAACCGGTATGCCAGAGTACCAATACGCTGTAAGATCTCATACGGCCCTACGTACCTCGGGGATAATTTCCCTCGCATCCCAAACCGTACTACGCCTCTGAAGGGTGAGATCTTTAAAAACACTCTGTCGCCTAACTGAAACTCCAACGGTCTACGCCGCTGATTGGCATATGCTGCCTGTCTATCCTGAGCTGCCTTCATCTTTGTTCTGATAACCTTAACTTTCTCTTCCATTTCCTGAATCAACTCAGGTCCTCCAACCGACTTACGGTCCATGTCATCCCAACACAAGGGTGACCTACAACGCCTACCATAGAGGGCCTCGAAAGGAGCCATCTGAATACTTGCCTGGTAGCTGTTGTTGTAAGAAAATTCCACCAAGGCTATCGAGTCCTGCCATGAAGTGTCAAACTCCAGCACACAAGCCCTCAACATGTCTTCGAGCGTCTGTATCGTACGCTCGGTCTGTCCGTCCGTCTGGGGATGATAGGCTGTGCTCAACCTCAACTCTGTACCTAGAGCTGTCTGCAGACCCTCCCAAAAGTGAGATGTAAACCGCGGATCTCGATCTGACACAATCGAAACAGGGATCCCGTGCAATCTCACCACATCTCTGACATATAACTGCGCCATTCTTAAGTGTGTGAAGGTCATACAGTAGGGAATGAAATGAGCACTCTTAGTCAACCTGTCCACGACTACCCAGATGGCATCAAAACCCGAAACAGTCCTCGGCAAGTGGGTCACGAAATCCATAGATACGTGCTGCCACTTCCACTCGGGTACTTCTAAACTTCTTAGTTCACCTCCAGGCCTTTGTCTCTCAGCTTTCACTTGCTGACAAATCAAACAACGCTTGACAAAAGAGGTGACATCCTGTTTCATACGCCTCCACCAGAACTGGCTGCGTAGATCCTTATACATCTTTTTCCCACCTGGATGGATACTCATCCTGCTGCAATGAGCTCGCTGTAATATACCTTGGCGTAACTCGGGTGTATCTGGAACCACCCATCTGTCGCCGAGCCTCAGAGAACCGTCATCAGCCACTCTGAATCTCGATGGCTGTCCTGAATGAACCACTAACATCCATCTCTGAACCTCTACATCGGTCCCCTGAGCCTTCCTGATGTGATCAAATATAACAGGCTCAGCTAGCAAGGTCAAAACCTGTACTGGTGAAGAAGATACATCATAATCGAATCCCAAATGGCAGTAGGAGCCAAACATAGCTGACAGAGACATAGCATCCTCTGCTGTGCTCCTCACCTTCCGACTCAAAGCGTCGGCTGTCAAATTTGCTTTTCCCGGGTGATATTCGATTTCACAATCGTAGTCCTTCAGCAGGTCCATCCATCTCCTCTGCCTCATGTTCAGCTCAGCCTGTGTAAACAAGAATTTCAGGCTCTTGTGATCAGTGAAGATGGTAAATGAGGTACCGTATAAGTAGTGTCGCCATATCTTCAAGGCGAACACTATAGCTGCCAACTCCAGATCATGGACTGGATACCTCGTCTCATGTGGCTTCAACTGTCTCGAAGCGTAAGCCACTACATGTCTGTCCTGCATCAGCACGCACCCTAATCCCTGTAGAGATGCATCGGTATAAAGAACAAATCCTTTGTTCTCCTTGGGTATCACTAGAACTGGCGCAGTAGTCAGTCTGTGCTTTAATTCCCGGAAGCTCTGCTCACAAGCCTCTGACCAACAAAATGGGACTCCCTTCTGAGTCAGCTGGGTAAGTGGCTTGGCGATCTTTGAGAAACCCTCGACGAAACGTCGATAATAGCCAGCCAGACCAAGAAAACTTCGAATCTCACTGACTGAAGTAGGGGTAGACCAATCCATAACTGCCTCTATCTTCCTCGGGTCTACTGATATCCCCTCTCGGGATATGATATGGCCCAAAAATGCAACACTGTTCAGCCAAAACTCACACTTGCTGATTTTGGCGTACAACTGATGATCTCTGAGGATCTGGAGTACTGTCCTCAGATGATCGGCATGATCCTCCTCATTCCTCGAATAGACTAGGATGTCATCAATAAACACGATCACAAACTGATCGAGGTACTCCTGAAATACTCTGTTCATCAGGCTCATAAAGACTGCAGGTGCATTTGTTACACCGAACGGCATCACCAAGAACTCATAGTGTCCATACCGAGTTCTAAAAGCCGTCTTTTGGACATCACCAGCTCTAACCCGTACCTGGTGATAGCCTGACCTCAAATCTATCTTGGAGTACACCTCCGTACCCTGAAGCTGGTCGAACAGATCATCAATCCTCGGAAGCGGATATCTGTTCTTCACTGTAGCCTTGTTCAGTTGCCTGTAGTCAATGCACAGACGCATTGATCCGTCCTTCTTTTTCACGAACAAGACTGGCGCACCCCAAGGCGATACACTAGGGCGGATGTATCCCTTGTCGAGGAGCTCCTGTAACTGTACCTTCAGCTCCCTCAGCTCTGCCGGTGCCATCCTGTATGGGGCACGAGAAATGGCTGATGTCCCTGGCAGCAACTCAATAGCAAACTCCACATCCCTGACAGGCGGAAATCCCGGAATCTCATCTGGAAACACATCACTGAACTCCGCCACAACTGGAATGTCCTCGGCTCTCACTTCCTTCTCCTCTGAAGCATCCATAGCATAAATAAGGTACCCAGTATGGCCACGTTCCAATAACCGCGACATCTTAACCGCCGAGATTACTGGTATCTTTGGACGAGAGCCGTCCCCATAAAAAGTCCACTGGAACCCCTGATCAGACAGAAAACGAACCATCCTCTTTTGGCAATCTACCATAGCTCGGTATCTGCTCAACACATCAATGCCGATAATGCAGTCAAAGTCTGCCATCTCTAACTGAATCAAATCGGCCCTCAGATCATTGCCCTCAAAATAAATGAGGCAATCTGATAACTGTCGATCCGCAATCACATGCTTCCCCGTGGGTGTCGAGACCATGAGAGGCGTGGGTAACAGAGACGAGCACAAATGATGTCCTTCCACAAAGGCAGTAGATACAAAGGAATGGGAAGCACCTGTATCTATCAATATAAGTGCAGGGTACGTAAGTAAATGACACGTACCAGCAATGACCTCCTCTGGGGCTGCCTCGGCCTGCTCCCGGGTCAGTGCATACACCTGTCCTTGCGGCGGTCCTGTCGTCTGACCTCCCAGGGGTCGTGGTGCAAACTGCTGCCTCTGTGGTGCCCTCCCAGCATCAAACCTTGGCCTATTCGGCCCTGAATCCGTCTGAACTGCCCGATTGGGGCAACCCCGAGCTATGTGGCCCATCTTGCCACAAATATAGCAACCTCGACAGTCACGTAACAAATGCCATCCTCCGCAGTTGGTACACCTGGTTACCTCTGTCCTGTTTCCTTGTGTGTGCCCCCGGGTGTTCTGCTTCTGTCCATGAGACTTCTTCCCACTAAACCTGGAAGATGATGAGGCCCCACGAGCCTTAAACTGATCCCCTCGTGGCTTCAGACTGTCAGTAGTAGGCCTCTGTGATGGTACAAAAGGGGGTACAACATCCTTGTATGCGTCTACGGCAATCTCTGCCAACTCTGCCCGTGTCAGGGCGTCGTCAAACGAGCTGGGGTTGTTAGAGATAACCCTATCGAATAGCTCCGGCCTCAGACCTTTCAGAAAGTTCCTCATCTTGGCATGGCTGCTGACAGCAATATGAGGTACATACCTCAGCAGTGAGGAATACTGCATAGCGTAGTCTGCTACGGACATGCTACCCTGCTTCAAACTGTTGAACTCATCTTCCTTCAATTGTCTGGCAGCTGCAGAGAAATACCGGTTAAGGAACCGGGTCCGGAATACAGTCCAGTCAACTGCCATACCTAGAGCTCTCAGCTCCATCACGGTGGTCTTCCACCACATAGCAGGCTTCTTAGCCAGCTGAAACTCTGCTAACCTCAGCCATGCCGTGAGTGCACAAGGTGCAGTCACAAGTATCTGCTCTATACGTTCCAACCACTCCTCAGCTACTTCACCAGACTCAGTCCCCTCAAACATGGGCGGATGGAAACTCAGAAACTGCTTCAAACTGAGCTCCCCTGGCAGTAATATCTGTACACTGGGCTCCACGCCCACAGCAGGTGGTGGTAAGGGGTTCGGCTGAGCAATACTGGCATGTCTACTGTCCATATCTCCTACCTCTTCATTGAGGTCCGCCATGCTGCAACACAATAGTTAACAACAATACCAAAAGCAGTTCATAATATAAGCCGTTAGATAACAAGAGTAAAATATTCAAAGCATGTTAGTATAACACGTATACAACCATATGCATCACATGCATAAGCATGCCTAAATGAATACCTAGCCAACTTGTCTCTAAAGGCTACCCTTCACTCTTCCCTGGTTATCTAACCACTGCTCTGATACCACTAAATGTGAGACCCCGTTATCACATCAAGATATTAAGGTGCAATTTAGAGAACTAAACATACATGTGATTATATCAGAGTAAAGTGCCGTGTTGATTAACCTGAGCTTTAGAGATTACAGTACCAAAAAGTTCCAAAAAGGAAAGACATACTTCCTACAAAGGTACTACATCATAGTCTTACTCTACTCAGTAGAAGCTATACTAAAACTCTATCATGCTAATCCTGTAGCACTCCTTACAGCTCAGCATATCAACCCCGGCCCTGGTTCTCGTCAACAAAAGCACCTACAAAGACAACCCCCAACACATGAGCATAACACAATTCATATTTAACATAATATGAAAGTAAGGCATAAATGCAAATCTTAAACACAAGTCCTTCCTGTATTTCCAGCATTTATATCGCCCATTGGTTGTCCCTGTACCATAATTCATAATAGAAACACATTATATGAATGTATGGATATGCAATGTCATGACATTCCTTTTCCCTTAAATCCTTGTTTCATCCTGAGCCCTTATCATTAGTACATTTTAATGCTTCTTGCTACTCCATGTAAGCGGAATTCTTCATCGCTTCCAATGGACTTTAGCGTTGCTACTCCATGTAAGCGGAATTCTTCATCGCTTCCAATGGACTTTAGCGTTGCTACTCCATGTAAGCGGAATTCTTCATCGCTTCCAATGGACTTTAGCGTAAGCCATTAAAATCCTTACTAAGATAACTTTGACTCGTGAAATACACCTCTTATATTTCACAACATACATATGCAAAAACAATGCATAAAAACATGTATCATAATCTTAATGCACCACATTGCATTCATCATGTGTCATAAAGACGAACATAAAGTACATGTTACCGTTGAGATGCCCGTACGTCGCTTACGTACCTTTCAAAAGATAGAGGAGTCAATCGACTTTATCTCCTCGGTTGTGCTGGCACCTGGGATGGTTCTACATAGCCACACAACACAATATTAGGCACCTCATAATAATCCGGAAGCAAAACCAAATAAAAAACCAAACAAATCCTTTAATATCATCTCGCGATCGATCGCCCATGAGCCCCGATCGATCGCGAGATGCTACTGCCTCGCATACCAGAAAAATTCAATCCGCGATCGATCGCCACTATATTGGCGATCGATCGCCAAAACTTACTGGAACGTCGCGATCGATCCTGCCTCCTTGGCGATCGATCGCCAACCTTGTTCCTTCGGCGATTTTCCAGAATTGCTTAACACCGATAATCATACCCTTAAATCTAACATGTAGGACAATATACATACCAAGACCATCATGCTAGCATTTGAACTACACTACCCTGAGTGTATTCAAACCAAATATAAACCCTTAGCATAAACCTACATGCATAAACATCGATCATTAAAACAAGTACTGGATCAACTTTTTCTGGAAACAGGGCACATTTTCATTTCCAGAATTCTTGAGCACCTCTTTTCATGCTATTAAAACTAACACATATAACATACACCTTGCTCAACTAAACATGCCATGGGTTTCACAAAACTACCAAGCATGTTTTTACATCAAAGTTTCTCCAATATATAAGCTTATCATGCATGATAACACCTTCATAAAAGTACTCTTCGCACATATATTTCCAGAAAACAGGGCATTTGAACCTTGCCCAGAATTTTCGAACACTACCTTTCACATGATTAAATCTTTCACATAACACATGCAACATGCTCAAGGAAATATACTGGTACCTTCAACATGTTACCATACATAAAAACACATCAAAGGTTCAACCAAAACCTAAGTTAGCATGCTTCGAAACATCATGGTAAAACCCTTCCTAACATGGAAAACAGAGTACTTCTCTGCTCGGGTGTTCGAGGAGCCCTTTTCTCTAGCATAAATATAGCACATAAAGCATGCAAGTTTCTTAACTAAACATGCTAAAGGCTTCACAAACATCCCAAAAAGGTATTCATAACAAGATAACATCATACCCTAAACTATCATGCCAAAACTGCTACAAAGAACAAGCATGCCAGGAAACTTGAAAAACTGGGAAAAATGTGACTCCTCACCACTTTTGCCCTTCGATTTTCTATATGAAAAGAAGCATGAAACCCGATCACTTTTCTCCTGGAACTCGACCAAGTTGCAGAGAAATGAAGGGAAAAAGAAGGAAGCTTTTGGAAGAGGCAAGACTCAAAATATCTAAGTCCAAACATGCCTATAAGTCAATCTGCTTTCCCAGAAAACAGGGGAGGGGCGTGGGTTTGGCTGCAAGTGGGGGTTGGGTGGTTGCATGTGGGGTGGTTTGTGGTGTTTAATTGTGTCCCGGTATTTCATACGATGTATAAAAATATCCCTCCTCGATATTTTATTATTCTACCACATCAACACAACAATTAAAAACACCTAACATGCTTCCTAAACCACATCATCAAATTAAATAAATTAATCCCACATACAAACGCTTTAAACATATAGGTTCATAATTAACCACCCTTAAATGCATGATTACCCACATAATCATTTCGGGGATATCACAATTCCGCTATATCTATTGGCGATGGTTCATTCCGCCAGGTGTATTTATAGCGACGGTTCATTCCGCTATATTTATTGGCGATGGTTCATTCCGCCAGGTGTATTTATAGCGATGGTTCATTCCGCTATATCTATTGGCGATGGTTCATTCCGCCAGGTGTATTGATAGCGATGCCTCTTTCCGCTACTTTGTGGACGATGATTCATGCTCAGGGTATAGCGAGGTTTCATGCCACTTATTATCTGACGAGGTGTCATACCGTCGATTCTATAGCGAGGGATCTTGCCGCTATGTACTCAGCACAGGATTTTTGCCGCCTTCGAGCGATGGGTGCTGATTACGCACTATTATTGAGCGACGGAGACAGGTATGACGCTATATCACTAGCGATGAGGTATGAGATATTGCTATTTTATTAGCTTTATTGTAGCTGGCATGCATTGATATACATGTTTTATTATGCCTATTTTACTAGCATGATAGTGGATGACATACGCTGATGTACATGTATCGTCACTAGTTGACAATGTTTTAGATGCCATGAGTTGGCATGTGTCGTCACAGGATGACGATGACGATGGTGTAGGAGATGTCTTATTAGACATTCATCATCGTTACGATGATCGGTGCGTTGAGTATACGTATTCTGTGGTATGCCTTGGGTGCCAGTACCGAGCACAAGGTGGTGTGTGCGACACCGATGGACGTAACCCTTATACCGAGCGGGTTGCTCGAGGAATGGTTGGATGCGCTGTACATGTGATTGTACCGCAGCTTACGATTGGGGGATCATTTTACGAGTGGTGATACCCTTGAGGTATGCTCGTTGGAATGGCTTTTGGCCATGTGATTTGACGACAGGAGTAATCATGGAGGAAAGTACTCGCTTTCTGTCGATGTGACATGTGGTGGACATGGTCACACCACCCTTGAGGGTGTAGGATGGGTCCTAAGGGAGTAGGATCAGGTTATGTTAAGTACATAGGGACATTGGAGTGTCCAGGGTGTATCGGCATTGAGGAATGTTGGATAAAGACCCACTACTCTATTGAGTTTTCCTCCCATAGTATGTTATACCATGTGGAAACGTCCGTCTTGTTAGTAGGTTTGAGGTAAACCTAAAGAGGCAGAGACTAGGCTGTCTGCCACGTGTGTGTAGTACCGTGATGGGCTTGCTAGAGCCGTTATACTGCTCGTTGGAACCAAGTTTGGCAATCGTAAGGTGATGCGATGTGGATCGTGGTGGACTCTAGTAGTCACCACATCATTTGAGGTTGTGCGTGCCTCGCTGAAACGTGTATACGTTTATGTTTAATCTTGGAGACTTGTCTGGGACAGCTCAGGATGTTGGAGTACCAACAAGAGAGTCATCAGGTTGTTATTGACTCAATCTAAAGGAACCCGTGTATTGGGATACAATGGGTGTTATTGTATCCAGTTTTTCCGAACGATGGTTCGAGACTTGTGGATCTCGAGTTCGATGGCACTTCCCTTGCGAGGAAGGAGGTAGTATTATACCTATTGGGAATCTTGACAGATTCGGTAAGTTGGTGCAAGTGGTGTTGATTTTGGGAATCACACCGTGTATTGTTAATCGTCGATTTTCATCCTCCACTGAGTAAGGAATGACTCAGAATTGACGGTTGTGTTTGGGGCTTAGGGATATGTGGTAGATACCCGAGCCGAGTGCATTGAGTATGCATCCGATATCAGTGCTTAGGCAGGTATACCGGTGAGTATACGGATGCCAGTTATTGATTTCCTCTCTGTTAAGCATAGAGTTATGCTATTTTTGGATGGTTAAATCTCTGATGAGAGATATGGAACACCTTGAGATTGGGAATCTCCATGGCACGATGTTTATGAGGAACAATCGTAAAGTTATTTGACTCCCTTGAAGAGGGATTTTCTTGCGAGGGTTAAGGTACTTCCCTTGTTGGTGTTTTCCTTCGAGTTATGCGACAGCCTTCCCAAGTTTGGATTGTTAAATCCGAGGATTTTCAAGGGATGGCAGGATTTCGGATTGGTTGAGTGTCGCTGACGACACAAGCGTTGAGGATGCAATGGGTTTATTGCATGCCCCTTAAGAATTTTAAACTCTGCGGAGTCTCGGTTGTTATTTATGATCAGGACGTGATTCTTGGAACACCCGGAGGTGGACATCTTGTGAGATGTCTTTTGTTTGAATTTGTGGCCGTGAGTTGCCCAAATTAAGTTGCAATGAGGCGACTACTCCTTCGATGGAGGAAGTTTGAAAGTGGAAACCAGGTTTGATATGGGTACACCGTGGTTGTACTAGTGTTTCCCTCGTAACGATGTATGTTAGACATCGTGAGTCTTGATAGAGATGTCATTGGATGATATCTACGATAGAATCAAGAGCAATTCGAATCCTTGCAGTTTCAGTTGACTAACTGCTTTTGGACTGTTAGCGTTGAGTTGTGCTGACGCTCTTTGACGTTATGATGGATTTGGAAGTCTATTCCACTCCAGAGTTTGACACGAGGTCAACGTTCTTACGGTTGAGGTGTCATTCATGATGTGTTCGTACTGTTGTATTAGAACGAAGGATGACTGTCTGATCTACAGTCGTAAGTATCAGTTGTTTCGCAGTCATGAGAGGCTGACTTTTGGGATGACCCGCATCGAGGTACGTTTTACCTCTTGGGTGATATGTTGGTTTTGGTATGTCGCTCTGTTTCAGAGTTAGATGAGAGGTAAGTATCCTCGCGTTTATTAATACGATTCTGATATGGTCAGGAATCGAGGTTATGGCTTCATGTTGTTGTGTAGCCTGGGTGTTACGTGATACACCAGTGCTAATTTCGAGGACGAAATTCTTTTAGTGGGGGATATTATGATGACCAGGGATTATAGGTGTTAATCCCGTAGTGTTAATAATCCCTAAAGTGGTTTTACGTGACGATTTGGGATTTAATTGAGGTATTTGGCCTTCTGGGCTCGTTTATTTGGGCAGTTGGGATCGTTGGATCCAGAGGTTGAGATTGTATTCACATTACGGTGAAAAAAAACCTAAGAGTTGGGTTTTTGATGTGTCTCGGAATCTCGGGTGCTGTGTGAGCACCGGTAGAGGGTTTTGGAGTTAGAGAGAGAGTTTTTGAAACAGATGATTTTTAAGGAATCATGATGTATTTGTGGGGCTATTAATTTTTCGGGGTATTTTTGCTATAAATACCATTTGAACCCAAGATTTTAAGAGAAAATTCATTTCAGCCCCAACTTTCTCCTCTCTCCTCGCGTCACCCCTTTCCCGATCTCCCCTGCCTCCGCGCGCAAAAGCGCTTCGTCCGCCGCCGTCCGGCCGCCGTTCGCCGCGTGCGACCTATCACCGGCGTCGTCTTGGCGAGACGCTCCTTTCCCCTCCGTTAATTGAAGGTTTCGTCGCGTTTCTCGTTCGAATTTGGCTGGAATGCATCGATCCCCAAAAGTTAGGGTTCATCGGATTTCGTCCGATTTTGCTTCCGATTTTCGTTGGGTAACATCCCTTACCCCTTGTTCGTCTTTTTCGTGTATTTCCATGCCTTTATTGTGATTTTTGGTTCGAATTTCTGTTCGAATTTTAGGGCTTGGATTTCGAAATTTGGGGGTTTTTGGCATGGGTGTTGTTTCTTGCAATTGATGGATTATTGCTTGTTTTTGAGGTATATTGGTGTTTAATTGGGTTCGAATTTGGGAGATTAAGGTTCGATTTTTGTTGGGTATCCTTGAACAAGTTTCGTTGTTGTCTCATTCGTTCCCCTCCCTGCATGTACCCTGCCCCGGGTCTTTTAAGAGGTTAATTGTTGTGTGTTGACAATATTTTGAGGGTTATGGGTGTGCTTGAGCATGTGTTGCATGTTCGTAAATAATTGTGAATTATTTATCGTGTTAGCACATCATTCCTCGGGGCATGGAACTCGAGCAAGGTTTAGCTCGGACTTCGGAGATTTAAGGTACGTGCGACGTACGAGCATTTCTATATTTTAAGGCATATGTGAATGCATAATGAAAATTTGATTTCATTGAATAATCGCGCATGAGGATTATATATATATATGTTGATATAGCCAAGGAATGACCCAAATCTTGATATCGCCGCTTGTAGCGTGCGTGACACTAGAGTAGGATGACTCTTGCATGATATATGGGGTACTGGGTTTATTTGACTATATTAGGGCATTTGAGATGCCTGGGAATGATCGAAAAATCATGTATTCTTCGTAAGACATTTGAGATGTCTAAGTTCGTAGAATCGTGTATTCTTTATAAGACATTTGAGATGTCTAGGTTTGTAGACTCATGTATTCATTATAAGACACTTGAGATGTCTAAGTATAATGAAGGATTGGTAAAATAAATGCTAAGGCATTTGAGCTATCTGTGATTGATAGCAAGGTTGTGAAATCAGTATTAGATATTGTGATATCTGTAATTGCATGTTTAATGAATTTGTAATCACTATATGTTGATATTCGAGGATTAGGCATGCGATGAGTTAATCAATGCGTTGATTTACTGATTTATGAGATTTGATGAGTTTGATGTTGTGAGAACAGGGACAGTACACGGAATCCCGGATGAGGATGTTGCCATCCAGGGAGTATCATTTAAATTCATTAGTATTTACTTGTGTTGTAAATTATGAATTTCATTATTATGATTATGGGATTTTGTGTATTGGTATGCTCACCCCGTTGGGGGCTGTCTCTGTTGGGACAGGTGGACAGGTACATCGATGGCTATGGAGCTGAGCTCGAGCTGTTGATTTGAGGTACTCCCAGGATCGTGGTACCAGGGCTTGATGGAGCACGGTATCGTATAGAGTACCTATATATACACCTGAGGATTTATACATATTCATGATGCTCGCATGTGAGCACGATTATACTTGTATATGGATTGTATATAAAGGCATGAGCCTTTCTCTCTTTCATTTAAGGTTGCATGCAATTAGGTTGAATTGCTAGAATGATATGAGAGTCATTGGTGTATTATGTGGGTGTTGGAACCCACTTTTGTTGACATATGTGTGGTGTCTTCCCTGGCTGGGAATCTACTTGTATTACTGCTTTCTGTTGAGTATTATGTGTTCCCTGGCCGGGAATTTTGTTATGTGTTGTACTCTGTTTTGGGATAGCTCTATTTATGGGGAGACTCTGCCCAAATTTTTGTAAAAGTTTACAATGTGAAAAGTGGCACCAAGGGGTTGGTAAAGGGCAAACATATGAGTCTTTTATTGACAGGCAATGATTAAGTATCATCAGAGCTTCCCGATTGACATTTTATAGAAAGCATGTACCACACATAGTGGTTAATACACTAATCAAGGTTTTAAGGGCTTGGGGTCCTTACACCAAAGATCCAAGCACATACTTCGGCGCTTTCATTTCATTCGAGAAATCGTTGAAAGTGGAGATGTTAAAATATGCAAAGTACCAACAGATGATAACGTATCTGACCCATTGACGAAGCCACTGTCACAGCAGAAGCATGATCGTCATACTAGATCTCTAGGCATTAGGTATATGTCTGAGTGGTCTTAGTGCAAGTGGGAGATTTGTTGGGATATGCCCTAAGACAAGTCATTAGATGATTGTTTAAGACATACAATGTTTATGATTTTATGAATGGCAATTCATTATTATGTATTATTCGTTTAACTGTGCAATGTGAATTAATATATATGTTAATGTCCTTAGAATAATATTGTATTATTCTTTAAGATGTCCCTAGTCAAGTATTATCATGAATATGGATAATGATAATTCGTAGAGACTAGTATGTGTTGATTGATGAATTGTTCATTGAAATGAGATATCAAATCAACACATGGGTACATGTTAGAGAACGATGTACTGGACAGACCCACCATGAGAATGCAACATGGATAGTTATATGATCGTCATATGCAATTCTCATAGTGATAATAATGTACGTAATCCTTACGACTTGTGATCATCAGAGATCCCAACATAAGGAGTTATGTATCTTTATATTGTCAAACGTTACCCGTAACAGGGTAAACTATAAAGGCGACTATTGGATACACTACAAATTATGTAGAGGGATGTTGACTGATCGAGATAGGATTTGTCCCTCCTATATAACAGGAGATGTGTTTGGCCCTTGATCAAGTGAGAACTAAAAAGCATGGCCATGCTCGAATGAGTCGATATGAGATATCGAGCTTATTCGTTTATTCTAGTTCTACTTGGGGATCAAGAAATAAAGATTGAATATACGAGTATGACTATTCCATGACTCGTGTTCAATCTAAACACAAAGGACAAAGGGATTAAGTTACATGGTTAATATTATCACAAGTTCCTAGGTTATGTCGAGTCATTGACATTCTTGTAATTTGGGTAGCATTGATGTGTTGCTAGATACCGCTAATTGCTTGCGACATAAAATCAGAGTTTATGTCACTGCCAACATTACAAGATCTTATCGGGTCGCACAAAAGATTAAATCGAGAAGGGAAATTAAATTCATTGGATGAATTAATTAATTAAGAAGAGTCTTAATTAAGTGATTAAAAGGTTTTAATTAAATCATGGGTTTGGGCCCATAAGACTTTAAGAAAGTCTTGAACTTAATTAAGCCCCTTTAATTACTTGGTATAATTAATTGTAGGAGACAATTTGATTATTCATTCCAACCTACACACAAAGAAGGACTCGTCCGCCTCACTCCTTTTCTCTCTCGGTTTCGTGATAGCCGAAGGGAGGGTGGTGATTTCGTGCCATCTTTTCGATTTAGAATCGAGTGTGTTTCTTGTTCCGATTTAAGAACTTGTCTAGCAACTTGTTCTTAAACTATCCCTACACCCGATTTGATCGTGTGGATACCGTTGAGGCAAAACTTGACAAGTTTTGCTAGTGACTCGAAGGAGACGTTGGACGTGGTGCTGCTCCGTGGAATCTGCTCAAACACGCTACAAGGGTGAGACTTTTGTAAACCTTTATCCGATATGAATCCCTATGTATAGATCCGGTGTCTAGTAATCCAAATTTTTAAATTCCGCTGTGTTGTATGCTTTATGGATTACTTACATTATCAAGCGTTGGATCATGATATTTACCGCTGTCACATCGTAGTGTGGGTCACTGATGTGTCGAAGCGAGGGATATCATTGAGCCGCTGACAATTCAAAGCGATGGATGTTATGTTATTGCCGTTGTCGTGTCGAAGCGATGATACATGCCACTTTCATGTCGAAGCGATGTGTTTGGGAACAAAGTGCTACATGTGATGTGAGTCACCTCTTGAGTCCGAAAGGAACAAAGTGCTACATACATGTGAGTCACCTCTTGAGTCCGAAAGAAACAAAGTGCTACATACATGTGAGTCACCTCTTGAGTCCATGATTATGCCGCTGTATATGTAGCGATGGATTATGCCATTGTATACATAGCGATGGATTATGCCGATGTATACATATCGATGGATTATGTAGCTGTATACATAGCGATGGTCTATGCCACTGTATACATAGCGATGGATTATGCCGATGTATACGTAGCTATGGTATATGCCGATGTATACATAGCGATGGATTATGCCGGTGTATACGTAGCTATGGTTTATGCCGGTGTATACGTAATGATGGATTATGGCGCTGTATACGTAGCGATGATTTATGTCACTGTGTACATAGCGATGGATTATGCTGCTGTATACGTAGCGATGGATTAGGGCGTTGTATATGTAGCGATGATGTGATGCCACTGTATACGTAGCGATGATGTGATACCGTCGTGTACGTAGAGATGATGTGATACCGATGTATACATAGCGAGGGATTATACCGTCATTGAGACGATGAGTGTGGATTGTATACCGCCATTAGGCGACGAACATAAATGTGCAGCTATTATATTAGTGATGAGTAAGATTATATTGTCATTGTGTTAGCAATATTGTTGATGTCATGTGTTGACATATACCGTCATGAGTTGACGAGGATATTGTGGATGTTATGTGTTGACATGTACCGTCACGAGTTGACGAGGATATTGTGGATGTAATGTGTTGACATATACCGTTGATCGCTATTATTTTAAATAGTATTTTGAGTGTAGCGATTGCGTACCGCAAGTGCACGGTGTCATAGTTTAGTATATGATATTAAAAGTATGAGTGTCGAACCCACGAGGACTAAGAAATAAGTATCAAACTCCACTAGTTTAACTATATTTAGCCTACAAAAAATGGTTGTGATTAACTAACTAAATTGACTAATTAACTCGATAATCAACCCAACAAGCAAGAACAAAGAAGATTAGAATCAATAGAGACAATTATCAAGACTTACGGTTCACCCATGCAATCCCCCACAATTCGCGTATAGTCAAGAATTAAATTCAAACGTTCTAAGGTGACGAGTTTTCCTAATGCACTTGTATACCTTGGTCCGGTTACAACGAGTCTAATACTTAGATGCAACAAGACAATGATCATGCACTTATTTAACACTCAATATTGTAAGTCAATTTATGAAAACTTCTAGCCTTCGATTTTGGTAAATCTATTGCTATCACATATGTATTTGACTTTATCTTTCGATCTTAGTCTGAAATCCACGTTTTAATTTACTATATCGTAACGCAATCTCCTATGGTCAATTTGTGATACCCGGGGATTAATGGTGTTAATCCCGGTGTGGTAATAATCCTTAATGGATTTTATTTGTGGCATTTATGAATTGATTGTCGTTTCAAGACTCTCGGGGATTTTAAATCCGACATTTGGAGTCGTGTATCCAAGGAATGAGATTGCATTCTCATCGTGGTGATAACCTTGGAATTTGGTCTTTGGTGGGATTTGGGGCCCGGAATACTTTGTACTGGGGCTGTTAATGGAAACAGAGTTTGGGAGGTAATTATTGAAAACATATGATTTTTAATGAGTCATGATGTATTTGTGGAAGGATTGGTATTTTTGAGTTTATATACTATATATACCAAGTGGACTCGGTATTCCGTCATTTTGGCACGGAACCCTTCCCTCTCCCCTCTCTCTCTACGCCAAACCCTCTCCCCCCATTTCCCCTCTTCTCCCTTGATGGGAAAAATCGATGGTAGCTTGGCTCGGAAGCCGGTTTTCTCGAAGATAATTAGGTATTAGTCTTCCCCTCGTCATTGTCTTCGATTTGGTAGTAGTATTGTTGTGATGTTCGGGGATTATTGGTGTTAATCCCGGTGTGGTATTAATCCTTGATGGATTTTTGATTGTGGCAATTAAGAATTAATTGCGGTTTTGGGTCTCCCGAGGTTGTGAAATCGGGCATTTGGGATCGTTGGAACCAAAGGTTGAGATTGTATTCTCATTTTAGTGGAAAACCTATGAGTTGGGTTTTTGGTGGGACTTAGTGTGATGACCTGGGATTGGAGATGTTAATCCCGGAGTGTTAATAACCCCTAAAGTTGTTTTACGTGGCAATTGGAGTTTAATCGAGGTGTTGGGCCTTCCGGACTCGTTTATTTGGGTAGTTGGGATCGTTGGATCCCGAGGATGAGATTGTATTCACATTACGGTGTAAAACCTAAGAGTTGGGTTTTTAATGTGTCTCGGAATCTCTGGTGCTTGTGTGAGCACCGGTAGGGGGTTTTGGGGTTAGAGAGAGAGTTTTTGAAAACAGATGATTTTTAATGAATCACAATGTATTTGTGGGGCTATTAGTATTTCGGGGTATTTTGCTATAAATACAAGTTGAACCCGAGATTTTTATTAAAATCCCATTTTAGCCCCCAACCCGCCTCTCTCTCTCTCTCCAGCCGATTCCCGACTTCCCCCCAGCCCCGCGCACGAAACGCCTCGCTCGCCGCCGTCCGGCCGCCGTTCGGCGCGTGCGACCCGCCGCCGGATTCGTCTCGTCGAGGCACAGCTATCCCCTCCGGCAATTTGAAGTTTGGTCGCGTTTCTCGTTCGGATTTTGACAGAAAGCGCCGATCCCCAATTTCTAGGGTTCTTCGATTTTGGTCCGATTTCTTCCGATTTTCGATTGGGTAACCTCCCTTGCCCCTTTGTCGTCGTTATTGTGTAATTCCCTGCCATTTTTTTGTTCAATTTGTTCGAATTATTGCTGTTGGCGTGAGTTGGTTCGATTTGAGCGCTGATTGCGTGAATAAGGTTCGAATTTTGGGGGTTTTTGGCAGGGGTGTGACGATTCTTGTTAGTGATCGATTATTACATGTTTTAGATGTATTATTGATGCTTATTGGGTTCGAATTTAATGGCTTGAGTTCGAAAATTTGGGGGTTTTTGGCAAGGATGATGATTCTTGCTATTGATGGTTTAATTCACATTTTTTTGGATGATTTATGGTGTTTAATTGGGTTCGATTTGTGAGATAAGGGTTCGAAAATTTGTAGGGTGTTCTTGAACAATTTTCGATATTGTCTCATTTGTTCCCTCCCTGCATGTACCCTGCCCCGGGTCTTTTTAAAGGTTAATTGTCGTGTGTTGACAATATTTTGAGGGATATGGGTGTGCTTGAGCATGGGTTGCATGTTCGTAAATAATTGTGAATTATTTATCGTGTTAGCACATCATTCCTCGGGACATGGAACTCGAGCAAGGTTTGGCTCGGACTTCGAGGATTTAAGGTACGTTTAGCGTACGAGCATAGCTTAAATGATGTTTTATAAGTACGATGCATGATTTAAAATACATGAAATGTTTTACTATGATGGCACCGGGACTTGGTTACGTTATTTTGATTCACATGGTGAAATGCTTGGTGCCGCTATGAAGCGAGCAAATGATGGGTGTGGTTGCTACGGAGCGAACACCGGTAGTATGACGCTACTTTGAAGTAAGAAATGAAAATGTGGTATTCGATTAGATATCTAGGATATCTGTATTTTATTCCTATTGGTAATGAATAGGAACAGAGACGTAGTTAATCAGAGAAGTGATTAACTAGTATCGGAAGTTAAGGAAATCTCAATATGATATCTAGAATTATGATAATTGCTAGATAAAGAAAGATGTTATGAAATGTTGTTAATTCGAAACTGGTTAGGGTTAACCAATATGATGATTAACTGCATATTCAGGATTTGATGGTTTATCTGTTTTGAGAACAGGGTTATTACAGGGGTACGCTAGGATGAGGATGATACCATCCAGGAAGTGTCACATATGTTCCACAATATTTACATTTTCGTAAATTATGTATTATGTCATTATGATTATGAAATTGTGGAATTGGTATGCTCACCCCGTTGGGGGCTGTCTCTGTTGGGGCAGGTGAATAGGTACATCGATGGCTTTGGAGATGAGCTCGAGCTGTTGATTGGATGTACTCCCAGGATCGTGGTACCAGGGCTTGATGGAGCACGGTATCGTATAGAGTACTCATATACCCCTGAGGATTATATACATATTCATGATGCTCGTATGTGAGCACGATTATACTTGTATATGGGTTGTATATAAAGGCATGAGCCTTTCTCTCTTTCATTCTATGTTGCATGCAATTAGAGGTAGAATTGCTAAAGGTTATGAGAGTCATTGGTGTATTGTGGGTGTTGAAACCCACTTTTGTTGCCATATGTGTGGTGTCTTCCCTGGCTGGGAATTTACTTGATATTGCTGTATTCTGATGAGTATTATGTTTTCCCTGGCCGGGAATTATGTTATGTGTTGTACTTTTATTTCGGGATAGCTCTATTTATGGGGAGACTCTGCCCAAATTTTTATAAAAGTCCACAATGTAAAAAGGGGTGTAATGGGCGAACTCTAGAGTCCCTTGTTGTTAGGATGATGAACTTATAACATTGTATGTTAAAGAAAACTTTGTAATTGCCATTCAATGGTAAAGTATCATCTGAGTTTCCCGAATGATTTTATGGAAAGCATGTGCCACACATAATGATTAATACACTAATCAAGGGTTAAGTATATGGGGTCCTTACATTAGTGGTATCAGAGCAGTGGTTGCTCATTGGGGCTGTTGAGGGCCTAGGAAGTTATTGATAGCACATATTTATGCATGATGGCATTAATGTTATACGACATGACTAATTGTTTATGTGCTTTTATGATATGAAAAGTGGTATTGCTAACCATTGTGGTTGCAGGAATCGTGTGGAACACGATAGGATGGCATTAATAGTGATGTCTAACACTCTATATGCTACGTGCCAAGGAATCTGATTTTGGAAGAAAATCAGGGAAAAGAAAGATATGACGTATTGTCTAAGGACAGACTGGGTAGACAACCGACAGTGAAATACTTCGGTATGGTCTCAATTATTATTGAATATACTAATGCGTTTGTTCATGTAATGTTCAAGCAAGGAAGGTACGTAAGAAACGTACGGGCATCGGACGGTAAACCATGCTTCTATACGATGATTATGATAAGTAAGTTTATGATGATGTTTATGATGAGTAAAGATGATATGATGTTTATGATGATGATTATGATAAGTAAGTTTATGATGATGTTTATGATGAGTAAAGATGATATGATGTTTATGATGATGATTATGATAAGTAAGTTTATGATGATGTTTATGATGATGATGTTTACGATGATGATGATTATGATGATGTTTATGATGATGATGTTTACGATGATGATGATTATGATGATGTTTATGATGATGATGTTTACGATGATGATGATCATGATGATGTTTATGATGACGTATATGAGAGTGGGTAAGATGCCCCTGTGGTAAGATGCCACACAATGTTTATGATATGGTAAGACGCCATATGATTGGGTAAGATGCCCATGTGGTAAGATACCACACAATGTTTATGATATGGTAAGACGTCATATGATTGGGTAAGATGCCCATGTGGTAAGATGCCACACGATGATTATGTTATGGTAAGATGCCATATAACGGGGTAAGATGCCCATATGGTAAGAGGCCATACGATGTTATTATGTGGTAAGACGCCACAGGGTAAGATGCCCATATGGTAAGAGGCCATACAATGTTATTATGTGGTAAGACGCCACGGGGTAAGATGCCCATATGGTAAGAGGCCATACGATGTTATTATGTGGTAAGACGCCACAGGGTAAGATGCCCATATGGTAAGAGGCCATACAATGTTATTATGTGGTAAGACGCCACGGGGTAAGATGCCCATATGGTAAGAGGCCATACGATGTTATTATGTGGTAAGACGCCACAGGGTAAGATGCCCATATGGTAAGAGGCCATACAATGTTATTATGTGGTAAGACGCCACAGGGTAAGATGCCCATATGGTAAGAGGCCATACAATGTTATTATGTGGTAAGACACCACGGGGTAAGATGCCCATATGGTAAGAGGCCATACGATGTTATTATGTGGTAAGACGCCACAGGGTAAGATGCCCATATGGTAAGAGGCCATACAATGTTATTATGTGGTAAGACGCCACGGGGTAAGATGCCCATATGGTAAGAGGCCATACGATGTTATTATGTGGTAAGATGCCACGGGGTAAGATGCACATTTGCATGAATATGAACCAGGGAAAATGAAAAGAAGTTAATGAATAACCAGCAAGCTTACTCAACTATGATTTCGTACATTTACTGTTATAGCTATAAGATGATGATGCTTATATGACGATGATGTATAAGATGATGATGCTATAAGATGGTGATGCTTATATGATGATGATGTATAAGATGATGATGCTATAAGATGATGATGTATAAGATGATGATGCTATAAGATGATGATGTATAAGATGATGATGCTTATATGATGATGATGTATAAGATGATGATGCTATAAGATGATGATGCTTATATGATGATGATGTATAAGATGATGATGCTATAAGATGATGATGTATAAGATGATGATGTATAAGATGATGATGCTATAAGATGATGATGCTTATATGATGATGATGTATAAGATGATGATGCTATAAGATGATGATGCTTATATGATGATGATGTATAAGATGATGATGCTATAAGATGATGATGTATAAGATGATGATGCTATAAGATGATGATGCTTATATGATGATGATGTATAAGATGATGATGCTATAAGATGATGATGCTTATATGATGATGATGTATAAGATGATGATGTATAAGATGATGATGTATAAGATGATGATGCTATAAGATGATAATGCTTATATGATGATGATGTATAAGATGATGATGCTATAAGATGATGATGCTTATATGATGATGATGTATAAGATGATGATGCTTATAAGATGATGATGTATAAGATGATGATGCTATAAGATGATGAAGCTTATATGATGATGATGTATAAGATGATGATGCTATAAGATGACGATGCTTATGTGATGATGATGTTATAAGATGATGATATTTATGAAATGATGATGCTCATATGATGAAGATGTTATAAGATGGTGATAATTATAAGATGATGATTTTAATCATTCATGTCAAGAATTAATGACTATATGCATGGCTATGAAACAGGGACATTGGAGTGTCCAGGGTGTATAGGCATTAGAGGAATGTTGGGTAAAGACCCACTACTCTATTGATTTTCTTCCCACAGTATGGTATGCCGTGCGGAAACGTCCATCTTATTGGTAGGTTTGAGGTGAACCTAGAGAGGCAGCGACTAGTTTGTCTGCCGTGTGTGTGCAGCACCAAGAGGGGCTTGTTAGAGCCGTTATACTGCTCGTAGGAACCAAGTGTGGCAAATCGTAAGGTGATACGATGTGGATTGTGGTGGACTCTAGTAGTCACCATGTCATCGAGGTTGAGGTTGTGCATGCCTCTTTGAAACGTGTATACGTTATGTTTAATCTTGGTGAGACTTGTCTGTGACAGCTCATGATGTTGGAGTACCAACAAGAGAGTCATCAAGTCGTCGTTGATTCGATCTGGGAATCCATGTATTTGGGATGCAATGGGTTTATTGCATGTCCTTTCAAGTTTGAAACTCTGAGGAGTCTCGATTGTTTGTTTATGACCAGGATGTGGTTCTTGGGATATCCAGAGGTGGACATCTTTATGAGATATCTTTTGTGTGAATCTGTGGCCGTGAGTTGCCCAATTTGAGTTGCAATGATGCGACTGCTCCTTCGATAGAGGAGGTTTGAAAGTGGAAACCAGGTTTGGTGTGTGTACACCGTGGAATACTAGTGTTTCCCTCGTAACGATGTATGTTAGACATCGTGAGTCATGATAAGAGATGTCATTGAATGATATCTACGATGGAATCGGGAGCGATTCGGATCCTCGCAGTTTCAGTTGACTAACTGCTTTTGGATTGTTAGCGTTGGGTTGCGCTGACGCTTTTTGACGTTATGATGGATTTGGAAGTCTATTCCACTTCAGAGTTGACACGAGGTCAACATTCTCACGGTTGAGGTGTCATTTATGATGCGTTCTTACTAGTTGTATTAGAACTAAGGATGACTGTCCGATCTACAGTCGTAAGTATCGGTTGTCTTGCAGTCATGAGGGACTGACCTTTGGGATGACCTGCATCGAGGTACGTTTTGCCTCTTGGGTGATATATTGGTTTTGGGTAAGTCGCCCTGTTTCAGAGTTTGATGAGAGGTAAGTATCCTCGCGTTTATTAATACGTTCTGTTATGATCAAGAATCGAGGTTATGGCTCCATGTTGTTGTGTAGCCCGGGTGTTACGTGTTACACCGGTGCTAATTTCGAGGACGAAATTCTTTTAGTGGGGGATATTGTGATGACCTGGGATTGGAGATGTTAATCCCGGAGTGTTAATAACCCCTAAAGTTGTTTTACGTGGCAATTGGAGTTTAATCGAGGTGTTGGGCCTTCCGGACTCGTTTATTTGGGTAGTTGGGATCGTTGGATCCCGAGGATGAGATTGTATTCACATTACGGTGTAAAACCTAAGAGTTGGGTTTTTAATGTGTCTCGGAATCTCTGGTGCTTGTGTGAGCACCGGTAGGGGGTTTTGGGGTTAGAGAGAGACTTTTTGAAAACAGATGATTGTTAATGAATCACGATGTATTTGTGGGGCTATTAGTATTTCGGGGTATTTTGCTATAAATACAAGTTGAACCCGAGATTTTTATTAAAATCCCATTTTAGCCCCCAACCCGCCTCTCTCTCTCTCTCTCTCTCCCGCCGATTCCCGACTTTCCCCCCAGCCCCACGCACGAAAACGCCTCGCTCGCCGCCGTACGGCCGCCGTTGGGCGCGTGCGACCCGCCGCCGGCTTCGTCTCGTCGAGGCACAGCTATCCCCTTCGGCAATTTGAAGTTTGGTCGCGTTTCTCGTTCGGATTTTGACAGAAAGCGCCGATCCCCAATTTCTAGGGTTCTTCGATTTTCGTCCGATTTCTTCCGATTTTCGATTGGGTAACCTCCCTTGCCCCTTTGTCGTCGTTATTGTGTAATTCCCTGCCATTTTTGTGTTCAATTTGTTCGAATTATTGCTGTTGGCGTGAGTTGGTTCGATTTGAGCGCTGATTGCGTGAATAAGGTTCGAATTTTGGGGGTTTTTGGCAGGGGTGTGACGATTCTTGTTAGTGATCGATATTACATGTTTTAGATGTATTATTGATGCTTATTGGGTTCGAATTTAAGGGCTTGAGTTCGAAAATTTGGGGGTTTTTGGCAAGGATGATGATTCTTGCTATTGATGGTTTAATTCACATTTTTTTGGATGATTTATGGTGTTTAATTGGGTTCGATTTGTGAGATAAGGGTTCGAAAATTTGTAGGGTGTTCTTGAACAATTTTCGATATTGTCTCATTTGTTCCCTCCCTGCATGTACCCTGCCCCGGGTCTTTTTAAAGGTTAATTGTCGTGTGTTGACAATATTTTGAGGGATATGGGTGTGCTTGAGCATGGGTTGCATGTTCGTAAATAATTGTGAATTATTTATCGTGTTAGCACATCATTCCTCGGGACATGGAACTCGAGCAAGGTATGGCTCGGACTTCGAGGATTTAAGGTACGTTTAGCGTACGAGCATAGCTTAAATGATGTTTTATAAGTACGATGCATGATTTAAAATACATGAAATGTTTTACTATGATGGCACCGGGACTTGGTTACGTTATTTTGATTCACATGGTGAAATGCTTGGTGCCGCTATGAAGCGAGCAAATGATGGGTGTGGTTGCTACGGAGCGAACACCGGTAGTATGACGCTACTTTGAAGTAAGAAATGAAAATGTGGTATTCGATTAGATATCTAGGATATCTGTATTTTATTCCCTATTGGTAATGAATAGGAACAGAGACGTAGTTAATCAGAGAAGTGATTAACTAGTATCGGAAGTTAAGGAAATCTCAATATGATATCTAGAATTATGATAATTGCTAGATAAAGAAAGATGTTATGAAATGTTGTTAATTCGAAACTGGTTAGGGTTAACCAATATGATGATTAACTGCATATTCAGGATTTGATGATTTATCTGTTTTGAGAACAGGGTTATTACAGGGGTACGCTAGGATGAGGATGATACCATCCAGGAAGTGTCACATATGTTCCACAATATTTATATTTTCGTAAATTATGTATTATGTCATTATGATTATGAAATTGTGGAATTGGTATGCTCACCCCGTTGGGGGCTGTCTCTGTTGGGGCAGGTGAATAGGTACATCGATGGCTTTGGAGATGAGCTCGAGCTGTTGATTGGATGTACTCCCAGGATCGTGGTACCAGGGCTTGATGGAGCACGGTATCGTATAGAGTACTCATATACCCCTGAAGATTATATACATATTCATGATGCTCGTATGTGAGCACGATTATACTTGTATATGGGTTGTATATAAAGGCATGAGCCTTTCTCTCTTTCATTCTATGTTGCATGCAATTAGAGGTAGAATTGCTAAAGGTTATGAGAGTCATTGGTGTATTGTGGGTGTTGAAACCCACTTTTGTTGCCATATGTGTGGTGTCTTCCCTGGCTGGGAATTTACTTGATATTGCTGTATTCTGATGAGTATTATGTTTTCCCTGGCCGGGAATTATGTTATGTGTTGTACTTTTATTTCGGGATAGCTCTATTTATGGGGAGACTCTGCCCAAATTTTTATAAAAGTCCACAATGTAAAAAGGGGTGTAATGGGCGAACTCTATGAGTCCCTTGTTGTTAGGATGATGAACTTATAACATTGTATGTTAAAGAAAACTTTGTAATTGCCATTCAATGGTAAAGTATCATCTGAGTTTCCCGAATGATTTATGGAAAGCATGTGCCACACATAATGATTAATACACTAATCAAGGGTTAAGTATATGGGGTCCTTACACTTAGGGTCCGGGGTGCTTGATTTGGGGCTGTATGGAGATTTGTTGTTGGAGAGAGAATTTTTGTTAACAGGTGATTTTTAATGAATCATGATGTATTTGTGGGGGTATTGGTATTTTGGGGCATTTTTGCTATATATACCAAGTGGACTCGGTATTCCGTCATTTGGCACGGAATCTTTCCCACTCTTCTCTCTCTCATCGCCCAAACCCTTCTCCCCCATTTCCCTCTTCTCCCTTGATGGGAAAATTGATGGTAACTTGGCTCGGGAGCCGGTTTTCTCGAAGATAATCAGGTATTAATCTTCCCCTCGTCATTGGCTTCAATTTGTTAGTAGTATGGTAGCTTTTGGTTGAGGTTTTGGTTGGTTATAGGTTTTGGGAATTTTTGGCTAAAATTCTAAGTTGAGTTTTTAAAGTTCTTATTGGCTTTAAATGTTGTATTTGAGGTGTTGGTGGTGTTTGGGGTGTTGGATTTGAGTTTGGGTGTGGAAAACACCATGGAAGGTCGAATTTTTCAGAAAATCGCAGGTGGCGATCGATCGCCGAGGTGGGGCGATCGATCGCGACGAGCAGTCCAATTTTTGAGGACGATGAACAGTGCTGGCGATCGATCGCGAGGTGTGATATCCCCGAAATGGTTAATTGCAATTTGGTGCATTAATTGTGTTTACAATGATTAATTATTGGAAGATTATATTATGATTCCATAGATGTCATGACATAAAATTGTTCCACTATGATCACATATCATAAATGCACATAAGCAAAATAGTTGTGTCACACAACACTAGTTACCATCATGCATATTATGTGCTACTCATTTCCATCAATATGACTCTAGGCCCTCAATAGCCCCAAAAGAGCAAACCACTGCTCTAATACCACTAATGTAAGGACCCCCATGCCCTTAACCCGTTATTAGTGTAATAATACAAGCATTTAGTGCATGTAATCAAACATGTAGGGGAAAAACCCACTTATCACCATAGCAAGTCATGCCAATAATAAAATTCTTTACATTATTCCATATAATGTCTAAGTTTCCCCCAACCAAGTCCACATACATATCATGCACCATTATAATACACTAAAATATTCTCAGTTCATTTAGCAATTCAATAATTAATTGCATGCAACACAATGAAAAGAGAAAGGCCATTGACTTCTTTATACAATCCATATACACATAATACTGCTCATATGCGAGCATCGAATAAGTATGCGTGTATCTTATGTATAAAGTATCATGCTCAATACCGTCGCTGGTACCTCGATCCTGGAAGCACCTCAAATCCAAAGCTCGAGCTCAACTCCAAGCCATTGATGTACCTACTAACCTGCCCCAACAGAGACAGCCCCCACACGGGGTGAGCATACCAATATCCCAAATCCAATAATCACAATATCACAATTCATAATTTACAAAAATGTAAATGCTAGTAAATAATAAAGTATGCTCCCTGGATGGTATCATCCTCATCCGGGATTCCCTGCACTGTCCCTGTTCTCAAAATAACTGAAACCATCAAATTCCCAAATGCCAGTTAATCATTACATTGATTAACAAATTCGTTTGCTGCATACCGATATCGTAATCCATAATATCAAATCATTAAAAAATGATTACAAGTATTCCATATATCTCACTTATGGTTCCATAGTTCTATTTGTTGGGATATGCCCTAAGACAAGTCATTAGATGATTGTTTATGAAATACAATGTAATATGATTTTATTAATGGCAAATCATTAGTGTATATTATTCGAATATCTGTGCATATGAATTGATATATAAGTTAATGTCCCTAGAATAATATAGTATTATTCTTAAACATTGTCCCTAGTCAAGTATTATCATGAATTGGGATAATGATAATACATAGAGACTAGTATGTGTTGATTGATGAATTGTTCATTGATATGAGATATCAAATCAACACATGGGTACATGTTAGAGAACGATGTACTGGACAGACCCACCATGAGAATGCAACATGGATAGTTATATGATTGTCATATGCAATTCTCATAGTGATAATAATGTATGTAATCCTTACGACTTGTGATCATCAGAGATCCCAACATAAGGAGTTATGTACCTTGATATTGTCAAACGTTACCCGTAACAGGGTATACTATAAAGGCGACTATTGGATACACTACGAATTATGTAGAGGGATGTTGACTGATCGAGATAGGATTTGTCCCTCCTATATAACAGGAGATGTGTTCGGCCCTTGATCAAGTGAGAACTAAAATGCATGGCCATGCTCGAATGAGTCGATATGAGATATCGAGCTTATTCGTTTATTCTAGTTCTACTTGGGGATCAAGAAATAAAGATTGGATATACGAGTATGACTATTCCATGACTCGTGTTCAATCTAAACACAAAGGACAAAGGGATTAAGTTACATGATTAATATTATCACAAGTTCTAAAGGTTATGTCGAGTCATTGACATTCTTGTAATTTGGGTAGCATTGATGTGTTGCTAGATACCGCTCAATGCTTGAGACATAAAATGAGATTTTATGTCACTGCCAACATTACAAGATCCTATCGGGTCGCACAAAATATTAAATCGAGAAGGGAAATTAAATTCATGGGATGAATTAAATAATTAAGAGGAGTCTTAATTAATAATCATAATGATTAATTAAATCATGGGCTTAAGCCCATGAGGCTTTATGAAAGCCTTTAATTAATTAAATAAAAGATGATTACAAGGTGTTTAATTGCAAGACAACTTGATAACACTAAAAACCCTACACAAGCAAGAAGAATTCGGCCGCCTCCTAATTGCTCTCGGCCATTAAAAAGTCGAAGGGTTTTGTGGAGGATTCCGGCCATTCTTTCGATTGTGAATCGAGTGTGCTTCGGGTATTTGTTCAAGAATAAGTCTAGCAACTTGTTCTTGAACGTCCCTTTCAATTTGATCGTGTGGATACCGTAGAGACGAAGGTGAAAACTTTCGTTTGTGACTCGAAGTTCGTTGGACGTGCTGCTCCGTGGAATCTGCTTCAAACACGCTACAAGGGTGAGACACTTGTTATTCCTTAATCCGATATGATAACCTATGTATAGATCCGGTGTTAGTAATCCTAAAAAAAAAATTTATTCCGCTGCGTTGTATGCTCATGGGATTACTTACACTATTTCCTTGCTCGCTCTACAATAGCAGCATTTCATTCTCACGCATGCTCAATAACAGTGGCGTCCCAACCGATGTTCGCTCAAAGACGACAACATCTCAATCATTGCTCGCTCAAAAGCGGCACCATATAATTCCCAATGCACATGTGTCCATTTATCACAATTATCATATACCATGCATTTCACTATCAATTATAGCAAGAACCATATGCCATGCATTTCACAATTGCAATATTTTAACAGGCTATACGTACCTTATGATTCCGTAGTTCGAGTCCAACCTTGCCTGAGTCCCACTACCCGATGAGTTAAGTGCTAACACACAAATAACTCTCAATTAAACATAGTTCATATGCATGTACATGTAAATTAGCATTTGAATTGCTAGGAATGGCATGTGAATTTGGTTATACATTAACCATGCATGTGAGAGGAATTACATGTGAATGTGAATTTGAAGTGCAAGGTGATTAAATAGATGAATATCATATTTTAAACACACAATTCACCTAAACTCACCTACAAATCTCTACAAATGCTCTTTTGAATCCCTTGGTGTCCTTGCTTGGTTCTAGCTTGGAAGCATGTTTAACATGAAGTATGTGGTAAGGAAAGTAGATTTCTATGCTTTAGTATCATAGTTCATGGACATATGTGCTTAATATGTCAAACTTGAAGCATGTGAAGTTAATTCTTTCATATGAATTGCTATGAGTTTTCATGTAATCATTTGAAGTATAAATGATGGAAATATGGTTACATATGCTAGTTATCTAGTGATCAAGTTTTTAGGGTAGGAACTAAAGTGTATGAGATGAACCATGAAGATAAGTATTAAAAATCGCCATGGTTTCAAAATTTTATCATCTACCGATCGATCGCTAGATGGGTACCGATCGATCGGTAGAAACAGGGGAAGTAAGGCGGTGTAGGTACCGCTAAGCGATCGATCGATCGGTGAAAGCCGTAGCATTTTTGAGAAAATCAGATTTTGGAGCGCTCGATCGCTAGCTTCTGACCGACCGATCGCTAGGGTTATTTGTTTGGACCGATCGATCGCTAGAGTGACCGATCGATCGGTAGACTTAAAATGTTGAACAATATTATTTTATTGTGGAAATGAATAGTTCAACCTCTTTTAACATGATATTGTTGGTATTGTTGTAACATCATCACAGGGGACAGGGCACAGAGGCAATTAACCAGTGACGACTGATTTATCTGGTTTGTGTCGCGTTACAGGTACGTGTTGACGTACGGAGTATAGATATTATGTGCTGATGATGTTATTGTTGTGATATCATATGATTTATGTTATCTTTGTGTCATATGATTGGTAGTATCATATGCATGTGCATACATGGAGTTCATATGATTGATTGGGATGCCTTGATAGATATGTGTATATGCTTTGGTGCGATCATTGCCTTGATAGATATGCCCGGGTTGGTATATGCTTTGGCTGGGATCGTTGCCACGAGAGATATACTACATATGCTTTGGCTTGAGATATACGCCTGGTTTGGGTATATGCTCGGTTATGTTTGAGATATACGCCTAGTTTGGGTATATGCTCGGTTATGTTTGAGATATACGGCTGGTTTGGGTATATGCTCGGTTATGTATTTGAGAGATATACGCCTGGTTTGGGTATATGCTCTGGCTATTATCACAGATGAGCATGGTACTATGATATGTGCTGCTAATATGAAGATGTGATGTGGTTCCACTGACATATTGAGCTGAATAGGCATATCATATGGGGCTCGTGATAATAGGGTGCCTATTGAGACATGTCATGACATAATGCATTTGTTGATGCATGATACAGAGCATTCACTATTGATGATTTTATTGTGCTTTATCATTATTGTGATATTGATATGGTGTTTTGATATTGCACTGAGATAGTTGTTATCTATACTTACGTTTTGTGAATGTTTCTGTAGGAGTTCATAGACGTGGGAATCGTGAGTCTTATTCCGATGCGAGGTGAACCACTGCATAGGAGTTGTACCGGATTAGGTTGTTAATTATACATGTAATGTATATGTGAAAAAGTTATTTGGTTTTGTACTAGTGGTTTTAGTACATCTGTAACAACCTATTAGTGAGAAACTCTTAAACAGTGTATGTTTTTACTTAATTCAGACTCACATTTGTATGCTTAATGAAATACATAATGAATTAAGTAACGAGGACCCCACATTAGTGGTATCAGAGCAGTGGTTCGAGAACGGGGTGAACAAGGGTAGAGAAAGTGAGTTAGGGAGTTACCTAATCACTTAAAGGCATGTGATGCTGATGTTATAGTGTCTGGGAACATGCTTTGTATTTGTATCTGTTATTGTTAACCCTTGTTTTGCAGGATGATAGTATGACTTGGCTTGGTCTACATCCTTATGCGTGTGGCATAAGTGAGGTTGTAGGTGTAATCGTGATTGGTATACCGGGTTTATGTACTATCATTTGGCAGGGGAAACATGATATGTTTCACGGGAGCTATTCCACTGATTCCGTGGTCATGGTATGTAGGTTGATACCGAATCGGGAGAGTAAGTTGTACATTGGGTGGAGCGTGAAAAGCAAAGCTTGATATCAGCTCCATGTGCAAAGTCAGCATGTATGAGATTGTGTCTCAGACCTAATGATGGACTGACCGTTGACACATGGTGTGTGAATGGAAGTGACGATACAGGTTATTGATCACGGTATCTAGTTCAAGGGCATTCTTGATATTGCAATCTGTAGTTGCATTGTTAGTTCGGCATGTATGGCCTAAATGGGAATGTACTACTTTGCTATTGATCTGTGGATAGTATGGTTAACGCAGTGTGTTTACAGTGGGAGATGATGCAGATATGGGTTACTGGTACATGTAGCGACTGTGAAATGAGTGTACAATAATATTTTTTTTTTTGTGGTATTTCACAACGGTAATTGGTGATTTGTGAGATCATCGTGGTGATGATTAGCTTGTCAGGGTATCATCTGTGTATGGTTCTGAGGTGTGTATGTGTGTGTTGAACTCTATGTTTGTGGTCATGGAGTTGACAAGGGTGACAAGGAACATGAAATTGGGAGAGTTCAATGATAGTGGCAGTGAGGTGTATTGATGGAGCGGTACAACCGCAGTATGTTCGACTGTTATCAGTTGATGTTGTTCACGTCACTCGTGTTTGGTGACTGGTTAACGGACTGTGTGATCCTTTCTGTGTAGTAGCTTCTTGTGTTCGTTCTTGTTGTATCATATGGATTTGAGCATGGAAGTCTTTCAGATTGAAAGAAAATGAGTACCGGCGGAGATTGCAGTGATGCAATATTGTTGTGATGCCTGCACATGTGATCTTTGTGATGGCTGTACTGGGACATACATGGTGCTAGGAAGCCATGTAGTATATCTGGCTCGTGTATGGTGATGGGAATGGATATCATTGTGTTGATATGAACTCCGTCCGAACTATAAGGTTGTCCGTATGATATGTGGTATATGTGGCAGCCATGGGTGTCTTTGATTGACACGAGCTACCCCAAATGCATACAGTTGTGTATGGAATGTTTTATGAAGTTGAAATTGGTTGGTCTGTTTTGACTAAAGTGTGAGTATCGATGTTGTTGCTGAGAACATTGGATGTTTGTATGGCTTCTGGATACAAAAAAGGACGTCATAATAGACATTCGTAAATTGATTCTTTAGTGGAACTGTGTTGATAGTTTGTCATATGCTAGATTGGTGTATGACAAGAGTGATATGTACACGTAAGACCACAGAGATTGGTTGGCAATGTGCGTATCCGGGAAGCATTGAATGTGAATTATTGTCTGATAGCATAGCTTGGTGGCTATGATGTATGGTTCACAAGTCTGATGTTGATTGTCAAAATTATCCAGATTGATAAGAAAGTTTGAGTTTCCGTAGATTGCTTGTACACTGCGACTGTAGTGCTGAGGCAATCAGAGTTTCTGTTGTGTTGTGATTGTACTATGCATTTGCCATGAAATTCACATATTCTTGAGTCCGGTTGGGAGATGTATGACTGAGGGGATTATGATTGTGATATGCCGACCTAGTCATGCGATTGGTTTGCATAGTTGATTGATTTACATTTTGTGCTCGATAGATGTTGGGTTGATATCTCTTGATGGACAGTCTGTGAATATGTTTCATGAGGAAACAGTATGGTTGGTATACTACATCATGTAATGGTTAATGAATAGTGGATATGCTAAACCATGTGGTGGTTGATGAATCACAGATGGTTATGAGAAGGTTGAAGAAACTCACACGTATGCGATAGTGTGATGGGACTTGATTTGCCATGAAATGATTTCTCTTTTTGAGCTTGTGTATAGCATTGACGTTTGTGTCATGATATAGTGGTACGACCAATATGACATTGCTTTGACATATACCAGATGGTGGATGGTATTTTTGCTATATGGTTGTACTTAACTTGAGTATTGTGACGATATATATGATATGGCAATTCTTTTGGGTCCGATTGCAGAGTCATAGTGCCATAATGACCATGAGTGGGATGGTACTTTGATTGTCATTCTAGTCAATAAGAATGTGTGGATTGTGTGATTGCAGTTGAGTTGGAATTTGTTACCATCCATGTATTGTTGGATTGGCTATTCCTTTATGAACCAGAGGTGATAACGATTTGCTAGGAGCAGTCGTGTTTATTATTAGGAAAGCATATGCGATCATGTGATATATCTGAGTGATATATTCGATCATGTGATATAATCGGGTGATATCTTCGATTGTATGATTTATCCGGGTGATATGAGAATCCATATGGATAAGTTCTTGAAGCAGAACGGAATGAGTTCTCAGGTACCTGTGATGTGTGAGACTTGTTAGCGTAATACATGTAGCAAGTGAATTGCACATGCGTGGAAAACGTGTCAGTTGGAAAACATGTTGGTTTCCATTGCTACATGATATTTTGTGTTAATCATTAAAGACTCGTTGTAAAAGCTTGTCATACTCAAGATGGTAGTCTTGAGGGAAACAATTGATGCAAATCATGACATTTCCGGTACAGGGGTCAGGATAGGGGAATATTGAAACACGCAAATGGTGTGAATAACTACTATGAGAACATAGTCATTGGGTGAGATAACCATATAATCATATGGACATATGTATTGTACATGGCTTTGGTGTACAGTATACATTGCTGACATCTAAGTGTGATGTAGATTACTTTTTGTGGTTTGGACAAGTTTGTGTCCAGTGTTTGTTCTGGACTGGTATCGTGTTCAGTGTTTACTCAAGACTGAGAAGTCTGACGTGGGAGCTTAGTATACATACGATAGATGGATATGTTATATCTATCACATTATGTAATGACATACGATAATATCACTTGGTGAAATGTTCGAGCAGAGATGGCTCTGTGCACATTTGGATGTGTCGAATCTGCATGTGACAAGGACCGAGGTACTTGGTTTAGAGTCTCGTGTTGATCTCAATATTCTGTGTAAGTTTACACAAGAGTACAGACGAATGGAAACATTCTAAACCGTTATACAATACACAATGCGGGTATGTGTGTTACTGTGTTTATAAAGTGTGGCATAAGGTGTATGGAAAAGGCGTAATACCATGATTTGAACCATTGACTGTATTACAATGTGGTGATTAGTTGTCCAAGGAGGGACGGATGTATTAGACATTAGACAAACAGATGCTCCATTGGGGATCATTTGGAGGCATCCAACAGGAATGTGAGTGGGCAGTGACTTGGGTATGGGTATTCACCGTACAATGAGTTGTATGAGTTCAAGTCAATTGATGGCTACTGTTGTGTATAACAGGATATGTATATGCGTGTTCACTGATACTAGTGAAAGGTTTATCTGTTGATGAGAATACAACGATGTAGACATACTATCTATGCCCGGCTGGTGTAGAGTGTTGTGAACATATGGCTACGTGGACAAAAGTGAATGGTAACAAGCTGTTATGCGAGAACATGAGTATGCAGTAGAATCCAAAATGCAATGTCTGGTATGTTTTCTTTTGGTTTCTTATACTGCTGGTCTGGTAAGTATCTGCTAGTTGAGCATGTTGAGTATGTAGCAGATTTACTTTTGATTATTTGTTCCGGCAAATAATGTTGCATTTATAAGGCATGTTTGTACAAAGCTTATTTGCCACTATGTTATTATTCCTTGTCGTATTGCTAATAGGGTTGAAGCTTATGGCTTTCTGTATGTGATTCATATGCTATATGAGATTCATATGTTGAATATGGAATTTCGAGGACGAAATTCAATGAGTGGGGGAGAATTGTAATGCCTCGGATTTGTTATGGCGTAATTTTGAATAATTACGGTACGATGTGGACTCGGGTTCGGGTTGAACCGAGGGAAATACTCACATACATGAAATGAATAGTAGATATAGGACAAGGAAAGAAACATGATGCACTAGATGTAGTGCATAGGAATGATTGGATTAAATCAAGTGTAGTAATATATCAAGCAACTTGTACTAGTGGGCATTTGAATTTAAGTTCATATGCATGTACATGTAAATTAGCATTTGAATTGCTAAGAATGGCATGTGAATTTGGTTATACATTAACCATGCATGTGAGAGGAATTACATGTGAATGTGAATTTGAAGTGCAAGGTGATTAAATAGATGAATATCAGATTTTAAACACACAATTCACCTAAACTCACCTACAAATCTCTACAAATGCTCTTTTGAATCCCTTGGTGTCCTTGCTTGGTTCTAGCTTGGAAGCATGTTAAACATGAAGTATGTGGTAAGGAAAGTAGATTTCTATGCTTTAGTATCATAGTTCATGGACATATGTGCTTAATATGTCAAACTTGAAGCATGTGAAGTTAATTCTTTCATATGATTTGCAATGAGTTTTCATGTAATCATTTGAAGTATAAATGATGGAAATATGGTTACATGATGCTAGTTATCTAGTGATCAAGTTTTTAGGGTATGAATTAAAGTGTATGGGATGAACCATGAAGATAAGCATTAAAAATCGCCATGGTTTCAAAATTTTATCATCGACCAATCGATCGCTAGATGGGTACCGATCGATCTGTAGAAACAGGGGAAGTAAGGCGGTGTAGATACCGATCGATCGCTGGAAGCGACCGATCGATCGGTGAAAGCCGTAGCATTTTTGAGAAAATCAGATTTTGGAGCGATCGATCGTTAGCTTCTGACCGACCGATCGCTAGGGTTATTTGTTTGGACCGATCGATCGCTAGAGTGACCGATCGATCGGTGGACTTAAAATGTTGAACAATATTATTTTATTGTGGAAATGAATAGTTCAACCTCTTTTAACATGATATTGTTGGTATTGTTGTAACATCATCACAGGGGACAGGGCACAGAGGCAATTAACCAGTGACGACTGATTTATCTGGTTTGTGTCGCGTTACAGGTACGTGTTGACGTACGGAGTATAGATATTATCTGCTGATGATGTTATGGTTGTGATATCATATGATTTATGTTATCTTTGTGTCATATGATTGGTAGTATCATATGCATGTGCATACATGGAGTTCATATGATTGAGTGGGATGCCTTGATAGATATGTGTATATGCTTTGGTGCGATCATTGCCTTGATAGATATGCCCGGGTTGGTATATGCTTTGGCTGGGATCGTTGCCACGATAGATATACTACATATGCTTTGGCTTGAGATATACGCCTGGTTTGGGTATATGCTCGGTTATGTTTGAGATATACGCCTGGTTTGGGTATATGCTTGGTTATGTTTGAGATATACGCCTGGTTTGGGTATATGCTCGGTTATGTATTTGAGAGATATACGCCTGGTTTGGGTATATGCTCTGGCTATTATCACAGATGAGCATGGTACTATGATATGTGTTGCTAATATGAAGATGTGATGTGGTTCCACTGACATATTGAGCTGAATAGGCATATCATATGGGGCTCGTGATAATAGGGTGCCTATTGAGACATGTCATGACATAATGCATTTGTTGATGCATGATACAGAGCATTCACTATTGATGATTTTATTGTGCTTTATCATTATTGTGATATTGATATGGTGTTTTGATATTGCACTGAGATAGTTGTTATCTATACTTACGTTTTGTGAATGTTTCTGTAGGAGTTCATAGACGGGGGAATCGTGGATCTTATTCCGCTGCGAGGTGAACCACTGCATAGGAGTTGTACCGGATTAGGTTGTTAATTATACATGTAATGTATATGTGAAAAAGTTATTTGGTTTTGTACTAGTGGTTTTAGTACATCTGTAACAACCTATTAGTGAGAAACTCTTAAACAGTGTATGTTTTTACTTAATTCAGACTCACATATGTATGCTTAATGAAATACATAATGGATTAAGTAACGAGGACCCCACAGGGAGAGAGAAGTGTTTCATGCCAAATGACGGAATACCGAGTCTACTTGGTATATATAGTACCAAAACTCAAAAATACCTTACCTCCACAAATACATCAAGATTCATTAAAAATCATCTGTGTTCAATAATTATCTCCGAAACTCTATTTCCATTAACAGCCCTAGTACAAAGTACTCCGGACCCCAAATCCCACCAAGGTCCAAATTCAAAGGTTATCACCACGATGAGAATACAATCTCATCCCTCGGATCCAACGACTCCAAATATTGGATTTAAGATCCCGAGAGTCTAGAAACCGCAATTATTTCATAATTGCCACAAATAAAATCTATTGAAGATTATTACCACAACGGGATTAACATCATTACTCCCCGGGCATCACACAATTATCCCCCACTAATAAAATTTTATCCTCGCAATTTGCACGGCGTACACCACGTATTGCCGAGATTACAAAATCCAAACGATTCACATCGTCGAATCATGAACATGTCATGAACGACACAACAACCGCGAGGACACCGACCTCGCACAAAAATCTGGAATGGAGTAAACCTCCCAAACCATCACAAACTCAAAGAAAGACGTCAGCATTTCCCAGTGCTAACCGTCTCAAAAGCAGTCAGCCAACCCTAACTAAAAATCAAACGAATCATTCATGATTCCAAAACAGATATCGCCTCGATGATATCTTTACGATTTAGCCTACGATGTTAAATCTACATTGTTTCCAAGGAAAACACCGGAACACAACCGTGTACCTAAACTAGATCCGGTTCCCATTTTCCAAATCCATCTCCAACAGAGGAGTAGTTGCACAACTTGCAACACGGATCGGACAACTCTCGGTCACCGATCGACACAAAACACATCTCCAAAGATGTCTACATCCGTGTGTTCCAAGAAATCACATCTTGGTCCCAAACACACTATCGAGAGTCCACAAGGTCTCATGTTCTCGAAAGGACATGCAAGAACAATCAATTGCATTCCCGTCACACGTGTCAACCACGACACTTAACCAATCCGAATTTAGGCCATCCCTATTTTACCCTAGGATTCAACAATCCTAACACAGGGAGGCTATCGAATTAGCCAGCAAGAATTACCATGGTCCCAAAACAAGGCAATCCCTCCTCAGGGTAAGTCAATCGGACCTCACAATTATTCCTCAGAATACATCGTGCCATTGATATTACCAATCTCAAGGTGCCACAATCTCTCACCAGAGATTCGTCAAACCAAGCATACTAGTCCGGTGCTCAACAAGGAACAAATAAAATTGGCATTCGTATACACACACTAGTATACATGCCTAAGTTCTAACACAACATGCATACTCAATGCAATAGACTCGGGTATCTCCAAATGTGATGACCAGGGATTATAGGTGTTAATCCCGTAGTATTAATAATCCCTAAAGTGGTTTTACGTGGCGATTTGGGATTTAATCGAGGTGTTGGGCCTTCTGGGCTCGTTTATTTGGGCAGTTGGGATCGTTGGATCCAGAGGTTGAGATTGTATTCACATTACGGTGTAAAACCTAAGAGTTGGGTTTTTGATGTGTCTCGGAATCTCGGGTGCTATGTGAGCACCGGTAGAGGGTTTTGGAGTTAGAGAGAGAGTTTTTGAAAACAGATGATTTTTAAGGAATCATGATGTATTTGTGGGGCTATTATTTTTTCGGGGTATTTTTGCTATAAATACAAGTTGAACCCGAGATTTTAGTATTAATTTCATTTTCAGCCCCAATTCCTTCTCTCTCTCCCGCGGCCGCGCCATTCCCGATCCTCCCCTGCCTCCGCGCGCAAAAGCGCTCCGCCCGCCGCCGTCCGGCCGCCGTTCGGGGCGTGCGACCTACCGCCGTCTTCGTCTCGACGAGGCGCTTCTTTCCCCTCCATCAATTCGAGGTTTCGTCGCGTGTGGAAGTCGGATTTTGCTGGTAAGCGTCGATCCCCAATTTCTAGGGTTCTTCGATTTTCGTTTGTTTTTGCTTCCGATTTCGTTGGGTAATCTCCCTAACCCCTTGTTCGTCTTTTTCATGTATTTCCATGCCTTTATTGTTTCGAATTTTCCCCAATTTCGTAGGGATTAAATTTCGATTTTTTGGGGGTTTTTGGCAGGGGTATTATTTCGTGCAATTGATCGATTATTGCAAGTTTTAAGAGTATTATGATGCTTGATTGAGATTGAATTGAGAAGCTTTGGTTCGAATTTGAAGGATTTTAAGGGTTTGAATTTAAGGGCTTGTTTGGATTCGAAATTATGGGGGTTGAGTTCGAAAATGGGGAGTTTTTGTCAAGGGATGTTGATTCTTGCTTGGATAGCTTAATTGACATTTTAGATGAATTATGGTATTTAATTGGGTTCGAAATTGTGAGATTGAGGTTCGATTTTTGTAGGGCATTCTTGAACAAATTTCGATTGTCTCATTTATTCCTTCCCTGCATGTACCCTGCCCCGGGTCTTTTAAGAGGATAATTGTCGTGTATTGACAATGTTGTGAGGGATATGGGTGTGCTTGAGCATAGGTTGCATGTTCGTAAATAATTGTGAATTATTTATCGTGTTAGCACATCATTCCTCGGGGCATGGAACTCGAGCAAGGCTTGGCTCGGACTTCGGAGATTTAAGGTACGTGCGACGTACGAGCATTACTATATATATGTGAAATGCATAAGGTGTTTTTGATTGCATTGAATGTTTTGCGTATGGTTATATATATATGTTGATATAGCCAAGGAATGACCCAAATCTTGATATCGCCGCTTGTAGCGTGCGTGACACTAGAGTAGGATGACTCTTGCATGATATATGGGGTACTGGGTTTATATGACTATATTATGAGACATTTGAGATGTCTAGGTTTGTAGAATCATGCATTCTTCGTAAGACATTTGAGATGTCTAGGTTCGTAGAATCATGTATTCATTATGAGACATTTGAGATGTCTAGGTTTGTAGACTCATGTATTCATTATAAGACACTTGAGATGTCTAAGTATAATGAAGGAATGGTAAAATAAATGCTAAGGCATTTGAGCTATCTGTGATTGATAGCAAGGTTGTGAAATCAGTATTAGATATTGTGATATCTGTAATTGCATGTTTAATGAATTTGTAATCACTATATGTTGATATTCGAGGATCAGGCATGCGATGTGTAAATCAATGTGTTGATTTACTGATTTATGAGATTTGATGAGTTTGATGTTGTGAGAACAGGGACAGTACACGGAATCCCGGATGAGGATGTTGCCATCCAGGGAGTATCATTTAAATTCATTAGCATTTACCTTTGTTGTAAATTATGAATTTCATTATTATGATTATGGGATTTTGTGTATTGGTATGCTCACCCCGTTGGGGGCTGTCTCTGTTGGGACAGGTGGACAGGTACATCGATGGCTATGGAGCTGAGCTCGAGCTGTTGATTTGAGGTACTCCCAGGATCGTGGTACCAGGGCTTGATGGAGCACGGTATCGTATAGAGTACCTATATATACACCTGAGGATTTATACATATTCATATTCATGATGCTCGCATGTGAGCACGATTATACTTGTATATGGATTGTATATAAAGGCATGAGCCTTTCTCTCTTTCATTTAAGGTTGCATGCAATTAGGTTGAATTGCTAGAATGATATGAGAGTCATTGGTGTATTATGTGGGTGTTGGAACCCACTTTTGTTGACGTATGTGTGGTGTCTTCCCTGGCTGGGAATCTACTTGTATTACTGCTTTCTGTTGAGTATTATGTGTTCCCTGGCCGGGAATTTTGTTATGTGTTGTACTCTGTTTTGGGATAGCTCTATTTATGGGGAGACTCTGCCCAAATTTTTGTAAAAGTTTACAATGTGAAAAGCGGCACCAAGGGGTTGGTAAAGGGCAAACATATGAGTCTTTTATTGACAGGCAATGATTAAGTATCATCAGAGCTTCCCGATTGACATTTTATAGAAAGCATGTACCACACATAGTGGTTAATACACTAATCAAGGTTTTAAGGGCTTGGGGTCCTCACATTAGTGGTATCAGAGCAGTGGTTGCTCATTGGGGCTGTTAAGGGCCTAGGAAGTTATTGATAGCACATATTTATGCATGATGGCATTAATGTTGTATGACATAGCAAATTGTTTATGTGCTCTTATGATATGAAAAGTGGTATTGCTAACCATTGTGGTTGCAGGAATCGTGTGGAACACGATAGGATGACATTTATGGGGATGTCTGGCACTCCGTGTGTTATGTGCCAAGGAAGCTGGTTTTAAGAAAATCAGATAAAGGGATATTTCCGAGGTAACATGTATTTTACGTTGTCTTGTTGACACATGATGAATGCAAAGTGGTGCATTGAGGTTATGATATATGTTATTGTGCATTGTTTTTGCATATGCATGTCTTGAGTCAAAGTTATCTTAGTAAGGATTTTAATGGCTTATGCTAAAGTCCATATGAAGCGATGAAGAGTCCCGCTTATATGGAGTAGCAACGCTAAAGTCCATTGGAAGCGATGAAGAGTTCCGCTTACATGGAGTAGCAACGCTAAAGTCCAGTGGAAGCGAGGAAGAATTCCGCTTTCCTGGAGTAGCAAGAAGCATTAAAATGTACTAATGATAAGGGCTCAGGATGAAATAAGGATTTAAGGAAAAAGAATGTCATGACATTGCATATCCATACATTCATATAATGCGTTTTTATTATGTATTGAATGTTGATGCATAACGTATATGGCTATTGTTGTTAACCCTGATGGTTGCAGGTTACAGGAAATATGGAGTATAAAAAGGAATGATGATTATGCATTCCAGGAGTCCTGCTTATGACAGTGAGAATTTTTATACTTATGCTTGACCGCTAAAAATGTGGAGCGGGCGGGGATGCTCGCTTGCACATGGAGGCGGGGTATTCCATACGAAGCGAGGATGATATACCGCTTGTATGAAGAAGCTTATGCTTGTACCGCTAAAAATGTGGAGCGGGCAGGGATGCTCGCTTGCACATGGAGGCGGGGTATGCCATACGAAGCGAGGATGAGATACCGCTTGTATGAAGAAGCGAGGATGAGATGCCGCTTGTTAGGATGATGATTCATTCCTATGTGATGACACGGATGATAGCGGTGATGTGTCCCGCTGTGTCGATTTATATTCATTTCTCTATGAGGACACGGTTTATAGCGACGGTTCATTCCGCTATATTTATTGGCGATGGTTCATTCCGCCAGGCGTATTTATAGCGACGGTTCATTCCGCTATATCTATTGGCGATGGTTCATTCCGCCAGGTGTATTGATAGCGATGGTTCATTCCGCTATATCTATTGGCGATGGTTCATTCCGCCAGGTGTATTTATAGCGACGGTTCATTCCGCTATATCTATTGGCGATGGTTCATTCCGCCAGGTGTATTTATAGCGACGGTTCATTCCGCTATATCTATTGGCGATGGTTCATTCCGCCAGGTGTATTGATAGCGATGGTTCATTCCGCTATATTGATTGGCGATGGTTCATTCCGCCAGGAGTATTTATAGCGATGGTTCATTCCGCTATATCTATTGGCGATGGTTCATTCCGCCAGGTGTATTGATAGCGATGCCTCTTTCCGCTACTATGTGGACGATGATTCATACTCAGGTGTATAGCGAGGTTTCATGCCACTTATTATATGACGAGGTGTCATGCCGTCGATTCTATAGCGAGGGATTTTGCCGCTATGTACTCAGCACAGGATTTTGCCGCCTTCGAGCGATGGGTGCTGATTACGCACTATTATTGAGCGACGGAGACAGGTATGACGCTATATCACTAGCGATGAGGTATGAGATATTGCTATTTTATTAGCTTTATTGTAGCTGGCATGCATTGATATACATGTTTTATTATGCCTATTTTACTAGCATGATAGTGGATGACATACGCTGAGGTACATGTATCGTCACTAGTGGGCAATGTTTTAGATGCCATGAGTTGGCATGTGTCGTCACGGGATGACGATGACGATGGTGTAGGAGATGTCTTATTAGACATGCATCATCGTTACGATGATAGATGCGTTGAGTATACGTATTCAGTGGTATGCCTTGGGTGCCAGTACCGAGCACAAGGTGGTGTGTGCGACACCGATGGACGTGACCCTTATACCGAGCGGGTTGCTCGAGGAATGGATGGATGCGCTGTACATGTGATTGTACCGCAGCTTATGTTTGGGGGTAATCATTTTACGAGTGGTGATACCCTTGAGGTATGCTCGTTGGAGTGGCTTTTGGCCATGTGATTTGACGACAGGAGTAATCATGGAGGAAAGTACTCGCTTTCTGTCGATGTGACATGTGGTGGACATGGTCACACCACCCTTGAGGGTGTAGGATGGGTCCTAAGGGAGTAGGATCAGGTTATGTTAAGTACATAGGGACATTGGGTTGTCCAGGGTGTATCGGCATTGAGGAGTGTTGGATAAAGACCCACTACTCTATTGAGTTTTCTTCCCATAGTATGTTATACCATGTGGAAACGTCCGTCTTATTGGTAGGTTTGAGGTAAACCTAAAGAGGCAGAGACTAGGTTGTCTGCCGCGTGTGTGTAGCACCATGATGGGCTTGCTAGAGCCGTTACACTGCTCGTTGGAACCAAGTTTGGCAAATCGTAAGGTGATACGATGTGGATTGTGGTGGACTCTAGTAGTCACCATGTCATTGAGGTTAAGGTTGTTCGTGCCTCGCTGAAACGTGTATACGTTTATGTTTAAATCTTGGAGACTTGTCTGGGACAGCTCAGGATGTTGGAGTACCAACAAGAGAGTCATCAGGTTGTTATTGACTCAATCTAAAGGAACCCGTGTATTGGGATACAATGGGTATTATTATATCCAGTTTTTCCGAACGATGGTTCGAGACTTGTGGATCTCGAGTTCGATGGCACTTCCCTTGCGAGGAAGGAGGTAGTATTATACCTATTTGGGAATCTTGAAAGATTCGGTAAGTTGGTGCAAGTGGTGTTGATCTTGGGAATCACACCGTGTATTGTTAATCGTCGATTTTCATCCTCCACTGAGTAAGGAATGACTCAGAATTGACGGTTGTGTTTGGGGCTTAGGGATATGTGGTAGATACCCGAGCCGAGTGCATTGAGTATGCATGCGACATCAGTGCTTAGGCAGGTATACCGGTGAGTATACGGATGCCAGTTATTGATTTCCTCTCTGTTAAGCATAGAGTTATGCTATTTTTGGATGGTTAAATCTATGATGAGAGATATGGAACACCTTGAGATTGGGAATCTCCATGGCACGATGATTATGAGGAATGATCGTGAAGTTAGTTGACTCCCTTGAGGAGGGATTTTCTTGTGAGGGTTAAGGTATTTCCCTTGTTGGTGTTTTCCTTCGAGTTATGCGACAGCCTTCCCAAGTTTGGATTGTTAAATCCGAGGATTTTCAAGGGATGGCAGGATTTCGGATTGGTTGAGTGTCGCTGATGACACAAGCGTTGAGGATGCAATGGGTTTATTGCATGCCCCTTAAGAATGTAAACTCTGCGGAGTCTCGGTTGTTATTTATGATCAGAACGTGATTCTTGGAACATCCGGAGGTGGACATCTTGTGAGATGTCTTTTGTTTGAATTTGTGGCCGTGAGTTGCCCAAATTAAGTTGCAATGAGGCGACTACTCCTTCGATGGAGGAAGTTTGAAAGTGGAAACCAGGTTTGGTATGTGTACACCGTGGTTGTACTAGTGTTTCCTTCGTAACGATGTATGTTAGACATCGTGAGTCTTGATAGAGATGTCATGGAATGATATCTACGATAGAATCAGGAGCGATTCGAATCCTTGCAGTTTCAGTTGACTAACTGCTTTTGGACTGTTAGCGTTGAGTTGTGCTGACGCTCTTCGACGTTATGATGGATTTGGAAGTCTATTCCACTCCAGAGTTTGACACGAGGTCAACGTTCTTACGGTTGAGGTGTCATTCAGGATGTGTTCGTACTGTTGTATTAGATCAAAGGATGACTGTCCGATCTACAGTCGTAAGTATTGGTTGATTTGCAGTCATGAGAGGCTGATTTTTGGGATGACCCGCATCGAGGTACGTTTTACCTCTTGGGTGATATGTTGGTTTTGGTATGTCGCTCTGTTTCAGAGTTAGATGAGAGGTAAGTATCCTCGCGTTTATTAATACGATTCTGATATGGTCAGGAATCGATGTTATGGCTTCATGTTGTTGTGCAGCCTGGGTGTTACGTGATACACCAGTGCTAATTTCGAGGACGAAATTCTTTTAGTGGGGGATATTGTGATGACCAGGGATTATAGGTGTTAATCCCGTAGTATTAATAATCCCTAAAGTGGTTTTACGTGGCGATTTGGGATTTAATCGAGGTGTTGGGCCTTCTGGGCTCGTTTATTTGGGCAGTTGGGATCGTTGGATCCAGAGGTTGAGATTGTATTCACATTACGGTGTAAAACCTAAGAGTTGGGTTTTTGATGTGTCTCGGAATCTCGGGTGCTATGTGAGCACCGGTAGAGGGTTTTGGAGTTAGAGAGAGAGTTTTTGAAAACAGATGATTTTTAAGGAATCATGATGTATTTGTGGGGCTATTATTTTTTCGGGGTATTTTTGCTATAAATACAAGTTGAACCCGAGATTTTAGTATTAATTTCATTTTCAGCCCCAATTCCTTCTCTCTCTCCCGCGGCCGCGCCATTCCCGATCCTCCCCTGCCTCCGCGCGCAAAAGCGCTCCGCCCGCCGCCGTCCGGCCGCCGTTCGGGGCGTGCGACCTACCGCCGTCTTCGTCTCGACGAGGCGCTTCTTTCCCCTCCATCAATTCGAGGTTTCGTCGCGTGTGGAAGTCGGATTTTGCTGGTAAGCGTCGATCCCCAATTTCTAGGGTTCTTCGATTTTCGTTTGTTTTTGCTTCCGATTTCGTTGGGTAATCTCCCTAACCCCTTGTTCGTCTTTTTCATGTATTTCCATGCCTTTATTGTTTCGAATTTTCCCCAATTTCGTAGGGATTAAATTTCGATTTTTTGGGGGTTTTTGGCAGGGGTATTATTTCGTGCAATTGATCGATTATTGCAAGTTTTAAGAGTATTATGATGCTTGATTGAGATTGAATTGAGAAGCTTTGGTTCGAATTTGAAGGATTTTAAGGGTTTGAATTTAAGGGCTTGTTTGGATTCGAAATTATGGGGGTTGAGTTCGAAAATGGGGAGTTTTTGTCAAGGGATGTTGATTCTTGCTTGGATAGCTTAATTGACATTTTAGATGAATTATGGTATTTAATTGGGTTCGAAATTGTGAGATTGAGGTTCGATTTTTGTAGGGCATTCTTGAACAAATTTCGATTGTCTCATTTATTCCTTCCCTGCATGTACCCTGCCCCGGGTCTTTTAAGAGGATAATTGTCGTGTATTGACAATGTTGTGAGGGATATGGGTGTGCTTGAGCATAGGTTGCATGTTCGTAAATAATTGTGAATTATTTATCGTGTTAGCACATCATTCCTCGGGGCATGGAACTCGAGCAAGGCTTGGCTCGGACTTCGGAGATTTAAGGTACGTGCGACGTACGAGCATTACTATATATATGTGAAATGCATAAGGTGTTTTTGATTGCATTGAATGTTTTGCGTATGGTTATATATATATGTTGATATAGCCAAGGAATGACCCAAATCTTGATATCGCCGCTTGTAGCGTGCGTGACACTAGAGTAGGATGACTCTTGCATGATATATGGGGTACTGGGTTTATATGACTATATTATGAGACATTTGAGATGTCTAGGTTTGTAGAATCATGCATTCTTCGTAAGACATTTGAGATGTCTAGGTTCGTAGAATCATGTATTCATTATGAGACATTTGAGATGTCTAGGTTTGTAGACTCATGTATTCATTATAAGACACTTGAGATGTCTAAGTATAATGAAGGAATGGTAAAATAAATGCTAAGGCATTTGAGCTATCTGTGATTGATAGCAAGGTTGTGAAATCAGTATTAGATATTGTGATATCTGTAATTGCATGTTTAATGAATTTGTAATCACTATATGTTGATATTCGAGGATCAGGCATGCGATGTGTAAATCAATGTGTTGATTTACTGATTTATGAGATTTGATGAGTTTGATGTTGTGAGAACAGGGACAGTACACGGAATCCCGGATGAGGATGTTGCCATCCAGGGAGTATCATTTAAATTCATTAGCATTTACCTTTGTTGTAAATTATGAATTTCATTATTATGATTATGGGATTTTGTGTATTGGTATGCTCACCCCGTTGGGGGCTGTCTCTGTTGGGACAGGTGGACAGGTACATCGATGGCTATGGAGCTGAGCTCGAGCTGTTGATTTGAGGTACTCCCAGGATCGTGGTACCAGGGCTTGATGGAGCACGGTATCGTATAGAGTACCTATATATACACCTGAGGATTTATACATATTCATATTCATGATGCTCGCATGTGAGCACGATTATACTTGTATATGGATTGTATATAAAGGCATGAGCCTTTCTCTCTTTCATTTAAGGTTGCATGCAATTAGGTTGAATTGCTAGAATGATATGAGAGTCATTGGTGTATTATGTGGGTGTTGGAACCCACTTTTGTTGACGTATGTGTGGTGTCTTCCCTGGCTGGGAATCTACTTGTATTACTGCTTTCTGTTGAGTATTATGTGTTCCCTGGCCGGGAATTTTGTTATGTGTTGTACTCTGTTTTGGGATAGCTCTATTTATGGGGAGACTCTGCCCAAATTTTTGTAAAAGTTTACAATGTGAAAAGCGGCACCAAGGGGTTGGTAAAGGGCAAACATATGAGTCTTTTATTGACAGGCAATGATTAAGTATCATCAGAGCTTCCCGATTGACATTTTATAGAAAGCATGTACCACACATAGTGGTTAATACACTAATCAAGGTTTTAAGGGCTTGGGGTCCTCACACCAAACATACCCAAAGTCCCAAATCCATTGTCAATCTCCAGCTATTCTCACCTCGCGGAGAACAATGATTGACAGACCAACGACCAATGGTGTGATCCCAACATCAACACCACACAAACCGACTCATTGAATCTAACAAAGATTCCCAATCGGTAGGTATATCAATACCGCCTTCCTCTCAAGGAAAAAAAATATCATGTACCATGACCTTCCAACCTCGAACCACCGTTCGAAAACTGGATATATTTATACCAAAATATATCCTGGAACCAACAAATGCGTAACTGGTTCAGAATAGTGACTCAAAGTCACTATTACCAAATCAAAACTCGTATACGCCATGTATACTCATCCTAATGATGCTCTGTACTAATGCCATAGTACTCCACAATCTCGAGCATTTCCCTAGAGACGTCTGGCAGATGGATGTCAAAACAACTTTCCTTAATGGAAATTTACTTGAGGATGTGTACATGACACAACCTGAGGGTTTTGTCGATCCAAAGGATGCTGGAAAGATATGCAAGCTACAACAATCCATTTATGGATTGAAGCAAGCTTCTCGGAGTTAGAATCTTCGTTTTGATGAAGTAGTCAAAGAGTTTGGTTTCATCAAAACCGTAGATGAACCTTGTGACTACAAGAAGGTCAGTGGGAGCATAATTATCTTCCTAATATTGTATGTAGATGACATACTTCTCATTGGGAATGATATCTCTGCCTTACAATATGTAAAGATTTTGTGATATCCCCGAAATAATTAATTACGATTTGGGCATTAATTATGTTTATAAGATTAATTATGGTGATAATTGATTTATGTGTTGGAATTAATTATCTTGTTGAAATGCTTAGTCAGGGGTGCATTTCAGGGTGCATGTTGTGCATGTTGGAAAATTCGGTGTTAGCATGATTTAATTGTAATGGTTGGCAATTATTTTGGAAAACATGAAATTATTGAGAGTTTGGTGCATTTTGTAAAATGCTTTTAAAATACCATGTTGGGGTATTTTATACATCATGTTATGTAAGGACCCCAAGCCCTTAACCCTTGATTAGTGTATTAATCAATATGTGTGACACATGCTTAAATAAAAATCGATCGGGAAACTCAGATGATGCTTTACCATTGAATGGCAAATACAAAATTTTCTTTAATTCTCAATGTTATAAGATCATCATCCTAACAACAAATAGACTCGTAAAGTTCGCCCATTTCCATCCCCTTTGTGCCACTTTTTACCTTGTGGACTTTTATAAAAATTTGGGCAGAGTCTCCCCATAAATAGAGCTATCCCGAAATAAAAGCACAACACATAACATAATTCCCGGCCAGGGAAAACATAAAACTCATCAGAATACAGCAATACCAAGTAAATTCCCAGCCAGGGAAGACACCATACATATGACAACAAAAGTGGGTTTCCACACCCACATAATACACCAATGACTCTCATATCATTAGCAATTCTACCCTTAATTGCATGCAACATAGAATGAAAGAGAGAAAGGCTCAGGCCTTGATATACAACCCATATACAAGTATAACCGTGCTCACATGCGAGCATCATGAATGTGTATATAACCCTCAGGTGTATATAAGTACTCTATACGGTACCGTGCTCCATCAAGCCCTGGTACCACGATCCTGGGAGTACATCCAATCAACAGCTCGAGCTCAGCTCCACAGCCATCGATGTACCTGTTCACCTGCCCCAACAGAGACAGCCCCCAACAGGGTGAGCATACCAATACACAAAATCCCATAATCACAATAATGACATTCGTAATTTACAAAAAAAGTAAAATACTAATGAATTTTAATGATACTCCCTGGATGGCGACGTCCTCATCCGGGATTCCGTGTACTGTCCCTGTTCTCACAATCATCAAACTCATCAAATCTCAAAAATCAGTAAATCAACACATTGATTTAACTCATCGTATGCCTAATTCTCAAATGTCAATATATAGTGATTCCAAATTCATTATACAGGCAAATATGGATATCTCAATAACAAATACTGATTTCTCAACCTCGCTATCAATCACAGGTAGCTCAAATGCCTAGCATTTATTTTACCAATTCTCCATTATACTTAGACATCTCGCATGTCTTATAATGAATACATGATTCCACGATCAGTCTCAGGCATCTCAATGCCCTACAATAGTCATATACATCCAGTACCCCATATACCTTGTAAGAGTTATCCTACTCTAATGTCACGCACGCTTGTGGCGGCGATATCAAGATTTGGTCGTTCCTTGGCTATGTCAACATATATATATATAACCATACGCACAATTATTCAATGCAATCAAAATACATCATGCATTTCACAAATGCACTCATATAAAGGAATGCTCGTACGTCGCACGTACCTCAAATCTCCGAAGTCCGAGCCAAACCTTGCTCAAGTTCCATGCCCCGAGGAACGATGTGCTAACACGATAAATAATTCACAATTATTTACGAACATGTAACCCATGCTCAAGCACATCCATAACCCTCAAAATATTGTCAACACACGACAATTAACCATTTAAAAGACCCGGGGCAGGGCACATGCAGGGAGGGAAACGAATGAGACATTATCGAAAATTGTTCAAGAACACCCTTCAAATTTTTGAACCCTTAACCTCACAATTCGAACCCAAACTAAGCACCATAATACATCTAAAACATGTAATAAACGACCCATAACAAGAATCACCACCCCCCTGCCAAAACCCCCAAATTCGAACCCCAACCTCACGAAATTAGGGCAAATTTTCGAACCATACATCACCAAAATACAGGGAATTACATGAGAAGCATGAAAAAGGGGTAAGGAAGGTTACCCATACGAAGATCGGAAGGAAAATCGCTCAAAAACGAAGAACCCTAGAATTTTGGGCGTCTCCGTTAAACTGGAATTCCGAACGCAAATCGCGATGAAACTTTGAATTGCCGGTGTGGAAAGCTGCACCTGGACGAGACGAAGCCAACGGCGGGTCAGACGCGCCGGATGGCGGCCGGACGGCGGCGGGCGCAGCGCTTTTACGCGCGGGGGTTGGTGGCGACGGGAAAGGGCCGACGCGAGGAGAGAGAGACGGGCTGGAGGAGCTGAAATGAATTTTAAAATTAAAATCTCGGGTTCAACTGGTATTTATAGTAAAAATACCTGAAATACTAATAGCCCCACAAATACATCTTGATTCATTAAAAATCATCTGTTTTCAAAAATTCTCTCTCTAACTCCAAAACCCCCTACCGGTGCCCACACAAAGCACCCCAGATCCCGAGTCACAATAAAAACCCAACTCATAGGTTTTTCACCCAAATGAGAATACAATCTCAACCTCGGGATCCAACGATTCCAACTACCCAAATAAACGAGCCCAGAAGGCCCAACACCACGATTAAACTCCAAATCGCCACGTAAAACAACTTTAGGGGTTATTAACACTCCGGGATTAACATCTATAATCCCTGGTCATCACAATATCCCCCACTAAAAGAATTTCGTCCTAGAAATTAGTGTAAGTAATCCCATGAGCATACAGCGCAGCGGAATAAAATTTTTAGGATTACTAACACCGGATCTATACATAGGTTATCATATCGGATTAAGGTAATACGAAGGTCTCACCCTTGTAGTGTGTTTGAAGCAGAATCCACGGAGCAGCACCACGTCCTACGCCTTCTCCGAATCAATAGCAAAACTCGATGAGTTTTGCCTCAACGGTATCCACACGATCAAATCGGGTGAAGGGATGGTTTAATAACAAGTTGCTAGACAAGTTATTAAACCGGAACAAGGAACACACACTCGATTCTCAATCGAAAACTCGCCGGAATCACAATCCCTCTTCGGCTATCAAAGAAAAGCCGAGAGCAAATTGCAAGAGGCGGCCGAGAGCTTATGTTGTGTGTAGGTTTAATGTTATGAAGTTGTCTTGCAATTAAACACCTCGTAATCATCTTTTATATAATTAATTAAAGGCTTTCATAAAGCCTCATGGGCTTAAGCCCATGATTTAATTAATCATTATGATTATTAAGTAAGACTCTTCTTAATTATTTAATTCATCCCATGAATTTAATTCCCCTTCTCGATTTAATCTTTTGTGCGACCCGATAGGATCTTGTAATGTTGGCAGTGACATAAAATCTCATTTTACGTCTCAAGCATTGAGCGGTATCTAGCAACACATCAATGTTACCCAAATTACAAGAATGTCAATGACTCGACATAACCTTTAGAACTTGTGATAATATTAATCATGTAACTTAATCCCTTTGTCCTTTGTGTTTAGATTGAACACGAGTCATGGAATAGTCATACTCGTATATCCAATCTATATTTCTTGATCCCCAAGTAGAACTAGAATAAACGAATAAGCTCGATATCTCATATCGACTCATTCGAGCATGGCCATGCATTTTAGTTCTTACTTGATCAAGGGCCAAACACATCTCCTGTTATATAGGAGGGACAAATCCTATCTCGATCAGTCAACATCCCTCTACATAATTCGTAGTGTATCCAATAGTCGCCTTTATAGATTACCCTGTTACGGGTAACGTTTGACGATATCAAGATACATAACTCCTTATGTTGGGATCTCTGATGATCACAAGTCGTAAGGATTACATACATTATTATCACTTATGAGAATTGCATATGACGATCATATAACTATCCATGTTGCATTCTCATGGTGGGTCTGTCCAGTACATCGTTCTCTAACATGTACCCATATGTTGATTTGATATCTCATATCAATGAACAATTCATCGATCAACATATACTAGTCTCTACGTATTATCATTATCCCTATTCATGATAATACTTGACTAGGGGCATCTTTAAGAATAATACAATATTATTCTAAGGACATTAACATATATATTAATTCACAATGCACAGTTAAAAGAATAACATATAATAATGAATTGCCATTCATAAATCCATAAACATTGTATGTCTTAAACAATCATCTAATGACTTGTCTTAGGGCATATCCCAACAAATCTCCCACTTGCACTAAGACCACTCAGACATATACCTAATGCCTAGAGATCTAGTATGACGATCATGCTTCTGCTGTGACAGCGGCTTCGTCAATGGGTCAGATACATTATCATCTGTTGGTACTTTGCATATTTTAACATCTCCCCTTTCAACGATTTCTAGAATGAAATGGAAACGCCTAAGTATGTGCTTGGATCTTTGGTGAGATCTTGGTTCCTTAGCCAATGCGATCGCTCCATTGTTGTCACAATAGAGTTCTATCGGATCTTTAATGCTAGGCACCACTCCAAGTTCAGAAATGAACTTCCTCATCCAAACAGCTTCCTTTGCTGCATCCGAGGCAGCAATATACTCAGCTTCCGTTGTAGAATCGGCTACTGTTTCTTGCTTTGAACTCTTCCAGCTCACAGCACCTCCATTCAGGCAATACACATATCCAGATTGCGATCGAAAATCATCTTTGTCGGTTTGGAAGCTTGCATCAGTGTAACCCATTACATTGAGCTCTTCCTCACCTCCATAAATCAAGAATGTATCCTTAGTCCTTCTCAAGTACTTTAGGATATTCTTGACAGCAATCCAGTGACCTTCACCTGGATCAACTTGATATCTGCTCGTCATGCTCAAAGCATACGATACATCGGGACGAGTACATATCATGGCATACATGATAGATCCAATAGCTGACGCGTATGGAATCTTACTCATGCGTTGTCTCTCATCTGGTGTTGAAGGACACTGTTCCTTCGAGAGATAAATACCATGTGTCATAGGCACGAATCCTTTCTTGGATTCTTGCATGCTAAACCTTTTAAGCACCTTGTCTATGTATGTACTTTGACTTAGACCAAGAAGCCTTCTCGATCTATCTCTATAGATCTTGATTCCTAATACATAGTTGGCTTCTCCTAAGTCTTTCATCGAAAAGCAGTTCCCTAGCCAAATCTTTACAGATTGCAAGGCAGGGATATCATTTCCAATAAGAAGTATGTCATCTACATACAACACTAGGAAAATGATTACGCTCCCACTGACCTTCTTGTAGACACAAGGTTCATCTTCATTTTTGATAAAACCAAACTCTTTGATTGCATCATCAAAACGAAGATTCCAACTCTGAGAAGCTTGCTTCAATCCATAAATGGATCGTTGTAGCTTGCATATCTTTCCAGCATCCTTTGGATCGACAAAACCCTCGGGCTGTGTCATGTACACATCCTCGAGCAGATTTCCATTAAGGAAAGTTGTTTTGACATCCATCTGCCAGATTTCATAATCATGAAATGCAGCTATTGCAAGTAAGATCCTTATGGATTTAACCATGGCCACTGGTGAAAAGGTTTCATCATAGTCAATACCATGAATTTGTTTGAATCCTTTTGCAACCAGCCGACCTTTATAGGTTTGTACGTTACCATCCATATCGGTCTTTTTCTTGAAAATCCATTTGCACCCTATGGGTCGTACCCCTTCAGGTGGATCAACCAAAGTCCATACTTGGTTTGCATACATGGATTCCATCTCAGATTTCATGGCCTCTTGCCATTTCTCAGAATCATTGCCCATTGTAGCTTGTTTGTGAGGACCCCAAGCCCTTAAAACCTTGATTAGTGTATTAACCACTATGTGTGGTACATGCTTTCTATAAAATGCCAATCGGGAAGCTCTGATGATACTTAATCATTGCCTGTCAATAAAAGACTCATATGTTTGCCCTTTACCAACCCCTTGGTGCCACTTTTCACATTGTAAACTTTTACAAAAATTTGGGCAGAGTCTCCCCATAAATAGAGCTATCCCAAAACAGAGTACAACACATAACAAAATTCCCGGCCAGGGAACACATAATACTCAACAGAAAGCAGTAATACAAGTAGATTCCCAGCCAGGGAAGACACCACACATATGTCAACAAAAGTGGGTTCCAACACCCACATAATACACCAATGACTCTCATATCATTCTAGCAATTCAACCTAATTGCATGCAACCTTAAATGAAAGAGAGAAAGGCTCATGCCTTTATATACAATCCATATACAAGTATAATCGTGCTCACATGCGAGCATCATGAATATGAATATGTATAAATCCTCAGGTGTATATATAGGTACTCTATACGATACCGTGCTCCATCAAGCCCTGGTACCACGATCCTGGGAGTACCTCAAATCAACAGCTCGAGCTCAGCTCCATAGCCATCGATGTACCTGTCCACCTGTCCCAACAGAGACAGCCCCCAACGGGGTGAGCATACCAATACACAAAATCCCATAATCATAATAATGAAATTCATAATTTACAACAAAGGTAAATGCTAATGAATTTAAATGATACTCCCTGGATGGCAACATCCTCATCCGGGATTCCGTGTACTGTCCCTGTTCTCACAACATCAAACTCATCAAATCTCATAAATCAGTAAATCAACACATTGATTTACACATCGCATGCCTGATCCTCGAATATCAACATATAGTGATTACAAATTCATTAAACATGCAATTACAGATATCACAATATCTAATACTGATTTCACAACCTTGCTATCAATCACAGATAGCTCAAATGCCTTAGCATTTATTTTACCATTCCTTCATTATACTTAGACATCTCAAGTGTCTTATAATGAATACATGAGTCTACAAACCTAGACATCTCAAATGTCTCATAATGAATACATGATTCTACGAACCTAGACATCTCAAATGTCTTACGAAGAATGCATGATTCTACAAACCTAGACATCTCAAATGTCTCATAATATAATCATATAAATCCAGTACCCCATATATCATGCAAGAGTCATCCTACTCTAGTGTCACGCACGCTACAAGCGGCGATATCAAGATTTGGGTCATTCCTTGGCTATATCAACATATATGTATAACCATACGCAAAACATTCAATGCAATCAAAAACACCTTATGCATTTCACATATATATAGTAATGCTCGTACGTCGCACGTACCTTAAATCTCCGAAGTCCGAGCCAAGCCTTGCTCGAGTTCCATGCCCCGAGGAATGATGTGCTAACACGATAAACAATTCACCATTATTTACGAACATGTAACCTATGCTCAAGCACACCCATATCCCTCACAACATTGTCAATACACGACAATTATCCTCTTAAAAGACCCGGGGCAGGGTACATGTAGGGAAGGAAATAAATGAGACAATCGAAATTTGTTCAAGAATGTCCTACAAAAATCGAACCTTAATCTCACAATTTCGAACCCAATAATTCCATAATTCATCTAAAATGTGAATTAATCAATCCATAGCATGAATAATCATCCTACATGCCAAACCCCCAAATTTGAAATCCAAATCCCTAAAATTCGAAACCCAAGCCCCTAAAATTCGAAATCCAAGAAGCATCATAATGCATCTACAACATGAATTTATCAATCCATAACAAGAATCACCACAACCCTTCCAAAACCCCCAAAATTCGAAACCACTTCATGCATACAACCAAAATTTCGAACCAATCCCACCAACAACAATAATCCGAACAAATCGAACACAAAAATGGCAGGGAATTGCACGAAAATAACGAAAAAGGGGTTAGGAAGATTACCCAAACGAAATCGGAAGAAATCGGACGAAAAATCGAAGAACCCTAGAAATTGGGGATCGCCGCTCTTTCTCAAAATTCGACCTCAAATCGCGATGAAACTTCGAATTGATGGAGGGGAAAGAAGCGCCTCGTCGAGACGAAGACGGTGATAGGTCGCACGCGCCGATCGGCGGCCGGACGGCGGCTGGCGGAGCGCCTGAAACGGCGGGGCAGGGGAGGTGACGGGAATCGCATGCGGGGAGAGAGGGAAAAATGAGGGCTGAAATTGAAATTATGTCTAAAATTTGGGTTTAAAATGGTATTTATAGCAAAAATACCCCGAAAACTTAATAGCCCCACAAATACATCATGATTCCTTAAAAATCATCTGTTTTCAAAAACTCTCTCTCTAACTCCAAAATCCCCTACCGGTGCTCACACAGCACCCGAGATTCCGAGACACATCAAAAACCCAACTCTTAGGTTTTACACCGTAATGTGAATACAATCTCAACCTCTGGATCCAACGATCCCAACTACCCAAATAAACGAGCCCAGAAGGCCCAACACCTCGATTAAATCCCAAATCGCCACGTAAAACCACTTTAGGGATTATTAATACTACGGGATTAACACCTATAATCCCTGGTCATCACAATATCCCCCACTAAAAGAATTTCGTCCTCGAAATTAGCACTGGTGTATCACGTAACACCCAGGCTACACAACAACATGAAGCCATAACCTCGATTCCTGACCATATCAGAATTGTATTAATAAACGCGAGGATACTTACCTCTCATCTAACTCTGAAACAGAGCGACATACCAAGACCAACATATCACCCAAGAGGTAAAACGTACCTCGGTGCGGGTCATCCCAAAAGTCAGTCCCATGACTGCGAAACAACTGATACTTACGACTGTAGATCAGACAGTCATCCTTCGTTCTAATACAACAGTACGAACACGTCCCGAATGACACCTCAACCGTAAGAACGTTGACCTCGTGTCAAACTCTGGAGTGGAGTAGACTTCCAAATCCATCATAACGTCAAAGAGCGTCAGTACAACTCAACGCTAACAGTCCAAAAGCAGTTAGTCAACTGAAACTGCAAGGATTCGAATCGCTCTTGATTCTATCGAAGATATCATCCAATGATATTTTACTATGACTTACGATGTCTAACCTACATCGTTACGAGGGAAACACTAGTACACCACGGTGTACACATACCAAACCTGGTTTCCACTTTCAACTTCCTCCATCGAAGGAGTAGTCGCCTCATTGCAACTTAATTTGGGCAACTCACGGCCACAAATTCAAACAAAAGACATCTCACAAGATGTCCACCTCCGGATGTTCCAAGAATCACGTTCTGATCATAAATAACAACCGAGACTCCGCAGAGTTTAAAATTCTTAAGGGGCATGCAATAAACCCATTGCACCCTCAACGCTTGTGTCGTCAGCGACACTCAACCAATCCGAAATCCTGCCATCCCTTGAAAATCCTCGGATTTAACAATCCAAACTTGGGAAGGCTGTCGCATAACTCGAAGGAAAACACCAATAAGGGAAATACCTTAACCCTCACAAGAAAATCCCTCCTCAAGGGAGTCAACTAACTTCACGATTATTCCTCATAAACATCGTGCCATGGAGATTCCCAATCTCAAGGTGTTCCATATCTCTCATTAGAGATTTAACCATCCCAAAAATAGCATAACTCTATGCTTAACAGAGAGGAAATCAATAACTGGCATCCGTATACTCACCGGTATACCTGCCTAAGCACTGATGTCGCATGCATACTCAATGCACTCGGCTCGGGTATCTACCACATATCCCTAAGCCCCAAACACAACCGTCAATTCTGAGTCATTCCTTACTCAGTGGAGGATGATAATCGACGATTAATAATACACGGTGTGATTCCCAAAATCAACACCACTTGCACCAACTTACCGAATCTTTCAAGATTCCCAAATAGGTATAATACTACCTCCTTCCTCGCAAGGGAAGTGCCATCGAACTCGAGATCCACAAGTCTCGAACCATCGTTCGGAAAAACTGGATACAATAACACCCATTGTATCCCAATACACGGGTTCCTTTAGATTGAGTCAATAACAACCTGATGACTCTCTTGTTGGTACTCCAACATCCTGAGCTGTCCCAGACAAGTCTCCAAGATTTAAACATAAACGTATACACGTTTCAGCGAGGCACGAACAACCTTAACCTCAATGACATGGTGACTACTAGAGTCCACCACAATCCACATCGTATCACCTTACGATTTGCCAAACTTGGTTCCAACGAGCAGTGTAACGGCTCTAGCAAGCCCATCATGGTGCTACACACACGCGGCAGACAACCTAGTCTCTGCCTCTTTAGGTTTACCTCAAACCTACCAATAAGACGGACGTTTCCACATGGTATAACATACTATGGGAGAAAAACTCAATAGAGTAGTGGGTCTTTATCCAACATTCCTCAATGCCGATACACCCTGGACACTCCAATGTCCCTATGTACTTAACATAACCTGATCCTACTCCCTTAGGACACATCCTACACCCTCAAGGGTGGTGTGATCATGTCTACCACATGTCACATCGACAGAAAGCGAGTACTTTCCTCCATGATTACTCCTGTCGTCAAATCACATGGCCAAAAGCCATTCCAACGAGCATACTTCTAGGGTATCACCACTCGTAAAATGATTACCCCCAAACATAAGCTGCGGTACAATCACATGTACAGCGCATCTATCCATTCCTCGAGCAACCCGCTCGGTATAAGGGTCACGTCCATCGGTGTCGCACACACCACCTTGTGCTCGGTACTGGCACCCAAGGCATACCACTGAATACGTATACTCAACGCATCGATCATCGTAACGATGATGCATGTCTAATAAGACATCTCCTACACCATCGTCATCGTCATCCCGTGACGACACATGCCAACTCATGGCATCTAAAACATTGCCCACTAGTGACGATATATGTACATCAGCGTATGTCAATCCACTATCATGCTAGTAAAAATAGGCATAATAAAACATGTATATCAATGCATGCCAGCTACAATAAAGCTAATAAAATAGCAATATCTCATACCTCATCGCTAGTGATATAGCGTCATACCTGTCTCCGTCGCTCAATAATAGTGCGTAATCAGCACCCATCGCTCGAAGGCGGCAAAATCCTGTGCTGAGTACATAGCGGCAAAATCCCTCGCTATAGAATCGACGGCATGACACCTCGTCATATAATAAGTGGCATGAAACCTCGCTATACACCTGAGTATGAATCATCGTCCACATAGTAGCGGAAAGAGGCATCGCTATCAATACACCTGGCGGAATGAACCATCGCCAATAGATATAGCGGAATGAACCATCGCTATAAATACTCCTGGCGGAATGAACCATCGCCAATCAATATAGCGGAATGAACCATCGCTATCAATACACCTGGCGGAATGAACCATCGCCAATAGATATAGCGGAATGAACCGTCGCTATAAATACACCTGGCGGAATGAACCATCGCCAATAGATATAGCGGAATGAACCGTCGCTATAAATACACCTGGCGGAATGAACCATCGCCAATAGATATAGCGGAATGAACCATCGCTATCAATACACCTGGCGGAATGAACCATCGCCAATAGATATAGCGGAATGAACCGTCGCTATAAATACGCCTGGCGGAATGAACCATCGCCAATAAATATAGCGGAATGAACCGTCGCTATAAATACGCCTGGCGGAATGAACCATCGCCAATAAATATAGCGGAATGAACCGTCGCTATAAACCGTGTCCTCATAGAGAAATGAATATAAATCGACACAGCGGGACACATCACCGCTATCATCTGTGTCATCATATAGGAATGAATCATCATCCTAACAAGCGGCATCTCATCCTCGCTTCTTCATACAAGCGGTATCTCATCCTCGCTTCGTATGGCATACCCCGCCTCCATGTGCAAGCGAGCATCCCTGCCCGCTCCACATTTTTAGCGGTACAAGCATAAGCTTCTTCATACAAGCGGTATATCATCCTCGCTTCGTATGGAATACCCCGCCTCCATGTGCAAGCGAGCATCCCCGCCCGCTCCACATTTTTAGCGGTCAAGCATAAGTATAAAAATTCTCACTGTCATAAGCAGGACTCCTGGAATGTATAATCATCATTCCTTTTTTTATACTCCATATTTCCTGTAACCTGCAACCATCAGGGTTAACAACAATAGCCATATACGCTATGCATCCACATTCAATTCATAATAAAAACACATTATGAGAATGTATGGTTTCACAAATAAATGTCATGATATCCTTCTTTAAATCCTTATTTCATCCTGAGCCCTTATCATTAGTACATTTTAATGCTTCTTGCTACTCCAGGAAAGCGGAATTCTTCCTCGCTTCCACTGGACTTTAGCGTTGCTACTCCATGTAAGCGGAACTCTTCATCGCTTCCAATGGACTTTAGCGTTGCTACTCCATATAAGCGGGACTCTTCATCGCTTCATATGGACTTTAGCGTTGCTACTCCATATAAGCGGGACTCTTCATCGCTTCATATGGACTTTAGCATAAGCCATTAAAATCCTTACTAAGATAACTTTGACTCAAGACATGCATATGCAAAAACAATGCACAATAACATATATCATAACCTCAATGCACCACTTTGCATTCATCATGTGTCAACAAGACAACGTAAAATACATGTTACCTCGGAAATATCCCTTTATCTGATTTTCTTAAAACCAGCTTCCTTGGCACATAACACACGGAGTGCCAGACATCCCCATAAATGTCATCCTATCGTGTTCCACACGATTCCTGCAACCACAATGGTTAGCAATACCACTTTTCATATCATAAGAGCACATAAACAATGTGTTATGTCATACAACATTAATGCCATCATGCATAAATATGTGCTATCAATAACTTCCTAGGCCCTTAACAGCCCCAATGAGCAACCACTGCTCTGATACCACTAATGTGAGGACCCCAAGCCCTTAAAACCTTGATTAGTGTATTAACCACTATGTGTGGTACATGCTTTCTATAAAATGCCAATCGGGAAGCTCTGATGATACTTAATCATTGCCTGTCAATAAAAGACTCATATGTTTGCCCTTTACCAACCCCTTGGTGCCACTTTTCACATTGTAAACTTTTACAAAAATTTGGGCAGAGTCTCCCCATAAATAGAGCTATCCCAAAACAGAGTACAACACATAACAAAATTCCCGGCCAGGGAACACATAATACTCAACAGAAAGCAGTAATACAAGTAGATTCCCAGCCAGGGAAGACACCACACATATGTCAACAAAAGTGGGTTCCAACACCCACATAATACACCAATGACTCTCATATCATTCTAGCAATTCAACCTAATTGCATGCAACCTTAAATGAAAGAGAGAAAGGCTCATGCCTTTATATACAATCCATATACAAGTATAATCGTGCTCACATGCGAGCATCATGAATATGAATATGTATAAATCCTCAGGTGTATATATAGGTACTCTATACGATACCGTGCTCCATCAAGCCCTGGTACCACGATCCTGGGAGTACCTCAAATCAACAGCTCGAGCTCAGCTCCATAGCCATCGATGTACCTGTCCACCTGTCCCAACAGAGACAGCCCCCAACGGGGTGAGCATACCAATACACAAAATCCCATAATCATAATAATGAAATTCATAATTTACAACAAAGGTAAATGCTAATGAATTTAAATGATACTCCCTGGATGGCAACATCCTCATCCGGGATTCCGTGTACTGTCCCTGTTCTCACAACATCAAACTCATCAAATCTCATAAATCAGTAAATCAACACATTGATTTACACATCGCATGCCTGATCCTCGAATATCAACATATAGTGATTACAAATTCATTAAACATGCAATTACAGATATCACAATATCTAATACTGATTTCACAACCTTGCTATCAATCACAGATAGCTCAAATGCCTTAGCATTTATTTTACCATTCCTTCATTATACTTAGACATCTCAAGTGTCTTATAATGAATACATGAGTCTACAAACCTAGACATCTCAAATGTCTCATAATGAATACATGATTCTACGAACCTAGACATCTCAAATGTCTTACGAAGAATGCATGATTCTACAAACCTAGACATCTCAAATGTCTCATAATATAATCATATAAATCCAGTACCCCATATATCATGCAAGAGTCATCCTACTCTAGTGTCACGCACGCTACAAGCGGCGATATCAAGATTTGGGTCATTCCTTGGCTATATCAACATATATGTATAACCATACGCAAAACATTCAATGCAATCAAAAACACCTTATGCATTTCACATATATATAGTAATGCTCGTACGTCGCACGTACCTTAAATCTCCGAAGTCCGAGCCAAGCCTTGCTCGAGTTCCATGCCCCGAGGAATGATGTGCTAACACGATAAACAATTCACCATTATTTACGAACATGTAACCTATGCTCAAGCACACCCATATCCCTCACAACATTGTCAATACACGACAATTATCCTCTTAAAAGACCCGGGGCAGGGTACATGTAGGGAAGGAAATAAATGAGACAATCGAAATTTGTTCAAGAATGTCCTACAAAAATCGAACCTTAATCTCACAATTTCGAACCCAATAATTCCATAATTCATCTAAAATGTGAATTAATCAATCCATAGCATGAATAATCATCCTACATGCCAAACCCCCAAATTTGAAATCCAAATCCCTAAAATTCGAAACCCAAGCCCCTAAAATTCGAAATCCAAGAAGCATCATAATGCATCTACAACATGAATTTATCAATCCATAACAAGAATCACCACAACCCTTCCAAAACCCCCAAAATTCGAAACCACTTCATGCATACAACCAAAATTTCGAACCAATCCCACCAACAACAATAATCCGAACAAATCGAACACAAAAATGGCAGGGAATTGCACGAAAATAACGAAAAAGGGGTTAGGAAGATTACCCAAACGAAATCGGAAGAAATCGGACGAAAAATCGAAGAACCCTAGAAATTGGGGATCGCCGCTCTTTCTCAAAATTCGACCTCAAATCGCGATGAAACTTCGAATTGATGGAGGGGAAAGAAGCGCCTCGTCGAGACGAAGACGGTGATAGGTCGCACGCGCCGATCGGCGGCCGGACGGCGGCTGGCGGAGCGCCTGAAACGGCGGGGCAGGGGAGGTGACGGGAATCGCATGCGGGGAGAGAGGGAAAAATGAGGGCTGAAATTGAAATTATGTCTAAAATTTGGGTTTAAATGGTATTTATAGCAAAAATACCCCGAAAACTTAATAGCCCCACAAATACATCATGATTCCTTAAAAATCATCTGTTTTCAAAAACTCTCTCTCTAACTCCAAAATCCCCTACCGGTGCTCACACAGCACCCGAGATTCCGAGACACATCAAAAACCCAACTCTTAGGTTTTACACCGTAATGTGAATACAATCTCAACCTCTGGATCCAACGATCCCAACTACCCAAATAAACGAGCCCAGAAGGCCCAACACCTCGATTAAATCCCAAATCGCCACGTAAAACCACTTTAGGGATTATTAATACTACGGGATTAACACCTATAATCCCTGGTCATCACATTGTTGATAAGATGACGGCTCATCCTCATCAATAAGTAGTAAGTCACTTTGTTGAGTCACAAGAAATCCATATCTCTGTGGCTCGCGGTGTACTCTTACAGACCTACGCTGTGCTTGTGTCTCTTGAGCAGGTACTTCTTCCACAACAGCTTGTGGTGCCTGCTCTTTTTCCATCTCAATCTCAGGTTCAGTGTTTTCTTGTGGTTGAACTTCACTAAGTTCTATTTTTCTCCAACTGGTTTTTCTAGAAATAAATTCTCTTTCAAGAAATACACGAGTCCGAGCAACAACTACTTTGTTCTCGGTGGGATAATAGAAATAGTACCCTTTCGTTTCCTTAGGATACCCCACAAATAAACACTTATCAGATTTGGGTCCAAGTTTGTTAGTGGCGTGACGTCTAACGAAAGCCTCACAACCCCAAATCTTCATAAAAGACATACTAGGACGCTTCCCGGTCCATATCTCATATGGTGTCTTTTCCACTGATTTAGATGGAACACGGTTCAGTAAGAAAATTGCTGTTTCTAGAGCGTGTCCCCAAAACGATATCGGAAGATCTGCATGACTCATCATTGATCTAACCATGTCTAACAAGGTTCGATTTCTCCTCTCGGATACACCATTCCATTGCGGAGTATACGGAGGAGTGAGTTGTGGGACTATCCCACACTCCTTTAGATTATCATGAAACTCTTGGCTTAAGTATTCTCCTCCTCGATCTGATCGAAGGATTTTGATACTCTTGCCAAGTTGGTTTTGTACTTCATTCTTGAAATCTTTGAACTTTTCAAAGGTTTCATGCTTATGTTTCATTAGGTACACATACCCATATCTACTGAGGTCATCAGTAAATGTAACGAAGTATTGAAAACCACCTCTAGCTTGTGTACTTATTGGTCCACATACATCACTATGTATTAGTCACAATAAAACATTTGCCCTTTCAACATGTCCCTTGAAAGGGGCTTTTGTCATCTTGCCCATTAAACAAGATTCGCATGTTTCATATGATTCAAAATCAAATGAATCTAATACTCCATCCTTATGAAGTTTAGATATGCGGTTCTCGTTTATGTGGCCCAAGCGACAGTGCCAGAGATAAGTCGGATTACAATCATTATTTTTTAATCCTTTTAGTATTTATGTTATAGATAGGCATATCAAGATTTAATACATAAAGACCATTCACCATTTGTGCACTAGCATAAAACATATCATTTAAATAAATAGAACAACAATTGTCCTTTATTATAAATGAAAAACCATACTTGTCTAAACAAGAAATAGATATTATGTTTTTAGTAATAGAAGGCACAAAATAACAATCTTTCAAAATCAGTGATAAACCAGAAGGTAAAGCTAAATAATCTCCTGTAGCTAATGCAGCAACTCTTGCTCCATTTCCAACTCGGAGATCAACTTCACCTTTCGCCAATGTCCTACTCCTTTTGAGATCCTGCACATTTACACAAATGTGAGATCCACATCCAGTATCTAATACCCATGATGAAGAAATAGATAAATTGACTTCTATAACAAAAATACCTGAAGCGGAAGTCACACTTCCTTTCTTTAGATCCTCCAGATATACTTTGCAGTTTCTTTTCCAATGGCCGGTCTCACCGCAATGGAAACAGTTCCCTTCCTTTGCTATCCCTCCCTTTGGCTTCAGTGCATAAGACTTTGGCTTAGATTTAGCAAAGACCTTCTTTGCTTTCTTGTTGCCTTTATCTTTGGCCCTTCCTTTGCCCTTATTCACAATAAGGACATTTGTGGCCTTAGTCTTCTTAGTATTTGCTTCATATGTTCTCAACATACCAAGCAACTGTGGTAGAGTCTTTTCCATGTCAGTCATATTGTAATTTACTACAAATTGACTGAAGCTTTCAGGCAACGATTGCAAGATCACATCGGTGGCCAACTCTTGGTCCAATGGAAAACCTAGCTTGTCCAGATTCTCAATGTACCCAATCATCTTGAGCACATGAGTTCCAACTAAGCTTCCTTCTACCATCCTGCACTGGAATAACGCTTTAGAGACGTCATACCTCTCTTGTCTAGCTTGCTGTTGGTACAACTGCTTTAAGTGTTCGATCATATCGAACGCCTCCATTTCCTCATGTTGCTTCTGAAGCTCAGAGTTCATGGTGGCAAGCATGAGGCACCCAACATCAAGTGCGTCACTCTGATGCTTCTTGTAAGCATCCTTTTCGGTTCTTGTAGCCGTTAGGGGAGGTTCCTCAGCGGGTAAGGGTTCCTCCAGGACATATTGTTTCTTTTCTTGTTTGAGGACTATCCTCAAGTTCCTATGCCAGTCTAGGAAATTCGTCCCATTTAATTTGTCCTTCTCAAGGACCGATCGCAGTGATAAAGTGCTAGTAACGTTGTTAGTTGCCATGGATATCTACAATATAAATATGCAAAATAAGTTTATGATTTAAATCATTTAACATGGTCTTATATTAAATGATACTCCCACTATTTTGTTTGAAAAATATCAACCCTCGAAACCTTTAGTGGGCCAAGATCCATATTTCACTTAATCTTGAGTTAGCTTTGGCTAATCGCCCAAGACTCGGTTATTTAGGTAGACAACACTTTGTCAATTACATCACATATAATTCTTGGATAGTTGGACGAACAACACTTTGTTCAATTCATCAAATGAATTATAATCCAACCCATGCCTCTAGGTTCCCAATCCTATTGAGATAACCTAGTTAAGTCGTACCCAATTAAAGTATAACTGATATCACTTTTATCCTTTCGCGCCTTACTAAGATTGCCACGGTGCTTTGCTTTGGCAAACCCACACATGTACAATCGAAGTTATTGACGAGTACTTTTAATTTTGGAAGGCATCTAAAACTTAATATTTTAGAGGGATTTATTGATCTCATGATTAATTTGATAATTTAAAATATGTCCACTACATATAGTTGTATACATATCTACATATATGTGTAATACTATTATCAAACTAAAACATAAGATAAATCATGCATCAACACATAATTAAACGTGACATGGTTATAGCCCCTACTAATGATTTTCTCAAGCCAATGAGAAAATCCTATGAGTCAACCTAAGGTAACTTCACAAGCACCTTCCTTGGCTCCAATTTGTGAATGGCCTCCTCATCCCAGCACGATGCTCCATCTTCATTGATCACCATCAATAAAATAAACTACACTATTTACAAGATATAGAATTCCTCGATTCACATTCGAGGGGAACATAGGGGAGGGATTACATATAGAATGAAATAGAGAAAGGCACGACACGTAGGTCGTATTATAAATTACAAACATCCACAAATCCTATCTAATAGGTCAAAGGGCTATAACCACGCACCATGCTCAAACAACACATAAAGCATGCATTAACATTTAATTAATTAAATTCTAAACATTTTAAATTTAATTCTAATTAAAACTGTAAAATAATTTTTGAAAAATTATCGTACGCTCGGGACATCACATGCCACGAACTAAAGCGACTAAGGCTCGAACCACCATGGTTCGAACCACAACCACTCGGCTGGACCATTGATGGGCCTAGGGTTCGAAACCCTAGCCCATGGCCGAGCCAAGCTCGAGCGGCGGCGGCGCTAGGGTTCCAAACCCTAGCCGCCTCGCACCATCTTTATTTTTTATCGAGCCAACTTGCTTGAAACAACGAAATTCATGAGCCACAAGCTACGATCCAACCATGGACGGTTCATGACGGTGACGGCTTAACCATCTCGAGCCAAGGGTTCGAAAAAACCTAGCCCTCATGTGGTGTAGCCGTCGACCCTCACAATTCCGTGGACCATGATCGAACCAACTTGCACCTTCTCAATACTTTATCGAGCCAATAGAGTTCAAAACCCTAGATAGTGTGACGGCTTGACCCGTGCACGAGCCAGGGTCCGAACCCTAGCCCTTATTCGGCGGCTGCATGGCCATGCACGAGCTAATGGGTTCGAAACCCTAGCTCATGCGGCGGCCGTGAGCCAAGGTGACTAGGGTTCGAAACCCTAGCCAATCGATGGTGGCTGCCGTGAGCCATGCATGGGCTAACACCTCGATTTTACGCTTTTGTGTATCGTATACAATTATTCGCCAATTATATCAAATACAATTATACGATGATTTTCATAAACTAAAATTAATTTCATATCATATATGAATTTAAACATTTTAAAAGCATGCAATATTAATTCTAATATGATTAACACAATTTAATCACATAGATCCGATATGAGCCTTGTACACGGCTCTGATACCACTGTAAGTAATCCCATGAGCATACAGCGCAGCGGAATAAACTTTTTAGGATTACTAACACCGGATCTATACATAGGTTATCATATCGGATTAAGGTAATACGAAGGTCTCACCCTTGTAGCGTGTTTGAAGCAGAATCCACGGAGCAGCACCACGTCCTACGCCTTCTCCGAGTCAATAGCAAAACTCGATGAGTTTTGCCTCAACGGTATCCACACGATCAAATCGGGTGAAGGGATGGTTTAATAACAAGTTGCTAGACAAGTTATTAAACCGGAACAAGGAACACACACTCGATTCTCAATCGAAAACTCGCCGGAATCACAATCCCTCTTCGGCTATCAAAGAAAAGCCGAGAGCAAATTGCAAGAGGCGGCCGAGAGCTTATGTTGTGTGTAGGTTTAATGTTATGAAGTTGTCTTGCAATTAAACACCTTGTAATCATCTTTTATATAATTAATTAAAGGCTTTCATAAAGCCTCATGGGCTTAAGCCCATGATTTAATAATCATTATGATTATTAATTAAGACTCTTCTTAATTATTTAATTCATCCCATGAATTTAATTCCCCTTCTCGATTTAATCTTTTGTGCGACCCGATAGGATCTTGTAATGTTGGCAGTGACATAAAATCTCATTTTACGTCTCAAGCATTGAGCGGTATCTAGCAACACATCAATGTTACCCAAATTACAAGAATGTCAATGACTCGACATAACCTTTAGAACTTGTGATAATATTAATCATGTAACTTAAGCCCTTTGTCCTTTGTGTTTAGATTGAACACGAGTCATGGAATAGTCATACTCGTATATCCAATCTATATTTCTTGATCCCCAAGTAGAACTAGAATAAACGAATAAGCTCGATATCTCATATCGACTCATTCGAGCATGGCCATGCATTTTAGTTCTCACTTGATCAAGGGCCAAACACATCTCCTGTTATATAGGAGGGACAAATCCTATCTCGATCAGTCAACATCCCTCTACATAATTCGTAGTGTATCCAATAGTCGCCTTTATAGATTACCCTGTTACGGGTAACGTTTGACGATATCAAGATACATAACTCCTTATGTTGGGATCTCTGATGATCACAAGTCGTAAGGATTACATACATTATTATCACTTATGAGAATTGCATATGACGATCATATAACTATCCATGTTGCATTCTCATGGTGGGTCTGTCCAGTACATCGTTCTCTAACATGTACCCATATGTTGATTTGATATCTCATATCAATGAACAATTCATCGATCAACATATACTAGTCTCTACGTATTATCATTATCCCTATTCATGATAATACTTGACTAGGGACATCTTTAAGAATAATACAATATTATTCTAAGGACATTAACATATATATTAATTCACAATGCACAGTTAAAAGAATAACATATAATAATGAATTGCCATTCATAAATCCAAACATTGTATGTCTTAAACAATCATCTAATGACTTGTCTTAGGGCATATCCCAACAATTAGCACCGGTGTATCACGTAACACCCAGGCTACACAACAACATGAAGCCATAACCTCGATTCTTGACCATATCAGAATCGTATTAATAAACGCGAGGGTACCTACCTGGCACCAAACTCTGGAACAGAGCGACTTACCAAAACCAACATATCACCCAAGAGGCAAAACATACCTCGATGCGGGTCATCCCAAAAGTCAGTCTCTCATTACTGCAAAACAACCAATACTTACGACTGTAGATCGGACAGTCATCCTTAGTTCTAATACAACTAGTATGAACGCATCCTGAATGACACCTCAACCGTGAGAACGTTGACCTCGTGTCAAACTCTGGAGTGGAATAGACTTCCAAATCCATCATAACGTCAAAGAGCGTCAGCACAGCTCAACGCTAAAAATCCAAAAGCAGTTAGTCAACAGAAACTGCACGGATTCGAATCGCTCTCGATTCCATCGTAGATATCATTCAATGACATCTCTATCATGACTCACGATGTCTAACATACATCGTTACGAGGGAAACTCTAGTATACCACGGTGTACACATACCAAACCTGGTTTCCACTTTCAAACCTCCTCCATCGAAGGAGCAGTCGCATCATTGCAACTCAATTTGGGCAACCCACGGCCACAGATTCACACAAAAGACATCTCACAAGATGTCTAACTCCGGATGTTCCAAGAATCACATCCTGATCATAAATAAACAACCGAGACTCCACAGAGTTTAAAATTCTGAAAGGACATGCAATAAACCCATTGCATCCTCAACGCTTGTGTCGACAGCGACACCCAACCAATCCGAATTCCTGCCATCCCTTGATAATCCTAGGATTTAACGATCCAAACATGGGAAGGCTATCGCATAACTCGGAGGAAAACACCAACAAGGAAATACCTTAACCCACACAAGATAATCCATCCTCAAAGGGAGTCAACTAACTTCACGATTATTCCTCATAATTATCGTGCCATGGAGATTCTCAATCTCAAGATGTTCCATATCTCTCATCAGAGATTTTATCATCCAAAAATAGCATAACTTTATGCTTGACAAAAAGGAAATCAACAACTGGCATCCGTATACTCTCCGGTATACCTGCCTAAGCACTGATCACATGCATACTCAATGCACTTGGCTCGGGTATCTACAACATACCCCTAAGCCCCAAACACAATCGTCAATCCTGAGTTATTTCCTACCCAGTGGAGAATGATAATCGACGATTAACAACACACGGTGTGATTCCCAAAATCAACACCACATGCACCAACTTACCGAATCTCTCATAGATTCCCAAATAGGTATAATACTACCTCCTTCCTCACAAGGGAAGTGCCATCGAACTCGAGATCCACTAGTCTCGAACCACTGTTCGGAAAAACTGGATACAATACTACCCATTGCATCCCAAATACACGGATTCCCCAGATCGAGTCAACAACGACCTGATGACTCTCTTGTTGGTACTTCAACATCATGAGCTGTCCCAGACAAGTCTCACCAAGATTAAACATAAACGTATATATGTTTCAGTGAGGCATGCACAACCTCAACCTCAAATGACGTGGTGACTACTAGAGTCTACCACAATCCACATCGTATCACCTTACGATTTGCCAAACTTGGTTCTAGCGAGCAGTATAACGGCTCTAGCAAGCCCATCATGGTGTTGCATACACGCGGCAGACAAACTAGTCTCTGCCTCTTTAGGTTTACCTCAAACCTACCAACAAGACGGACGTTTCCGCATGGCATACCACACCGTGGGAGGAAAAGTCAATAGAGTAGTGGGTATGTACCCAACGTTCCTCTAATGCCGATACACCCTGGACACTCCAATGTCCCCATGTACTTAACATAACCCGATCCTACTCCTTTCGGACCCATTCCACACCCTCAAGGGTGGTGTGACCATGTCTACCACATGTCATATCGACAGAAGGCGAGTAATTTCCTCCATGATTACTCCTGTCGTCAGATTACATGGCCAAAAGCCATTCCAACGAGCATACCTCAAGGGTATCACCACTCGTAATATGATCATCTTAAACATATGCTGCGGTACAATCGCATGTACAACGCGTCCATCCTTTCCTCGAGTAACCCCCTCGATATAAGGGTCACGTCAATCGGTGACGTAAACATCACCTTGTGCTCGGCACTGGCACCCCAGGGCATACAACTGAATACGTATGCTCAACGCATTGTTCATCGTAACGATGATGCATGTCTAATAAGACATCTCCTACACCATCGTCATCGTCATCCCGTGACGATACATGCCCACTCATGGCATCTAAGGCATCGTCAACCAGTGACGATACATGTCAACAATGACATCTAAATAACCTAGTCAACTTGTGATGGTCCATGTACATCAACGTATGCCATCCACCATTATGCTAATGAAATAGCAATATCCCATACCTCATCGCTAACAAGATAGCGGCATACCTGTCTCCGTCGCTCGATAATAGTGCGTAATCAGCACTCATCGCTCGAAGGCGGTATAATCCTGTGCTGAGTACATAATGGCACAATCCATCGCTATAGAATCGACGACATGATACCTCGTCATATAATAAGTGGCATGAAACCTCGCTATACACCTGAGCATGAATCATCGTCCACATAATAGCGGAAAGAGGCATCGCTATCAACATATCTGGCGGCACGAATCATCGCCATTCCTCATAGAAGAATGAGTCATCGTAAATCATCATATACATATGCTCAACGGCGTGAACCATCATCAACCGACACAGCGGAATGTCTCATCGCTATACATGTGTCTGGCGGTATGAATCATCGCCCATCATCATAGAGGAATGAATCATCAGCATCGACACAGCGGAATACATCACCGCTATCATCCGTGTCCGGCGGTATAAACCATCGCCTATTATCATAAGGAGATGAATCATCATCATAACAAGCGGTACCATAACTCGTCGCTTCATTACTACACAATCTCATAATGAGCGGTACAATCTTCCCCGCTTCATTACTACAAAACCTCATAATGAGCGGTACAATCTTCCCCGCTTCATTACTACAAAACCTCATAATGAGCGGTACAATCTTCCCCGCTTCATTACTACAAAACCTCATAATGAGCGGTACAATCTTCCCCGCTTCATTACTACAAAACCTCATAATGAGCGGTACAATCTTCCCCGCTTCATTACTACAAAACCTCATAATGAGCGGTACAATCTTCCCCGCTTCATTACTACAAAATCTCAATTAGAACGGTACAATCTTCCCCGCTTCATTACTACAAAACCTCATAATGAGCGGTACAATCTTCCCCGCTTCATTACTACAAAACCTCATAATGAGCGGTACAATCTTCCCCGCTTCATTACTACAAAACTAGTTTAAGCATAAATTTTTTTTTTTTTCACTGTGATAAACAAAACTCCTGGAATGTATAATCATCATTCCTTTTCATACTCCGTATTTCCTGTAACCTGCAACAATCATGGTTAGCAACAATAGCCATATACGCTATGCATCAAACATTCAATGCATATATGCAACCACTTGCAAGTCAATACGTATACCAAGACATGTTACCTCGGAAATATCCCTTTACCTGATTTTCTTACAAAATCAGATTCCTTGGCACGTAACACACGGAGTGCCAGACATCACTATTAATGCCATCCTATCGTGTTCCACACGATTCCTGCAACCACAATGGTTAGCAATACCACTTTTCATATCATAAAAGCACATAAACAATTAGTTATGTCATACAACATTAATGCAATCATGCATAGATATGTGCTATCAATAACTTCCTAGGCCATTAACAGCCCCAATGAGCAACCACTGCTCTGATACCACTAATGTAAGGACCTTAAGCCCTTAACCCTTGATTAGTGTATTAATCAATATGTGTGGCACATGCTTAAATAAAAATCGATCGGGAAACTCAGATGATGCTTTACTATTGAATGGCAAATACAAAATTTTCTTTAATACTCAATGTTATAAGATCATCATCCTAACAACAAATAGACTCGTAAAGTTCGCCCATTTCCATCCCCTTTGTGCCACTTTTTACCTTGTGTACTTTTATAAAAATTTGGGCAGAGTCTCCCCATAAATAGAGCTATCCCGAAATAAAAGCACAAAACATAACATAATTCCCGGCCAGGGAAAACATAAAACTCATCAGAATACAACAATACCAAGTAAATTCCCAGCCAGGGAAGATACCACACAGATGACAACAAAAGTGGGTTTCAACACCCACATAATACACCAATGACTCTCATATAATTAGCAATTCTACCCTTAATTGCATGCAACATAGAATGAAAGAGAGAAAGGCTCATGCCTTGATATACAACCCATATACAAGTATAATCGTGCTCACATGCGAGCATCATGAATGTGTATATAACCCTCAGGTGTATATAAGTACTCTATACGGTACCATGCTCCATCAAGCCCTAGTACCACGATCACGGGGGTACATCCAATCAACAGCTCGAGCTCAGCTCCACAGCCATTGATGTACCTGTTCACCTGCCCCAACAGAGACAGCCCCCAACAGGGTGAGCATACCAATACACAAAATCCCATGATCACAATAATGACATTCATAATTTACAACAAAAGTAAATACTAATGAATTTTAATGATACTCCCTGGATGGGAACGTCCTCATCCGGGATTCCGTGTACTGTCCATGTTCTCACAATCATCAAACTCATCAAATCTCAAAAATCAGTAAATCAACACATTGATTTAACTCATCGTATGCCTAATTCTCAAATGTCAATATATAGTGATTCCAAATTCATTATACAGGCAAATATGGATATCTCAATAACATATACTGATTTCTCAACCTCACTATCAATCACAGATAGCTCAAATGCCTAGCATTTATTTTACCAATTCTCCATTATACTTAGACATCTCGCTTGTCTTATAATGAATACATGATTCCACGATCATTCTCAGGCATCTCAATGCCCTACAATAGTCATATACATCCAGTACCCCATATACCTTGTAAGAGTTAGCCTACTATAATGTCACGCACGCTTGTGGCGGCTATATCAAGATTTGGTCGTTCCTTGGCTATGTCAACATATATATATAACCATACGCACAATTATTCAATGCAATCAAAATACATCACGCATTTCACAAATGCTCTCATATAAAGGAATGCTCGTACGTCGCACGTACCTCAAATCTCCGAAGTCCGAGCCAAACCTTGCTCAAGTTCCATGCCCCGTGGAACGATGTGCTAACACGATAAATAATTCACAATTATTTACGAACATGTAACCCATGCTCAAGCACATCCATAACCCTCAAAATATTGTCAACACACGACAATTAACCATTTAAAAGACCCGGGGCAGGGCACATGCAGGGAGGGAAATGAATGAGACATTATCGAAAATTGTTCAAGAACACCCTTCAAATTTTCGAACCCTTAACCTCACAATTCGAACACAAACTAAGCACCATAATACATCTAAAACATGTAATAAACGACCCATAACAATAATCACCACCCCCCTGCCAAAACCCCCAAATTCGAACCCCAACCTCACGAAATTAGGGCAAATTTTCGAACCATACATCACCAAAATACAGGGAATTACATGAGAAGCATGAAAAAGGGGTAAGGAAGGTTACCCATACTAAGATCGGAAGGAAAATCGCTCAACAACGAAGAACCCTAGAATTTTGGGCGTCTCCGTTAAACTGGAATTCCGAACGCAAATCGCGATGAAACTTTGAATTGCCGGTGTGGAAAGCTGCGCCTGGACGAGACGAAGCCAACGGCGGGTCGGACGCGCCGGATGGCGGCCGGACGGCGGCGAGGGCAGCGCTTTTACGCGCGGGGGTTGGGGGCGACGGGAAAGGGCTGACGCGAGGAGAGAGAGACAGGCTGGAGGAGCTGAAATGAATTTTAAAATTAAAATCTCGGGTTCAACTGGTATTTATAGTAAAAATACCCCGAAATACTAATAGCCCCACAAATACATCATGATTCATTAAAAATCATCTGTTTTCAAAAATTCTCTCTCTAACTCCAAAACCCCCTACCGGTGCCCACACAAAGCACCCCAGATCCCGAGTCACACTAAAAACCCAACTCATAGGTTTTTCACCCAAATGAGAATACAATCTCAACCTCGGGATCCAACGATCCCAACTACCCAAATAAACGAGCCCAGAAGGCCCAACACCACGATTAAACTCCAAATCGCCACGTAAAACAACTTTAGGGGTTATTAACACTCCGGGAATAACATCTATAATCCCTGGTCATCACATGTTAATTGTTGAGGTACAATTTTAATTAACCCTTATAACCCATTACCCCACTTTTTACCCATCACTTTACAAAATCTCCAATTCCACTCCCAACCCTAACCTCTCATCCCATTTTCGTCCAAGCCAAGGAGGAGGAGGAGAAATCCTTGCAAACTCTCAATTTGTTGGAATTTTGATGATATTTGAGGTCCAATAGAGGTATTAACCCCTCCTTGTTAATTTCTTGAAGATTGGTTTTGAAATGGGTTGGTATTTGAGTTTTTATGTGGGTTTGTTTTGGGTATGTGTTGTATGTGGTTGGATTATGATTTTTGAGGTGATTCATGTGATTTTTATGGAGTTATTATGGTATTTGAGTTGTTGGAATGTTTGGTTTTGAAGTATGTGTAGTGGAACTTGGATTGTTCACAAAAATGGTGAAAAATCGCGCACACAGCAGGTGGCGATCGATCGCTACAAATGCAGCGATCGATCGTCGAAGGGCAGTGGCGAAATGTGATGCAGACGATCGATCGCCATATATGGCGGGATCGATCGCCGCGAGCCAGTGAAGTCTGGCGATCGATCGCCATGTCAAGGCTATCGATCGATAAGGCTTGCGATCGATCGCCTCGACACAGCGATCGATCGCCAGCTGCTGAATTGTGGGAAATGATGTTTTTGTTGGATTTTTGGTATTTGCCTATTATTTGGCTTCTAATATTGGGTTGTGTGATTGTGTAGAACCATCCCAGGTGGCGACACAGCCAAGGAAGTGAAGTCCTACCAAATCCTACTTTTGGAAAGGTACGTAAAGAGACTTACGGGCACCCAACGGTACATGTATCTATTATACTCATTGATTATGCATTGTGGATGCGAGTATATATGGAATTGTGCATTGTGGATGCAAATACATGTTGAATTATGCTTTATGATTGCATATGTATATGATGATTGTTTGGTGCACATCCCATGAGTCATGGTTATATAGAGTGATGATTTATGCTTTGCCGCTGTCACTTGAAGCGATGATAGAATACTTGCCGTTGTCATATTGTAGCGAGGAAAGAATATTTGCCGCCAAATGTTGAAGCGAGGGTATTGCCGCATGTCACATTTGCGCGAGGTTATTCAATGCCGCTAATATGTCGAAGCGAGGGGTATTAGTGCCCCTGTCATGACAAGCGAGGTGCATTAAAATACACTATTATAACAGACTAGGGATTGGTAATTGGTGAATATGGAATGGTGTTATGTCATGACATGTATAGAACCATTAAATAATCTATTGATTATACTCATGAGTTATGGTACAGGGACAACCAAAAGGGAGCGTTTAAAATGCATGGGAAAAACAGGAAGTGATTTATTACGGTTTACGCATTTAAGCCTTATATTCATTTTGTGTTGAATATGGATTATTATATGCTCATGTTTTGGGGGTTGTCCTTGTAGGTACATTTTGGCATGATAAAGGGCCTAAGGCGGGTTGAGGCGGTGAGCTCGTGAAGAACGCTTTTGATAGATGAAGGACAAGATTATTTTGTATAGTGTCTACTCTAGGAGTAGTGTAAAGCTATAGTGAATAACATTCATTTGATTTGGGGATGTAACTAATCCATTTGATAGTCCTTAACTTGGCATGTAATTCTTAAGGCTCAAAGTCTCAACACGAACTTGTATACTCTGATTATGCATGTTAGCTCTAATTATGCCTTTAATCCGCACTTAAGGAACTAGGGTCTTTACATTAGTGGTATCAGATAAGTGGTTAGAGAACCCGAGATTGAGTGAAGGGTAGCCTTAGCAATTGGTTGGCTTGGCGTTTATAGTTGGGCATGTTTATGCATGTAGTGCATATTGATGTATAAAGTGTTATACTAACATGCTTATTATCGTTCATGTTATCTAACGGCATAACCTATGTATTGTTTTGGAATGTTGTTAACCCTTGTGTTACAGCATGGCGGCTATGAACTTGGGGAACCTCAATGAAGAGGTAGGTGACGTTGGCAGTGTTAATGCAAGCATAGTTCAGACAATCCTTTACCTCCACCAGCTGTAGGTGTGGAACTAGTGGCTCAGTTGTTACTACCTGGTGAGCTTAGTTTGACTCAGTTTCTGACCTTCCACCCGCCCCGGTTTGAGGGGACAGAGACAGGGGAAGAGGCTGAGGAGTGGCTTGAGAGACTGGAACAGATTTTTGTGTCCGCTCCTTGTGCAAGGACAGCATGGCTGACGTTGGCAGAGTTCCAGCTAGCCAAGAAACCTTCCATGTGGTGGAAGACCACGGTGATGGAATTGAGGGCTCAGGGTATGCTAATTGATTGGACTCTCTTCAGAACCCGGTTTCTGAACATGTATTTTTCTGCGGCTGCAAAACAGATGAAGGAAGATGAGTTCACAAACTTGAAACAAGGAGGCATGACAGTCTCAGACTATGCTATGCATTATTCTTCATTGCTGAGGTATGTCCCTCATATTGCTACAAGCGGACATGGAAAGATGAGGCACTTTCTGAAAGGGTTACGGCCGGAGCTATTTGACCGGGTTATCACCAACAACCCCACTTCTTTCGATGATGCTCTTACTAGAGCAGAACTTGCGGAGATCGGAGTTGGGGCCTATCCTAATGCTGTACCCCCACATGTGCCACAACAGAGGCAAGTTACTGATATCTTGAGGCCACGAGGGGAGTCATTTAAGCCTCGTGGTGCTTCTTCATCCTCTCGGTTTAGCGGGAAGAAATCTTTTAACCGAAAGAAGAACAATAAGAGCAATCTATTGGCCAACCGGGGGCCCATGCAAGTGAATAGATCGGGGGAGTCAAGGTGTAACAATTGTGGAGGGCCACACTCTTCGATCAATTGCCCTGCTTGTTACATTTGTGGTAAGATGGGCCACATCTCTCGGTATTGCCCCACTCGGGGAGGACAGTCAGATTTCCAAGGGAACAGGCCGAGATTTGAGGACATGACAGTGCATCAGAGGCAGCAGATTATGCCTCGACCATCGGGAGGTCAGATATTGGGACCGTGTGATATCCCCGAAATGATTATGTGCATTTGAACATTTATTATGTTATATGAGGCTTATGGTGTTAAATTATGGAGATGATCTATTTATATTGGGAAATGCTTAGTCATGTGGCGGTCATGGTCTATTAATGCATTTCAGGGTGCATGTGATATATGTTGGGAATTTGGGTTATGGCATGATTATTTGGGGTGTGTGTTGGTCATTGTGGTATATCATGTTTAATTGGAATTTGAAGTGTTTTATTGATTAAATACTATAAAATATCATGTGAGGATATTTTAATACATCATGCTAAATACCGGGACCAAAACATAACACATCATTAACCACCATCCAACCACCCCCCTCAACCCATACCCATTCTGCAGCCCCCACACCCCATTTGACCCCCTTCTTACTCAACCTTCCACCACTCATTCCCAACCCAACTTTTCCTCCATTTTCGTCCAACATCTGAGCTTCAAGAAGGTGTATGAAACTTGGAAAATATCAGCTAAATTCTTGCTAAGAAGGTGGAGCAAAATGGGTATGAAACTGTATATTGTTTTGGTTTAATGTTTGGTTGAGTCTTGATAAAGTGGTGTTTAGAAATGGCATGTTTAGTAGCCTTTTGTTGTGATACTTGTTTTGGAGGCTTGCTGTGATGTCCAGATTATTATTAATCATTTGTTGGACTAAATATGATTTAGATTTTATTGATAATTAATTAATTTTTGAATTAATTGATTAGAAGTGGAATTGACCAAGTGAAGGTCAACTGACGAGTTAATCGAATCATAAAATAATTAGAGGTTGTAAAATATACTCCGATAATATTTTAGAGATAAGTTAATTAAAATGAAGAATTTAAGTTTTGGGTTTTTGGGGGTGTGTATAAATCCCAATCGTTGTCTCTAAATAATATATCAGTGCACCGGCGACACTTCGATGTACAAAACCGGACAAGGATACAAAAATAAATATGTTATGTTGGGCATTTTCGGACACACATAAAAACTTGTAAAAACACGCACTGAAATCCCGATTCCCTCTCCTTCGCTGCTGCTCGACCCCGCTCCGTTCAGGCCGCGCGCACGCCGCCGTCCGAGCTCCGGTGAGTCCGAACCGCCACCGCCTTCGTCTCTTCCAGGCGCTTCTTTCCATACCAAGAACATGAAGTTTCGTCGCCGATCGCGTCCGGATCTTGCAAGAAAGCGCGCGGATAAAATCGCGAATTCGTCCGATTTTGGAGCGATTTTCTTCCGATTTTTTTGTGGGTAATCCTCATCGTCCCTTAGTCGTTATTCCCCTGAAATCCCACGAATTTTTGATGAACTTTGGTTCGATGTTTGCTAGCATTTTGGTAGGGTTGTTAGTGTGTGTTCGTGTGTGTGCAGCAGTGTGTCTGCGTGTGTGTGTTTCTGCATGTGTGTGTGTGTCCAGCATGTGTTTGTGGGTGAAGATGGTGTGTATGTATGTATTCCGTCATGTATTGAAGTGTTGTATTTGGGAATGGGATAGCATGAGGAATGCTTTGATTGTTGGAAGTTAATTGAGGCTCACTTTATTGAATGGTTAATTGTTGAAAATAAATTGTGGAATAAGTCTTGACTTAGTATTATTATTGGTTAAAAGATGAAGATTAAAATCATGCATGGAATGTGTTTGTTAATATGCTTAAAATGTGATTCAAGTGTGGGTCTAAGTCTTGTTAGTGGGTGAAAATGACTAACTTTTATGGCTTGTAGCCATTGTAATATTTTGGTGGGTGTTGGGCTATGGTGTGGATTATATTACCTTTAGAGGCATGTATGGTATGTGTTAACATGGAATAGAATTTATGGTGATGTATATGCTTGAATGTGTAGCATAGCATGTGTTATTGATTTATGTCACCTTGTTGAGTTACTACTCTTAGTAGTGAGTTCTAAATCAAGAATTTTGGAATCCAATGCATCTTTAAATTGTTAAAGTTGAATTTAATCAATAAATGACTTTATCTTGGGATTAATGGAATTAGATTTAAAAGGGTAGAATCTTGTATCTACATGGATCCCTTCTTTCGTGTCTTGGTTTGAATCACCTCGGTGTGGGTTTGTGTAAGGACCCCATATACTTAACCCTTGATTAGTGTATTAATCATTATGTGTGGCACATGCTTTCCATAAAATCATTCGGGAAACTCAGATGATACTTTACCATGGAATGGTAATTGCAAAGTTTTCTTTAACATACAATGTTATAAGTTCATCTTCCTAATAACAAGAGACTCATAGAGTTCGCCCATTACATCACTTTTTTTTGCATTGTGGACTTTTATAAAAATTTGGGCAGAGTCTCCCCATAAATAGAGCTATCCCGAAATAAAAGTACAACACATAATATAATTCCCGGCCAGGGAAAACATAATACTCATCAGAATGCAGCAATATCAAGTAAATTCCCAGCTAGGGAAGACACCACACATATGGCAACAAAAGTGGGTTTCAACACCCACAATACACCAGTGACTCTCATAACCTTTAGCAATTCTACCTCTAATTGCATGCAACATAGAAAGGAAAGAGAGAAAGGCTCATGCCTTTATATACAACCCATAAACAAGTATAATCGTGCTCACATGCGAGCATCACAATTATGTGTATAACCATCATGGGTATATATATATATCGGTACTCTATACGATACCGTGCTCCATCAAGTCGTGGTACCACGATCCTGAGAGTACATCCAATCAACAGCTCGAGCTCATCTCCAAAGCCATCGATGTACCTGTTCACCTGTCCCAACAGAGACAGCCCCCAACGGGGTGAGCATACCAATTCCACAATTTCATAATCATAATGACATAATACATAATTTACGAAAATGTAAATATTGTGGAACATATGTGACACTTCCTGGATGGTATCATCCTCATCCTAGCGTACCCCTGTAATAACCCTGTTCTCAAAACAGATAAATCATCAAATCCTGAATATGCAGTTAATCATCATATTGGTTAACCCTAACCAGTTTCGAATTAACAACATTTCATAACATATTTCTTTATCTAGCAATTATCATAATTCTAGATATCATATTGAGACTTCCTTAACTTCCGATACTAGTTAATCACTTCTCTGATTAACCACGTCTCTGTTCCTATTCATTACCAATAGGGAATAAAATACAGATATCCTAGATATCTAATCAACACCACATTTTCATTTCTTACTTCAAAGTAGCGTCATACTACTGGTGTTCGCTCCGTAGCGACCACACCCATCATTTGCTCGCTTCATAGCGGCCCAAGCATTTCACCATGTGAATCAACATAACGTAACCAAGTCGCGGTGCAATCATAATAAAACATTTCATGTATTTTAAATCATGCATCATACTTGTAAAACATCATTTAAGCTATGCTCGTACGCTAAACGTACCTTAAATCCTCGAAGTCCGAGCCAAACCTTGCTCGAGTTCCATGCCCCGAGGAATGATGTGCTAACACGATAAATAATTCACGATTATTTACGAACATGCAACCCATGCTCAAGCACACCCATAACCCTCAACATATCGTCAACACACGACAATAAATCATTTAAAAGACCCGGGGCAGGGTACATGCAGGGAGGGGAACGAATGAGACAACAACGAAAATTGTTCAAGGATACCCTACAAATTTTCGAACCCTTATCTCACAAATCGAACCCAAATTAAACACCATAATTCATCTAAAAAGTGAATTAAACCATTAATAGCAAGAATCATCACCCTTGCCAAAAATCCCCAAAATTCGAATTCAAAGCCATAAATTCGAACACAATTAAACATCATAATACATCAACAACATGAATTAATCAATCCATAACAAGAATCATCACTCCTTGTCAAAAATCCCCAAAATTCGAACCCTAACTCACGAAATCGAGCTGAAATTCGAACCAAATTTAACCAATATTTTCGAACCAAAAAGTCTGAAATAATCGACTCAAAACCAGCTTAAAAACGCCCCAAAAACATCAGAAAAATCGTACCAAAAACATACCAAAATCGCGTCCCAAAAATCGGATGAAATCCAGTTTTCGAACCCTACGCTTTTCTGGCAAATCCGAGCTCGATTCTCGACCAAACTTCAAATTGTTGGTATGTCTAGAAGCGCCTGGAAGAGACGATTCCAACGGCGGGTGGCACGCGCCGAACGGCGGCCGGACGGCGGCGGCCGAAGCACTTTTGTGCGCGGGGGTCAAAGGGGATCGGGAGTGGTCGCGGGCGAGGAGAGAGAAACGGGTGAGGAGAAATGGTTCCGATAATTAAAATCTCGGGTTCAACTTGTATTTATAGCAAAATACCCCGAAATACTAATATCCCCACAAATACATCATGATTCATTAAAAATCATCTGTTTTCAAAAACTCTCTCTCTAACTCAAAAACCCCCTACTGGTGCCCACACCCAGCACCCGAGATTCCGAGTCATACTAAAAACCCAACTCACAGGTTTTCACCGAAATGAGATTACGATCTCAACCTCGGGATCTAACGATCCCAACTACTCAAATAAACGAGCCCAGAAGGCCCAACATCGCGATTAAACTTCAAATCGCCACGTAAAACAACTTTAGGGATTTTTAACACTACGGGATTAACATCTATGATCCCTGGTCATCACAGTTTGAATAATTGTGGAACATGTTATTTGACTTAATTGGATTGTTATAGTTAGACACTAGTTGGATATTATTATGCATACACCCTTGCACTTCCTTTCCCTCTATTGAACTGGTGTGTCTAGTGAACTGCTATGTGAGTTAGGCGTGATCTTGCACGTATGGGTGTGTGTATCCAGCATCATGTGTGTGATGTAGCGGATGGTGGGAGATGATGGGGTTTTGCATTACCAATGTTATATCATGATTAATGTGAGGATGTGTGCATCCAAAGTATTGATTATGATTTGATTCATAATATTGAGTTATTGATTTGTGATATTGAAATGAAAGTAAGAACTATTTGATGGATGTTCATTGCTCGGATTATGAGCTAATATTGAATTGATGTTCGATATAGACTCTACAGGAGACTTCGGACGTTGATGATAGCTCGTTCATGTTGTCTACTATAAGGTACGTGGTGACGTACGAGCTGGTATATCTAGTATCTATACATTCATGTATACATGCAATTTTGAATATGATGTTTCAGGTAAGTGTTTGACTTTAACAAATGAGTTTCATATACGAGTTATGGGGGACACGTAGTGGTACGTGATCCAATTATACTAGTTGAGTATTAATGCCTTGGGCATGAGCATTATGAGAAAGTGTCGAGAATGAAATAGTGGGATAACCAGGTTTACATTGATGTTGAATTATTTATGTTGAGCATAAATGATACATTGTTGATGTATTGAATTCATAGTGTTGTTGGGTATCATATTTTCAATGATAATACTGAACTTGACATTATGAAAGTGCGTGAGTTTGAAACAGGAACAGTGTGTGGAAGCTATACAGATTCGAAATTGTACAGGGAGTATATTTTATGAGTTTTGAATAATCTAAATTGTTGCATTATGATTTTGTATGTTGATTTGTGATTGAATATTGAGTTGGAGTGTGCTCACCCTGTGTGGGGGCTGTTTCTGTTGAACCGGTACGATAGGTACGATGCTGCCTTGGAGTGCTAGGCTCGAACCTTGTTGGATGATGCTTCCAGAAGCATAGTATGAGATTGAGCCGATATACGAGATCGAGCGGTTGGTAATTATACTAAATATGCATCCGGATGTGTATCCGTTATTCGTTGCTCTTCTGTGAGCACTTGTATCTGTATATGGACTGTATAAGTGTGTTGAAAGCCACTTTTATTGTCTTATTAGTGTGGTTTCTTCCCTGGCTGGGAATTTACTTAGTGTTTCTGTTTTCTGTTTAGTATTGCGTTGTCCCTGGTCGGGAGTATGTTGTGTGATATGTTTTTATTTCCGGATAGCTCAGTTTGTGGGGAGACTCTGCCCAAATTTTTTATAAAATCCCACAAGGTAAAGAGTGGTGTAATGGGGATGGTATTGGGTGAAACCCCTGAGCCTATTTGTTGGTGGAAATGATCATATAATGTTGAACATTATTTATGTCATGGGATTATGGGAAACATGTAATGATCCTTTTTATAGAATGAAAAGAAAAATAAAAAATTATACACATACGACGTCATAAATGAACTAATGACGAGTTTAGGTGTTGGGGCCTTACATTAGTGGTATCAGAGCAGTGGTTGCTCTTTGGGGCTGTTAAGGGCCTAGGAAGTTATTGATAGCACATATTTATGCATGATGGCATTAATGTTGTATGACACAACTAGTTGTTTGTGTGTTTTTATGATATGAAAAGTGGTGCTAATCATTATAATTGCAGGAATCGTGTAGAATGTGATGTGATGGCATTAATGGTGATGTCTAGCACTTCATGTATTATGTGTTAAGGGATCTGATTTTGTAGGAAAATCAGGAAAGGTGAGACGTACGGGCTTCGGACGGTAAAACGTGTTACACCTTTGATTATGTATATCGTGGATAGTGGATCCTTACATGTGATGATATATGTGAAATGATAGTGATATATTGTGATAATGGAACCAATTGTTGTGTTTGATTATTGTGGTAGAATTGATGAATGTTCCGGTAGCCTTTATCTCCGAGCGAGGGAGGTACTTGCCGTGGTCATGTCTAAGCGAGGTAACATGCCGCTGTCATTGTCGAAGCGAGGGGTCCTAAAATTCCGCTGTTGTATTGGGACCGGAACAGTCACAATTCTAGTGGTTAATGTGGAATATTGTGGTTATAACTGGAACGTGATATCGATCATTATATTGTGAACTGTTGTATTAACCTGGATGCAGGTACATGGAGCTAGTGGAAGTTCCGGTAGTTGTTATATTCGAGCGAGGGAGGTACTTGCCGCTGTCATATGAAGCGATGGTAATATGATATTTGCCGCTGTCATGTCTAAGCGAGGTAACATGCCGCTGTCATTGTCGAAGCGAGGGATATCATATGATGCCGCTATATGTCGAAGCGAGGGGTCCTAAAATTCCGCTGCTATAACAAGACCGGAACAACCACATTATCGATATTGATAGCGATGTCTCATTCCGCTATATTGGTTGGCGATGGTTCATGCCGCCACGTGTATTGATAGCGGCGATGGTTCATACCGCCAGGTATATTGATACCGATGTCTCATTCCGCTATAGTGATTGGCGATGGTTTATGCCGCCGGGTACATGTGTAGCGATGCCTCTTTCCGCTATGTCAATGGCGATGGCTCATGCCGCCAGACATGTGTTTATCGATGGTGCATTCCACTGATTCCATGGCGATGGTTCTTGCCGCCGATTATATATGTTGCGACGTCTCATTCCGCTATTCTGTTGATGGTGAGTATATCAATTTGTGTATTGATATGAAATCATATTTTGTGGAATATTTATGTTGAGAGCAGGGACAATTTAAAGGATCAAGTGTGGATCAACTGTGTACAGTAAGTGTTATTACATCTTATTGTTTTAAGAATGTATATTCATTGTGATTATGGATATTATGTATGCCAGCGTTGGCGATGAGTATTATGTACCGCCGTAGGGCGATGAAGATTGATGCATTGCTATTGTGTTAGCAATGAATATTTTTAGTACCACTATTGTGATTAGCGATGAATGCTGTTGTAGCCCAATTGTGTTAGCAATGGGTATTAATGATGCTTTGATTGCAGATGGCAATAGAAGTTGTGCTATGTACAGTTATGTTATTGCTCATTGGGTATACGTGATTTAGGCCCAAGAGGATATTGGATCGATCCAGGAAGACAAAGTATCGAGGTAAACCGTTTCAGTTGGTTGAACATATTGATATATGTTGATTCGAGTTATTTTGTTGATTCATATTGATTTTGAAATCACTTACATGTAGAAAAGTTGATAATGGAATTGAAGTGGAACCTAGATGTGTCATTCATATTTTGTTGCGGTAATAAGGCAAGAAGGAGTGTAACCTCTGTGATAACACTCTCATATCTACGGTGTGTAGTGATGAAATATTGAAAATAGATGTTAATCATTTTGTGATGATAATTATTGCCGTGAAAGCATGCTAGTTTTGTATGTGGTAGGATTAATAATTGATTAATCACCTATTATATTGAATGGAATACAATCAGATAGACATGAGTTTAATGAGCGTGTCACGGGATGACATGAGTATGTCGCGGGATGACGCGTGATTACTACGAATGTCGTGTGTGGACATGTGTCCATTGTGAATATTCATGATTAATGAATTATTATGTTTCGAGGATGAGTTAAAGATTGATATAAATTGCGTCATTGAGGCATGCAATTAATTCTTATGTTAAATTTCAATCACCCTATAAGACTGTGTGCTATAACATGTTGATGCAGGGAATTATTGTTTGATGACAGAAACATTATGAATATCGAAATGCGTAAATAACAAGGTACGTGTTATGTTACTAGTATTGAGAAATACTAACGAGATTATTTTGTACTTGTCCTATGACAGATAGTAATTGGGTGAAGTAATGTGGAAATGTTGATACTTAAGAGTATGTGAGTGCTGTAATTAACATGATATTATGGTGCCATTGTGTATTGTAGATGATTCCATCTGTAAAGGTATGTCACGAACTATTCGATATTGATGTTGATGCCTTGTGTTAGATGAGTATAATCGTGACATGAAAATATTGGTGTTAAGCCATTTATCATGATTTGATACTGATGGTCTGTGGCTATTGGTGTGTATAATGTGTATATACGTATGTGAGAATGACTAATGGGTTTTCTAGTCATTACCTTGCACCAGATAATAGCCAGGATATGATATATGAAAGATTGATGCATAAAGGCTCAAGAGTACCGTTACTTCATACGATGATGGTGATGATGTGGGGATAAGTTGCATACATTTGCAACGACACAAGTATGAAGTTAATTAAGATAAATGTTGATGTATTGTCATATATTCTTGAACATACATGAAAGTATAGATTGCGTGATTTAACGAGATTATATGATGGGTACTGTGATAAAAGTATATGACGGGAAATAAGATTGTGCAATGGAATTGTGTCGATGAAAGTACACAGGTAGTGAGATATGACAAAGAAGCTTGACGGTTAAACACTTTTGCGATCGTTGGTGCAATGGGGCACATGTGTGAGTCACGATGATTCTGATGACTGTCGCCTTATGGATGGTAAAGTCTCTATCTTGAGCTATATACGGTACGTAAATTTTACAGTTTGCTTTTATGGTAAGCATGCGTTGAAATTTCGAGGACGAAATTTTATATGTTGGGGAGAATTGTGATGTCCAGATTACTATTAATCATTTGTTGGACTAAATATGATTTAGATTTTATTGATAATTAATTAATTTTTGAATTAATTGATTAGAAGTGGAATTGACCAAGTGAAGGTCAACTGACGAGTTAATCGAATCATAAAATAATTTGAGGTTGTAAAATATACTCCGATAATATTTTAGAGATAAGTTAATTAAAATGAAGAATTTAAGTTTTGGGTTTTTGGGGATGTGTATAAATCCCAATCGTTGTCTCTAAATAATATATCAGTGCACCGGCGACACTTCGATGTACAAAACCGGACAAGGATACAAAAATAAATATGTTATGTTGGGCATTTTTGGACACACATAAAAACGTGTTAAAACACGCACTGAAATCCCGATTCCCTCTCCTTCGCTGCTGCTCGACCCCGCTCCGTTCAGGCCGCGCGCACGCCGCCGTCCGAGCTCCTTCCGGCGCGTCCGAACCGCCACCGCCTTTGTCTCTTCCAGGCGCTTCTTTCCATACCAAGAACATGAAGGTTCGTCGCCGATCGCGTCCGGATCTTGCAAGGAAGCGCGCGGATAAAATCGCGAATTCGTCCGATTTTGGAGCGATTTTCTTCCGATTTTTTTGTGGGTAATCCTCGTCGTCCCTTAGTCGTTATTCCCCTGAAATCCCACGAATTTTTGATGAACTTTGGTTCGATTTTTGCTAGCATTTTGGTAGGGTGGTTAGTGTGTGTTCGTGTGTGTGCAGCAGTGTGTGTGCGTGTGTGTGTTTCTGCGTGTGTGTGTGTGTCCAGCATGTGTTTGTGGGTGAAGATGGTGTGTATGTATGTATTCCTTCATGTATTGAAGTGTTGTATTTGGGAATGGGATAGCATGAGGAATGCTTTGATTGTTGGAAGTTAATTGGGGCTCACTTTATTGAATGGTTAATTGTTGAAAATAAATTGTGGAATAAGTCTTGACTTGGGTTTTTTAACAAATTAATCGGAAAAAAAAAATTTTAACAAAATATCCGAATTTGAAATTCGTTTTTAAAATGACCAAAAACGCCATCTCAGATGGCGCCTTCATGTAAAGGCGCCATCTGAGATGGCGGCTTTGTTTATCTGAAAAAAAATAAGGCGCCATCTTGGATGGCGCCTTCAGATTAAAAAATAATTTTTTTATGAAGGCGCCATCCAAGATGGCACCTTCAGTATAAAATAAATCGCCGACCCTCTTCTTCTTCCTCACTTCTCGTCGCCTTTTCTGAATAATTTCTTCCTCCTCATCGCAAATCTCTGAATATTCTTGTGCAAAAATTAAAAAATCATCGTGATTTATCATTTCTGGAGCTTGCTTGTTCAACATTTTTGAATTTCAGGTAACATTACAAGTTTGAATCGAAATTTTTGAAAGTTGTAAAATTTGAAATATGTTGGTTGTTTTTGTTTGGTAGTTTTTATTGAAAAATTAGTTATAGTTTCGAGATAATGGCAAACCGTCGGATGATTTACAATTTTTTAGTTTTTGCCGGAATTTTGTACTCCGGCAGGCTGGGCGGCGTCGGCGTCGGCGGCGGCGGCGGCGCTCCGGCCCAGGCGGCCGTGTTGTCACCGGTAGGGGCGGGTGGTGGTTGCCATGTTGATATTTTGTTATATTGATATTTATTGTGTAATATTTCAGGATGGATTTACAAAGAGGACCAGGACCGATTGACAGTCATCTGCTATCATTGCAGTCAGGTCATCGATCTGAAGCTGTTTGGGCAGGTGATATTGATTCTACACTTCGAGGCAGAAATAAGTATTTTTGAGATCTTTGCCCCCTCGATACTCGTGTTGCGAGTTTGTTGGACAGTTTTGGTTTTTATGGTGTTTATAGGTCTGGTAGAATTACACTTGACTTTCACCTCATCACGGCTTTAGCTGAGAGATGGCGTCGTAAAACACATACTTTCCATCTTAGATCCGGAGAGGCGACCATCACACTGCAAGACATTGCAGTTATATGGGCATTGCCAGTAGATGGTAACGTAGTATCCGGTATTGATTATTATAGGAGTATACCTGACTGGCAAGCATATTGCCATATGCTTTTGGGATTTATACCGGATACTGCACACTTTAAAGGTGCAAAGTTATTTTTATCTGCAATAAACAATCATTTGGTGAATAATGCTCTTACTGAGCACAGTACGGAAGAAGATGTAGTCCGTTATACTCGGGGCTGTGTGTTATTGATGTTTGGTGGAATTTTTTTTCCTGATTCGTCCGGCAATACTGTAAAGTTATTATATTTACATATGATAGAGAATATTCATTTAGTTGGTAATTATAGTTGGGGGAGTGCCGTATTGGCATACTTGTACCGTGAGTATGCACTTCCTTGATGAGAGGGAAAAAAGTGATCGGTGGTGCATTACAGGTCGTACAGGTAAACTTTACATTAACACTTTTCAAATGTTTGAAATATTATTGTCGTCATAATAACTGATGAGTGTACTGAGCATCTTAGCCACCAGTTATGGACATATGCCAGCCCATTAATTTGTTATGAAATTGTTGAGATGCACCGTCCTGATAGGGTTCTTCGTCAATTTGGAATGCTCCAAGACATCCCCACAGATCCACAATCAAGGGATGATAAATTGCATTCTGTTGATCGAAGAGGAAGTATGAACAAGGATTGGAGTGCACATCATATTGGATACGTACAGAAATGGGAGATGGCAGGTGATTTATGTGTGGACAGACCACTATATTGTGCAGTAGTGGTTGGATATAGTGAGTGGTATGACCGAGTCACCCGCAGATATATTGGCCATCAAAGGCAATTTGTACAGACCGGATACCAACATGGTGACGGCCCAGCGTGGCATCATGTGGTAAGTAAATATATTCAAAATTTGTTTTGTAGAATATGTCATATGGATATATAGATTGAACATGTAATTATTGTTTTTCACTTTTCAGCTTGATCAGATGCAACAGTTAAGTGTTAGTTGCGACCGCTATCCTCCTGAGGGAGAATCTTTTAGCACGTATATGGAGTCGATGAGAGATCATCATAGGGCAATAGCGCAGGATGTGATGCAAGTGGCTCGTGAACGACGAGACAGAAACTTCCCACCAGACGAAGAAGTTCACGAGCCTGATGAAGAACCAGTACAGTCGGTCCAGACTGATATCGCAGGGCCTTCTATGTATACACCTTTCTCGACAGATGAGGCAGGTCCATCTACGTATACACCTATACCGGCAGATGGGGCAGGTCCATCTACATCTTTTACTGATTATTATGTCCCGCAGCCACAGATGTATGATCCTTCACCATTCACTCCGTATGCTCCGATGTACACACAGCAGGGTACAGATGTGGGATATGAATTTCCACAATCATATACCACATCTGCGGGCCTCGATTTTGATGTATCACCTGTTGCATTTCCACAGCTCACACCATATCGACCACCTACTGATGTACCTGTGGCACAACAGAGGAATGACCAAGCGGATAGAAGGCAGAGAGTTCGAAGAGAGATCATTCCTCCTCCTTGTGGTACCGGAGGTCATTTACAAACGAGGCCTCGTGGTCGTGGTCGTGGTCGTGGATGATATTTGTTGTCTTTCTTTTGTAAATATTTGATATTTGATATTTTTTTGACATATTGAACAATGTTGTTTTGTGAGCAATTAAACATATACTAAAATAGTGTGATAGACAAACAACCAATTTTCACAATAACGTAAAATCATTTACAAAATAAACTTACAATAAATTACACATAAAATTATTTATTGATTTCGAGAAGATGAAGCCATTTGTCGTCTTGCACGGGCTTCTGGCCAGTCCATCTCATTCTGAATGCGCGTTGTTCGATCTCGACCCACTCTTCTGGTTTTTCGCAGAGTGGAGTTATGGTACAACTCAAAAGATGGGGTGTCCCAATACTCCTCCCCCCATATTGGTTCGAACCGCCCTTGATATGTGCTCCAATATTCATTCATATTGTAATATGCCTTGACAAATGTTTTTGCATTTAGGCCATACTTTCGACAAACTTGGATCACATGTGAGCAAGGTATTCCGAACTCTTTCCATTTTCCACAAGAACATTCTCCTGATTTTAGATGCACAACATGGGTGTTACCCCCACGTCCTGGTTGTACTCTTGTGATAACAGAAGCTGTAAGGTGTCTACGATCGAACATCTGGACATCATGATGGATGGAATGATAGTCGGCACGACCATATCTTTCCAACACAGAATCTGGCCATTCTTGATTATTTTCAATCATTCGCTCCATCTTCTTAATCCGTTCGACAAAATATAGTACACAACGATCAAAAGTTAATTGCACAATTGCGGTGATTGGAAGCCGACGAGCACCTTTCAAAACTCCATTTATGCATTTTGACATATTTGTGGTCATGATACCACAACGCCAGCCTCCGTCATGAGCAAGAGACCATTGACACTTATCGATACGACTCAAGTAATCAAAAGCCCTTGGCTCTATAAGTTTTATCTCTTCCATTGTGCGATCAAATTTTCTGAGTTGATTTTCTGATCCCGCTCTCCAACATAAGTCTTTCAAATGAACGGATTTGAAGCGACTATTAAAGTTTGAGCAAACATCTCTCAAACAAAATCGATGTACTCCACGCGGTGATTTGAAGTCAGGAATACAATCGGCTGCTGCAATGAGACCCGGATGACGGTCAGAAATCAAACATGCACCACCCTCAGATCTTCTCACAATATGCTGGCTTATCATCTCCAAAAACCATCTCCATGACAGAAACTTTTCTTCGTCAACAATTGCAAATGCCAAAGGTAACACTTGATTATTAGCGTCCATTGTCACGGCAATCAACATCTTATGTTGATATTTCGTATACAGATGTGTTCCATCCACGCTTATTACCCGGCGGCAATGTTGAAATCCTTCTACACATGGTCGGAAGGCCCAGAACACGTAATTCAATGTCTTCTCTCTTGGTCTGGCATTGTCAAGGTGAACCCACTCAATGACGGTGCCGAGATTCCATTTTTGCAAAGCTCCCGTATAGTAATGCAGTTTCTGAACGGAGCTCTCCCATGTCCCATACACATTCTCAACAGCACGTCGCAAACTAAACCATCCTTTTGCATAAGAGATCTCAAATCCATATTTGTCTTTGACTGTTTGAATTACATACTTTATCTCGAAAGCTGGATCACGCCGAACAATTCCCACTAACAAGCTAGCAATCATGTTTTTGTCCAAATTTGCATGATCGATAGACAGCTCACTCAAAAGGCAAGTGTGAGAACCTCCATATTTGTTTATTTTGAATAATCCAACTTTCTTCTTCAACGAGGCGCGCAGGTACCATCTACAAGGTGCATCTTCTGTACTGTGTTTACACACAACTTTCCACAATGTTTTTGTACTTTTCACAACGCGGTACTCTCGTTTTGCAACACGTACAGAGTAATCCTTTACAGCTGCCTGCAGATGTGCTTTATTTTTGAAGACCATATCTACATGCATATCCCCTTTGGAGTAATCGTAATAACTACCCCCATTTACCTGTTGGAATGTCTACTGAGTCTGCAAATACTTCAGGATGTGTCATTGAGAAGAATGGAATTGTTGGATAAAGGACATGACTAGTTGTCGTGGTTGTCTCCGGTACATTAACTGACACTTCCTGGGTGATTGGGATCCCTTCATCTTCATCTGCAATTGTTTCTGACATGACACAAATGTCAACCTCATCGTCATCAGCATCATCCTCGGACGGAATATCATCTGGTTCTGACTGAATATCATTTCCCAATTCAGCGAAACTGTCTGCTAGTGGCTCAGGAGCAATAACATCAGCATCTATTGGATCGTCATCGTGGTGTCTACCGGAGACAGTCGGTCGTTCTGCAACTACAGGCAAACAATCTACATTTTCTGGAATATAATCATAGTTTCTTTGTTCCGTTTCTATGTAAAGTTCCAAGCAACTAAGACCTTGTTCTGAATCCAATAGCCATGCTAAATTATAATCATTATCGATTGGCAAAATTGTCTTTCGTACCCCGGCAAAATCTCTAAACATATGTCTTACATGTATTTTCAGAAGAAACTGGTTGCCATCGATGCCCGTGATATTATATATTTCGGTCAACAACTGCATAAAATTAATTGTGCGAGATATTGTGGTAACTCTTATTGGACCACGATCATATCTAATGGTATCCAAATCCTGTAATATATTACCTCCACAATATAATAATATTTGAATCGACATATCTGAAAAATTTATAAAATATTACAAATAATTAATAAATTTATAAAATCAATATGATAAAATCAATAATATAACAACATTTTTACCTGAAAAATACTTCGAGAGTGGTTAATTGAGATTGGAGATTGAACAATTGTAACGATAAAAATAAGATAAGAAACTATGATGATATGTGATTTTCGCTTCGGTATGAAAAATGAAGGGCGCGGCCGGGGTATTTATACCCGAGAAGGCGCCATCGTAGATGGCGCCTTCATAAAAAAAATTAATTTTTTTATATGAAGGCGCCATCCAAGATGGCGCCTTCAATTATTTTTTTTATCATATACAGAAGCCGCCATCTCAGATGGCGCCTTTACATGAAGGCGCCATCTGAGATGGCGTTTTGAGTCATTTTAAAAACGAATTTCAAATTCGGATATTTTGTTAAATTATTGTTTTTTTCGATTATTTTAATAAAAAACCCTCTTGACTTAGTATTATTATTGGTTAAAAGATGAAGATTAAAATCATGCATGGAATGTGTAAGGCCCCGATACTAATTAATCCGGATTAACGATGATTAAGAAAACCCGGATAATTAAAAGTGCAAACTTTAAATTAAGGTGTCCCGACTACGATGAGTCAACCAACTAGTGGAACATGTTTTAGTGCATGAGCATGTGCATGATCACATGGCACTTGGAGAACACATGTCACTAATTAATTTAACTCATGTTTAATACATGATTTTGGACCATTGTTCTTGCAAGATAATGATGTATTGACATGTGGATTCCAACATGCATCAAATAAATTAAAAAACATGCCCAAATGGCATAGGAAGCCACGCCTACCATGCAAGATTCAGATTTGGGGGTTGCTTTTTAGCTAGCACTTCCTCTCTCTAATTCATAAAAGTTTCCTCTTCCTTCTCTCATCCCCATTTTCGAAAATGCAGCCTTTCTTTCACCCCAAATTTCTTTTAAGTTTGTGAATGCATGTCACATGCAATCATAGAATTGAAGAGGCCTTGAGGTGGGAAGCTAGAAACCTCAAGAAATTGTGGGAGTGGAGGCTTGGATTGATCTTTGGTGGAAGTTTTGGGTCTACAAGGGTATGGACTTGTCCTTATTTATTTTTAGTTGGATTTATGGACTTTGGGTCGAAAAATATAGGGAGAACCACAAAAATGTTGGTGTCTTTTTATTAAAACCAGAATCTGCAGAAATGTTGTTGCATGCAGTAGGTAGCTCCGAAATTTCGATTTACCTAACTTCCGATTCTGACTTTGAGCCTCAAACAAAAGTTGTAGATATATGTGTTTTCGTACTGTGGTTAAATTTTGAGACGATTTGGACTTAAAATGAATGCGTTATGATGTTTTTACCACAAGGTGCACAATCTGGAACATGCATGTAGGCGGGTTGCACATGCAGTGTGTTCTTGGTAAATCTGGGCAAACTGTGCTACAATTTTGACCTTGGTGTCTGAATAAAAGTTTTAAACCTTTTCGTTATCTTGCATTATAAACTGGCCTCACATGATTTTGAGTTTATTTGTGCAATCTATGCACTTTTTACTAAAACTGCTCACCCTGCCAAAACAGAGTGTATAGGTATTTCTAAAACTGCCTTACTTTGTTTTGCATGTGCCTCTAGATGAGCGAACTAGCTTCTGTACTTCAAATATGAACTGTAGTACTTTGGGTTTTCGTGATATTCCCACTAGCCTTAAGTCATTTGGACATCATATGAATTTATTACAAATTTTATACAAACATAGGTCAGGATGAAATTTGGTGAATTGTCCTGTTTTTCCAGCAGATTGTTCTTGGCCATTTTACCTAGGCTAAATGAACGAATTTGAAGATGAGTTGAACTGATGAAATGTCCATTTTTGAGTTAGCTTTGAAAATAAATTGGACCCATGTGATTTTATTAAGTATCGAACAAGTTATGAGCCGATCTCTACGGTTGCGCACGCTGAAATTTAGAGAATTTGTTTTTGGTCTAAGTTTGAGTTTTATTTTGATAAGTTTAAGGCTAGTGTATGACATTATGTTGTATTTGGAACTGTTATGGCCAGGTTTATTAATCCTAAGATTGAGTCGAGGATCACTTGGTAATTAGCTAACGGTTTGAGGTACGTTGAAATGCGTTTTATCATGACGTCTGGCAAAGACGTGTAATGATGCTAATGTATGGCCTTATATGTCATTATTTGATTTATATGACTTATTTGTCACTATATGATTCTTATGTGACTATATGACATGATGAATGTCTTGGATTACATGATATGTGAAATTACATGATTTGTATATACTTTCACATGAGATTGCATGATATATTGAGTTGCATATGTCATTTGATGCATAAATGATTCATGGGCATATCATATTGATCTATCATTCATTTGATATCCATGATTTGACTGAGTTGACTTACTCTGAGTGTCGGGTACGACGAGCATGGCGATGACAGGCAGTATAGGTAGTAACTGTAGTCACGTGCAGGTGCGGCCGGACCTAGACACGAGGGCTGGATGCAGTAACGTACATAGGATGAGTTTTCCTAGCGCAATGTACGTATACTGTCACCCTCTGCTCGAGCTTTGATGATTTGATGATACCTTCCTTTGGACTCCGATTTTGGTATCTTGATATTCGATTCCTTGTACCCATTCATACATCGCATTCATACATGGTATGCATTGCATGATACTTTGTCATTTGACATGATTGATTTATTTCTCGTACTGGGGTACTGACCCCCTTTGTGGGGGCTGTCATGTCTTTTATTGTTCGGGCATGATAGGCTTTACAGGAGGACATGGTGACGATGCTTACAGCGACGCATCGAGAGATACCAGAGCTCCTTGAGAGCGAGCTCAGGTTTATATTTTATGTTTTGTGTCCCAGTAGTTGTTAGAATATTTTTACTTATGTTTTAAATTACCGGGGTATGCCCCGAGTATCTGTATTTTAAATATTCTACTACTGGTTGATGATATACTTGATATGGATGTTATGCTCAACATGTTAAATTGGAAACTGGAATTACGTATTTTCAGTATCACTATATATGTATCACCTAAAAGCGAAAAATTTTTAGGGCCATTTGATAAGACCTTTGAAATAAATCTTCCGCTGTTTACATTTGAAATTAATCATTATGTGTTAATTAAACACCACATTAGGATCGGGCCCTCACAGAATGTGTTTGTTAATATGCTTAAAATGTGATTCAAGTGTGGGTCTAAGTCTTGTTAGTGGGTGAAAATGACTAACTTTTATGGCTTGTAGCCATTGTAATATTTTGGTGGGTGTTGGGCTATGGTGTGGATTATATTACCTTTAGAGGCATGTATGGTATGTGTTAACATGGAATAGAATTTATGGTGATGTATATGCTTGAATGTGTAGCATAGCATGTGTTATTGATTTATGTCACCTTGTTGAGTTACTACTCTTAGTAGTGAGTTCTAAATCAAGAATTTTGGAATCCAATGCATCTTTAAATTGTTAAAGTTGAATTTAATCAATAAATGACTTTATCTTGGGATTAAGGGAATTAGATTTAAAAGGGTAGAATCTTGTATCTACATGGATCCCTTCTTTCGTGTCTTGGTTTGAATCACCTCGGTGTGGGTTTGAATAATTGTGGAACATGTTATTTGACTTAATTGGATTGTTATAGTTAGACACTAGTTGGATATTATTATGCATACACCCTTGCACTTCCTTTCCCTCGATTGAACTGGTGTGTCTAGTGAACTGCTATGTGAGTTAGGCGTGATCTTGCACGTATGGGTGTGTGTATCCCGCATCATGTGTGTGATGTAGCGGATGGTGGGATATGATGGGGTTTTGCATTACCAATGTTATATCATGATTAATGTGAGGATGTGTGCATCCAAAGTATGGATTATGATTTGATTCATAATATTGAGTTATTGATTTGTGATATGGAAATGAAAGTAAGAACTATTTGATGGATGTTCATTGCTCGGATTATGAGCTAATATTGAATTGATGTTCGATATAGACTCTACAGGAGACTTCGGACGTTGATGATAGCTCGTTCATGTTGTCTACTATAAGGTACGTGGTGACGTACGAGCAGGTATATCTAGTATCTATACATTCATGTATACATGCAATTTTGAATATGATGTTTCAGGTAAGTGTTTGACTTTAACAAATGAGTTTCATATACGAGTTATGGGGGACACGTAGTGGTACGTGATCCAATTATACTAGTTGAGTATTAATGCCTTGGGCATGAGCATTATGAGAAAGTGTCGAGAATGAAATAGTGGGATAACCAGGTTTACATTGATGTTGAATTATTTATGTTGAGCATAAATGATACATTGTTGTTGTATTGAATTCATAGTGTTGTTGGGTATCATATTTTCAATGATAATACTGAACTTGACATTATGAAAGTGCGTGAGTTTGAAACAGGAACAGTGTGTGGAAGCTATACAGATTCGGAATTGTACAGGGAGTATATTTTATGAGTTTTGAATAATCTAAATTGTTGCATTATGATTTTGTATGTTGATTTGTGATTGAATATTGAGTTGGAGTGTGCTCACCCTGTGTGGGGGTTGTTTCTGTTGAAACAGGTACGATAGGTACGATGCTGCCTTGGAGTGCTAGGCTCGAACCTTGTTGGATGATGCTTCCAGAAGCATAGTATGAGATTGAGCCGATATACGAGATCGAGCGGTTGGTAATTATACTAAATATGCATCCGGATGTGTATCCGTTATTCGTTGCTCTTCTGTGAGCACTTGTATCTGTATATGGACTGTATAAGGGTGTTGAAACCCACTTTTATTGTCTTATTAGTGTGGTGTCTTCCCTAGCTGGGAATTTACTTAGTGTTTCTATTTTCTGTTTAGTATTGCGTTGTCCCTGGTCGGGAGTAAGTTGTGTGATATGTTTTTATTTCCGGATAGCTCAGTTTGTGGGGAGACTCTGCCCAAATTTTTTATAAAAACCCACAAGGTAAAGAGTGGTGTAATGGGGATGGTATTGGGTGAAACCCCTGAGCCTATTTGTTGGTGGAAATGATCATATAATGTTGAACATTATTTATGTCATGGGATTATGGGAAACATGTAATGATCCTTTTTATAGAATGAAAAGAAAAATAAAAAATTTATACACATACGACGTCATAAATGAACTAATGACGAGTTTAGGTGTTGGGGCCTTACACTTGCATGGTAGTATAATGTAGCCCCAAGCATGTTTTTTTGGGCATGATTTACGTTTATGGTGGTAAAATTGTTGACTTGAAAGTTGGTGTCCCGACTACGATGAGTCAACCAACTAGTGGAACATGTTTTAGTGCATGAGCATGTGCATGATCACATGGCACTTGGAGAACACATGTCACTAATTAATTTAACTCATGTTTAATACATGATTTTGGACCATTGTTCTTGCAAGATAATGATGTATTGACATGTGGATTCCAACATGCATCAAATAAATTAAAAAACATGCCCAAATGGCATAGGAAGCCACGCCTACCATGCAAGATTCAGATTTGGGGGTTGCTTTTTAGCTAGCACTTCCTCTCTCTAATTCATAAAAGTTTCCTCTTCCTTCTCTCATCCCCATTTTCGAAAATGCAGCCTTTCTTTCACCCCAAATTTCTTTTAAGTTTGTGAATGCATGTCACATGCAATCATAGAATTGAAGAGGCCTTGAGGTGGGAAGCTAGAAACCTCAAGAAATTGTGGGAGTGGAGGCTTGGATTGATCTTTGGTGGAAGTTTTGGGTCTACAAGGGTATGGACTTGTCCTTATTTATTTTTAGTTGGATTTATGGACTTTGGGTCGAAAAATATAGGGAGAACCACAAAAATGTTGGTGTCTTTTTATTAAAACCAGAATCTGCAGAAATGTTGTTGCATGCAGTAGGTAGCTCCGAAATTTCGATTTACCTAACTTCCGATTCTGACTTTGAGCCTCAAACAAAAGTTGTAGATATATGTGTTTTAGTACTGTGGTTAAAATATGAGACGATTTGGACTTAAAATGAATGCGTTATGATGTTTTTACCACAAGGTGCACAATCTGGAACATGCATGTAGGCGGGTTGCACATGCAGTGTGTTCTTGGTAAATATGGGCAAACTGTGCTACGATTTTGACCTTAGTGTCTGAATAAAAGATGTAAAACGTTTAGTTATCTTGCATTATAAACTGGCCTCACATGATCTGGAGTTTATTTGTGCAAGATATACATTTTTTACTAAAACTGCTCACTCTGCCAAAACAGAGTGTATAGGTATTTCTAAAACTGCCATACTTTGTTTTGCTTGTGCCTCTAGATGACCGAACTAGCTTCTGTACTTCAAATATGAACTGTAGTACTTTGGGTTTTCATGATATTCCCACTAGCCTTAAGTCATTTGAACATCATATGAATTTATTACAAATTTTATACAAACATAGGTCAGGCTGGAATTTGGTGAATTGTCCTGTTTTTCCAGCAGATTGTTCTTGGCCATTTTACCTAGGCTAAATGAATGAATTTGAAGATGAGTTGAACTGATGAAATGTTCATTTTTGAGTTATCTTTGAAAATAAATTGTACCCATGTGATTTTATTAAGTATCGAACAAGTTATGAGCCGATCTCTACGGTTGCGCAGGCTGAAATTTAGAGAATTGGTTTTTGGTCTAAGTTTGAGTTTTATTTTGATAAGTTTAAGGCTAGTGTATGACATTATGTTGTATTTGGAACTGTTATGGCCAGGTTTATTAATCCTAAGATTGAGTCGAGGATCACTTGGTAATTAGCTAACGGTTTGAGGTACGTTGAAATGCGTTTAATCATGACGTCTGGCAAAGACGTGTAATGATGCTAATGTATGGCCTTATATGTCATTATTTGATTTATATGACTTATTTGTCACTATATGATTCTTATGTGACTATATTACATGATGAATGTCTTGGATTACATGATATGTGAAATTACATGATTTGTATATACTTTCACATGAGATTGCATGATATATTGAGTTGCATATGTCATTTGATGCATAAATGATTCATGGGCATATCATATTGATCTATCATACCTTTGATATCCATGATTTGACTGAGTTGACTTACTCTGAGTGTCGGGTACGACGAGCATGGCGATGACAGGCAGTATAGGTAGTAACTGTAGTCACGTGCAGGTGCGACCGAACCTAGACACGAGGGATGGATGCAGTAACGTACATAGGATGAGTTTTCCTAGCGCAATGTACGTATACTGTCACCCTCTGCTCGAGCTTTGATGATTTGATGATACCTTCCTTTGGACTCCGATTTTGGTATCTTGATATTCGATTCCTTGTACCCATTCATACATCGCATTCATACATGGTATGCATTGCATGATACTTTGTCATTTGACATGATTGATTTATTTCTCGTACTGGGGTACTGACCCCCTTTGTGGGGGCTGTCATGTCTTTTATTGTTCGGGCATGATAGGCTTTACAGGAGGACATGGTGACGATGCTTACAGCGACGCATCGAGAGATACCAGAGCTCCTTGAGAGCGAGCTCAGGTTTATATTTTATGTTTTGTGTCCCAGTAGTTGTTAGAATATTTTTACTTATGTTTTAAATTACCGGGGTATGCCCCGAGTATCTGTATTTTAATTATTCTACTACTGGTTGATGATATACTTGATATGGATGTTATGCTCAACATGTTAAATTGGAAACTGGAATTACGTATTTTCAGTATCACTATATATGTATCACCTAAAAGCGAAAAAATTTTAGGGCCATTTGATAAGACCTTTGAAATAAATCTTCCGCTGTTTACATTTGAAATTAATCATTATGTGTTAATTAAACACCACATTAGGATCGGGCCCTCACATTATGGTATCAGAGCATATATCTGGGATATGCTCGAACTAGAGTTAGGACACTGAGAATAGACACAAATGAATTGTTTGTGCATGTGTCTGACTATGTGATTTTATATGCTCTTGCCTGCTATGTTTACATGTTCGATAATGAGATTTATGCATGTAATGGATTATTAAGCAGGGATAATTAGAGGTTATATCTCTAAGTATTTTAATATGCTGATTTGCGTATAATGTAGAGAATTTGAATGCTGAGTCGCATATCATCTAGAGATTTTGAATGCTGACTTGCAGACAATCTAGAGAAATTGAGAAGTTTATTTGTCAGCACTGATAGTTGCTGACCGGATGATGATGTAGAATAAGTGATGAGAACAGCTCTGACTTGAGATTGTATATGATGTTTTGATTTTATGATGGACAGTTAGTGTTTGGACAGGTAGCAGCGGTACACACTTTAAGAGCTATCTATCGAACCTATAGACACTATAAACTGTTAATTGCACTATAACTTAGTGATAATGTGTCTATTATTGGAAATTGTGTTTATCACTTTGGGACTTATCATTGTGATTAGTGGGACGACACTAGAACTAATTAAAACGCTTTGTGTTGATCGACATCAGTAATTTAAGTCTGATGGACCAAGGTTATATGTATGAGTTTACGTCAAAACCTGTGTACGCCAAGATGAGAATTTAGAACTTGAGAATATTGGAATTAACGATTTTTCAATTGAAGGATCGAGTATAGTTGTTGTGAGAAACAACAAGAATTGGTTGACTGAGGACTTGGATTGGGGGACTGTCGTAATTCAGTTCTAGTTTATATGTCCAACTTATGAATAAATACTACAATATGAACTATTCTAGATGAGAGTATCTAGAGTAATGGAAGTGATGGAAGACGAGTGTTCCCTCTTGTTGACACGGGGAAGAATGTTTACGTGAAAGCCATGCTGATTACATGAAAAATGATAATCGATTATCGTGGACTTGAGAAATGGAAATATCTGCTTAATCTCGATAACTATTCACTAGTGAAGAGATTAGATATCGACTGAAGAATAAGACGCTGATGTGGTGCGAAGTAGTTAAAACTGGATTAAAGATTAATGAAGTGACTATCATTGGGATAATCCAAGTAGTCCTAGAAAAGTTTCAGAAGTATCACTCAAATTTATCCAGCTTCAGTAGTTCTAAAGGGACTATGAGATTGTAGAATACCAAACTTTTCGAGGTCACTGTGGATGTAAATATCTACTGATCTATTTGAAAGAATAATAGGAACTGGTATCGATTGTGGCCAGTCAGAGCATGTCTGTTACTTACTCGGGAACAGATTCAACCATAACAACAAATACCCTGAGGTAGAGGTAGATATCAGAGTGGTTATTTTTTTCTACCACTCAGTTCCAGCAGCAGTTAATTACCTGCAGACTAGAGGTAATACCTGATAGTTATTTATGGTTTCCCAACAGACCAGAGAGTATACCTTGATAGAGGATACGGTTAGAGATGCTTCAATACTAGTGATCACAGATACATGTCATGTATTTGATCACACTGCACAAGTGTTATTGAGACAAAAAGCTTTGTTTTTATACATTGCATCAAATGTGCATCAGTTATTATGATTTGGAAAATACACCAGCAGTGATAATTATTCTATCCACACTTGTAATAGTGAACTGCATATTACAATTTGTTGATAGTGTTGTGGATTTGAATTAAATGATGTTGTCGAAATATAGTTTTGATTGTATCAAGTGTATGGATACTCTGATAAATTTTGAGATATAGGAAGTTGATTTTATGGTGTAATGAATTTTCGACTGTTTTGTGACCCCAAAATGAAATATTGATAGCCACGAATAGTAAGCTAAGATACTGATAGTATCAGCTATGGAAATATTGTTGTTGCGGTATTTGGAAAATGAAGGATATTTGATAATAATCAGTTGATACTCCAGGAAGAGTCGAGGTTGACTGATATCTTAATGGTAAGGAACTTACCGAGATTTTCCTGAGGAAATAATAGAATCTCCACTAAAGAAGGAATTCGATTTTAACTTTTTGTTGATGTCAAACAATAGATTAAATATCAAAAGCATTGTACGGACTGCCATCAACAGATTTGACAGATGCAGAAGATAATTGCAGAATCTCCTTGATACGAGTACATATGTTTGAGTATGTCACTTGAGGAAACATCAGCATTGTTCTTGAAGAAGAAAAATGATATTATGAAGATGTGTATTGACCAAAGACAGTTGAATCGGGCTACTGTCAAGAATAAATACTCACTGCCTAAGATCTATAAGTATTTGATCAGTTGTAAGGAACTTCGATGTATAAGAAGAATGATTTTAAATCTGGTTACCATCTGTTTAAGTCAGAAGAGAAAATGTTCTATAGGCAATTGATCAAACCAGATATAGGCATTTTGAATTTTTGGAAATGTCGTGTGGTCTGACAACTATACCGGTAGAGTTATGAATTTGATGAAGAAAATTTTCCGTAACTTTTGGGCGGAAGTGTAATCATATTCATCAGTGGTATACTAGTGTATACGAGATCCGGAAGGAACTACACAAAACACATGTGATTGATTTTTCAGACGCTTCGTGAAGCTCAAAGGGTGTACCAAGTTATTGAAATGTAAATCTTTGTTGAATCAAGTGTTGTTTTGGGATAGGTGATATCATCTCACCAGATACCTGTTGATTTCAGTAAAGTAAAGATAGTACTAATTTGGCCAAGACCAATCATTGTACTCAAGATGAAAAGTTTTATGAATTTTGACAGATACTACAGGCTTTTACGGAAGGATATTCTAGGATAGCCTGTCTTATGAACCAATTGACCAAGAAGAAATTTGAGTTTCATTTGGTCAGATGAATGTGAAAGCGGTTGTCATAATTAAAATGGAAGTGAACTACAGCCCCAATGTCGATGTGGTTAACTGGTTCAGGGAGATATGTAGTTGTTCAAATACGTATGTCAAAGATTTTAAGATATGTTCTAATGTATCATGAAAAGATGATTGCATATTCTTGAGATATAAGCGATGACTGGATTTATTAAAGAATTTGACTTTGATTGTCAATATAAATCAAGGAAAATGAAACTAATAGCAGATGCACTGAACCTAAAAGTGCAAGGTGCAATGGTAGCATCGATGTTTGCTTTGCAGTTTGAAAACATCTGATTTTGACGATCGGAAAGACTCGAAGGACAGACCCATACAGATATTGAGTTAAGAAATCAACCAAGTAAATATGCCATTTAGTGGTGGTTGCGAATGAACAAAATCAGTATATAGCATCGAATTTTACTGATTTGAAAGACGTATTACAACAGAAAGCACACTATAGAGAACATAGTGTTATTCTGGGAATGATGAGATGTATCATTCTCGAGATCCTATTTATGATGAGATGGTATACAGAAAGAAATTTTTGAATTTTGTGGCAAATTGTTTGACATGCCAGCAGGTCAAGATAAAAATACGAGACCTAATGGGATAGTACAGGATTTGTAAGTACCACAATGAATTTGGTAAATTTCTAGTTTTGAGTTTTATAGCTCAAATATTTTACAAACAGAGATTGTGAAAAAGTTGAATCGGAATTGATTGACTATTCAATACAAAATATTGATTTCATATGATAGTCTATATGTCTATGAGAAAACGACATGTTTAAGATGTGGTTTAGTTGCAGTGAGTTTCTGTAACAATTGTATCTGATAGAGATCAAGGATACTATCCAATGAACAATTTGCAGAATGTCATGGGTACTAAGTTAGCAATGAGTATGGCTTAGTATATCCATACTGATGAATAAACTGAGAAAATATCGACTTTGGAAGTTATGTCTCGATTAATAGTGATGAATTTAGTGAGAATTGACAAAAGTCACTATTCAATAGTAGAATTTTCCTATAAATTTAAATTTCAGATAACTTTTGGGATGACATCGGTTGAGGTTTTGTAGAGCCAGAATTGCTGATCGCTGATATGCTGAGATGAAAATGATAAGGAATATTTTTTTTGGTATAACTTGAGATTGTTGAGAAAATGCTAGGAACAAAAAAATTTCCGCGAATACAATTGAAATTGGCTTAAGGTGAGCAGATTTGCTACGCCAAAGAGAAATATATCGTTACACTTCGAGTTGAGAATCAGGTAAATATGAAGATATTACCTTTGCGATGATCAATATGATTCGTTAAGTGAGGTATGATGTTGCCTCGATATTTGAACTTTGTGGAATCTTAAGAGAAATTTGATTATGTGGTAGATCGTTGAGATGACCACAACAGTTGTCATTGATACATGATGATCCTTAAGTATCTATGAATGAGATTGAGACATCTCATATGTTTTGATTTATTGAGTTATACTTGGTTTTGCGATTTCGAGGACGAAATCTTTTTAAGAGGGGAAGAAGTGTAAGGCCCCGATACATATTAATCCGGATTAACGATGATTAAGAAAACCCTGATAATTAAAAGTGCAAACTTTAAATTAAGGTGTCCCGACTACGATGAGTCAACCAACTAGTGGAACATGTTTTAGTGCATGAGCATGTGCATGATCACATGGCACTTGGAGAACACATGCCACTAATTAATTTAACTCATGTTTAATACATGATTTTGGACCATTGTTCTTGCAAGATAATGATGTATTGACATGTGGATTCCAACATGCATCAAATAAATTAAAAAACATGTCCAAATGGCATAGGAAGCCACGCCTACCATGCAAGATTCATTTTTGGGGGTTGCTTTTTAGCAAGCACTTCCTCTCTCTAATTCATAAAAAGTTTCCTCTTCCTTCTCTCATCCCCATTTTCGAAAATGCAGCCTTTCTTTCACCCCAAATTTCTTTTAAGTTTGTGAATGCATGTCACATGCAATCATAGAATTGAAGAGGCCTTGAGGTGGGAAGCTAGAAACCTCAAGAAATTGTGGGAGTGGAGGCTTGGATTGATCTTTGGTGGAAGTTTTGGGTCTACAAGGGTATGGACTTGTCCTTATTTATTTTTAGTTGGATTTATGGACTTTGGGTCGAAAAATATAGGGAGAACCACAAAAATGTTGGTGTCTTTTTATTAAAACCAGAATCTGCAGAAATGTTGTTGCATGCAGTAGGTAGCTCCGAAATTTCGATTTACCTAACTTCCGATTCTGACTTTGAGCCTCAAACAAAAGTTGTAGATATATGTGTTTTCGTACTGTGGTTAAATTTTGAGACGATTTGGACTTAAAATGAATGCGTTATGATGTTTTTACCACAAGGTGCACAATCTGGAACATGCATGTAGGCGGGTTGCACATGCAGTGTGTTCTTGGTAAATCTGGGCAAACTGTGCTACAATTTTGACCTTGGTGTCTGAATAAAAGTTTTAAACCTTTTCGTTATCTTGCATTATAAACTGGCCTCACATGATTTTGAGTTTATTTGTGCAATCTATGCACTTTTTACTAAAACTGCTCACCCTGCCAAAACAGAGTGTATAGGTATTTCTAAAACTGCCTTACTTTGTTTTGCATGTGCCTCTAGATGAGCGAACTAGCTTCTGTACTTCAAATATGAACTGTAGTACTTTGGGTTTTCGTGATATTCCCACTAGCCTTAAGTCATTTGGACATCATATGAATTTATTACAAATTTTATACAAACATAGGTCAGGATGAAATTTGGTGAATTGTCCTGTTTTTCCAGCAGATTGTTCTTGGCCATTTTACCTAGGCTAAATGAACGAATTTGAAGATGAGTTGAACTGATGAAATGTCCATTTTTGAGTTAGCTTTGAAAATAAATTGGACCCATGTGATTTTATTAAGTATCGAACAAGTTATGAGCCGATCTCTACGGTTGCGCACGCTGAAATTTAGAGAATTTGTTTTTGGTCTAAGTTTGAGTTTTATTTTGATAAGTTTAAGGCTAGTGTATGACATTATGTTGTATTTGGAACTGTTATGGCCAGGTTTATTAATCCTAAGATTGAGTCGAGGATCACTTGGTAATTAGCTAACGGTTTGAGGTACGTTGAAATGCGTTTTATCATGACGTCTGGCAAAGACGTGTAATGATGCTAATGTATGGCCTTATATGTCATTATTTGATTTATATGACTTATTTGTCACTATATGATTCTTATGTGACTATATGACATGATGAATGTCTTGGATTACATGATATGTGAAATTACATGATTTGTATATACTTTCACATGAGATTGCATGATATATTGAGTTGCATATGTCATTTGATGCATAAATGATTCATGGGCATATCATATTGATCTATCATTCATTTGATATCCATGATTTGACTGAGTTGACTTACTCTGAGTGTCGGGTACGACGAGCATGGCGATGACAGGCAGTATAGGTAGTAACTGTAGTCACGTGCAGGTGCGGCCGGACCTAGACACGAGGGCTGGATGCAGTAACGTACATAGGATGAGTTTTCCTAGCGCAATGTACGTATACTGTCACCCTCTGCTCGAGCTTTGATGATTTGATGATACCTTCCTTTGGACTCCGATTTTGGTATCTTGATATTCGATTCCTTGTACCCATTCATACATCGCATTCATACATGGTATGCATTGCATGATACTTTGTCATTTGACATGATTGATTTATTTCTCGTACTGGGGTACTGACCCCCTTTGTGGGGGCTGTCATGTCTTTTATTGTTCGGGCATGATAGGCTTTACAGGAGGACATGGTGACGATGCTTACAGCGACGCATCGAGAGATACCAGAGCTCCTTGAGAGCGAGCTCAGGTTTATATTTTATGTTTTGTGTCCCAGTAGTTGTTAGAATATTTTTACTTATGTTTTAAATTACCGGGGTATGCCCCGAGTATCTGTATTTTAAATATTCTACTACTGGTTGATGATATACTTGATATGGATGTTATGCTCAACATGTTAAATTGGAAACTGGAATTACGTATTTTCAGTATCACTATATATGTATCACCTAAAAGCGAAAAATTTTTAGGGCCATTTGATAAGACCTTTGAAATAAATCTTCCGCTGTTTACATTTGAAATTAATCATTATGTGTTAATTAAACACCACATTAGGATCGGGCCCTCACAGAATGTGTTTGTTAATATGCTTAAAATGTGATTCAAGTGTGGGTCTAAGTCTTGTTAGTGGGTGAAAATGACTAACTTTTATGGCTTGTAGCCATTGTAATATTTTGGTGGGTGTTGGGCTATGGTGTGGATTATATTACCTTTAGAGGCATGTATGGTATGTGTTAACATGGAATAGAATTTATGGTGATGTATATGCTTGAATGTGTAGCATAGCATGTGTTATTGATTTATGTCACCTTGTTGAGTTACTACTCTTAGTAGTGAGTTCTAAATCAAGAATTTTGGAATCCAATGCATCTTTAAATTGTTAAAGTTGAATTTAATCAATAAATGACTTTATCTTGGGATTAAGGGAATTAGATTTAAAAGGGTAGAATCTTGTATCTACATGGATCCCTTCTTTCGTGTCTTGGTTTGAATCACCTCGGTGTGGGTTTGAATAATTGTGGAACATGTTATTTGACTTAATTGGATTGTTATAGTTAGACACTAGTTGGATATTATTATGCATACACCCTTGCACTTCCTTTCCCTCGATTGAACTGGTGTGTCTAGTGAACTGCTATGTGAGTTAGGCGTGATCTTGCACGTATGGGTGTGTGTATCCCGCATCATGTGTGTGATGTAGCGGATGGTGGGATATGATGGGGTTTTGCATTACCAATGTTATATCATGATTAATGTGAGGATGTGTGCATCCAAAGTATGGATTATGATTTGATTCATAATATTGAGTTATTGATTTGTGATATGGAAATGAAAGTAAGAACTATTTGATGGATGTTCATTGCTCGGATTATGAGCTAATATTGAATTGATGTTCGATATAGACTCTACAGGAGACTTCGGACGTTGATGATAGCTCGTTCATGTTGTCTACTATAAGGTACGTGGTGACGTACGAGCAGGTATATCTAGTATCTATACATTCATGTATACATGCAATTTTGAATATGATGTTTCAGGTAAGTGTTTGACTTTAACAAATGAGTTTCATATACGAGTTATGGGGGACACGTAGTGGTACGTGATCCAATTATACTAGTTGAGTATTAATGCCTTGGGCATGAGCATTATGAGAAAGTGTCGAGAATGAAATAGTGGGATAACCAGGTTTACATTGATGTTGAATTATTTATGTTGAGCATAAATGATACATTGTTGTTGTATTGAATTCATAGTGTTGTTGGGTATCATATTTTCAATGATAATACTGAACTTGACATTATGAAAGTGCGTGAGTTTGAAACAGGAACAGTGTGTGGAAGCTATACAGATTCGGAATTGTACAGGGAGTATATTTTATGAGTTTTGAATAATCTAAATTGTTGCATTATGATTTTGTATGTTGATTTGTGATTGAATATTGAGTTGGAGTGTGCTCACCCTGTGTGGGGGTTGTTTCTGTTGAAACAGGTACGATAGGTACGATGCTGCCTTGGAGTGCTAGGCTCGAACCTTGTTGGATGATGCTTCCAGAAGCATAGTATGAGATTGAGCCGATATACGAGATCGAGCGGTTGGTAATTATACTAAATATGCATCCGGATGTGTATCCGTTATTCGTTGCTCTTCTGTGAGCACTTGTATCTGTATATGGACTGTATAAGGGTGTTGAAACCCACTTTTATTGTCTTATTAGTGTGGTGTCTTCCCTAGCTGGGAATTTACTTAGTGTTTCTATTTTCTGTTTAGTATTGCGTTGTCCCTGGTCGGGAGTAAGTTGTGTGATATGTTTTTATTTCCGGATAGCTCAGTTTGTGGGGAGACTCTGCCCAAATTTTTTATAAAAACCCACAAGGTAAAGAGTGGTGTAATGGGGATGGTATTGGGTGAAACCCCTGAGCCTATTTGTTGGTGGAAATGATCATATAATGTTGAACATTATTTATGTCATGGGATTATGGGAAACATGTAATGATCCTTTTTATAGAATGAAAAGAAAAATAAAAAATTTATACACATACGACGTCATAAATGAACTAATGACGAGTTTAGGTGTTGGGGCCTTACACTTGCATGGTAGTATAATGTAGCCCCAAGCATGTTTTTTTGGGCATGATTTACGTTTATGGTGGTAAAATTGTTGACTTGAAAGTTGGTGCTCGAAAATCTGGAAATCGCGAAGGAAAACAGAGCTACCGATCGATCGCTGCTGAAGGAGCGATCGATCGCTCGAGACCAGAAAGGATTGGCGATCGATCGCCACAATAGCGCGATCGATCACTGAGGTCCAGTAGCCTTTGGCGATCGATCGCAGATAAAGGGCGATCGATCGCTAATTTAAATTTTTTGAATAATAAGACAGTAGCATCTCGCGATCGATCGGAGCTGAGTAGCGATCGATCGCGAGATGACAAATTTTGGCAAATTGTTATATTTGATTTGTTTTTGGTATTGGATTGTATTGAAGCATCTAATATTGTGTTGTACACTTGTGTAGAACCATCACAGGTAGCCACACAATGCATGGGGTAGAGCCCTGCAACTGAAGATATTTTGGAAAGGTACGTAAGCGACGTACGGGCACCCAACGGTAACATGCATTATATGTTTATTAATTTGACACACGATAGATGCAAGTATGTATCAGTTTATGCATTGTGAGTGTGATACATGTTGATTATGCATTATAGTTGCATATGTATGTTGTGGAACATTTGGTGTGTATTCCACGAGTCACGGTTATCACAGTGATGATTTTAATGCTTGCCGCTACTATGCCGCTAAAATGTGAAGCGAGGGTGTGGAGGTCCGCTTGCACATTGAAGCGAGGTTTGCCATATGAAGCGAGGTTAGAAATGCCGCTTATATGATGAAGCGAGGGGGGGTCCACTTGCTCTAAAGTTATGAAGCGAAGGGCATTAAAATTAACTGATGATGAACTGACTAAGGATTGATTTCAAGATTTAAGAAGTGAAGTTATGTCATGACATTTGTTTAAAATCGTAATATCAATTATTGATTTAATTATGAGTATGGTACAGGGACAACCAAAATGGGCATTTTAAATGCATTGGAATTCAGGATGTATTTTATATCTATGGTTATGCATTTACGCTTTACATTCATATTATGTTGAATATGAATTACCATGTGCTCATGTGTTGGGGGTTGTCTTTGTAAGTGCTTTTGACATGGAGAACCAGGGTCGGGGTTGATACGCTGAGCTGTAAGGAGTGCTACAGGATTAGCAGAATAGAAATTACTTTTGTATAGCTTCTACATAGTGTAGACTAAAACTTTAGTTTAGTACACTTTTCTTAGGAATGTATCTAATTCCTTTTGAACTTCTTTGGTACTGTAACTCTTAAGCTCGGGATTATCAACACGGCCTAATACTCTGATTTCTGAATGATTAGTTCTCTTAATTGCACCTTAGAATCTTGTTTAGATAACGGGGTCTCACATTTTGGTATCAGAGCAGTGGTTAGAGAACCAGGGAACGAGCGAATGGTAGCCTTTAGAAACAAGTTGGTTAGGTATTCATTGGTGGGCATGTTTATACTTGTGATGCATATTTTGTGTATAAGTTGTCATACTAACATGCTTTTGAATATTTCTCATATTGTTATCTAACGGCTTGAATTACGAACTGCTTTTGGTATTGTTGTTAACCCTTATGTTACAGCATGGCGGCTATTAATCCGGAGAACCTCAATGAAGAAGTAGGAGATGTGGGCAGTATAAATGCGAGTATTGCTCAGACGAATCCTTTACCGCCACCTGCGGTGGGCATGGAGCCCAATGCACAGATATTACTACCAGGAGAACTTAGTCTGACTCAGTTCTTGAGCTATCATCCGCCGCTATTTGAAGGGACTGAGACTGGGGAAGCAGCCGAGGAATGACTAGAGAGACTGGAGCAGATATTTGTGTCAGCGCCCTGTGCACGGACTGCCTGGCTGAGGTTGACAGAGTTTCATCTGGCGAAAAAGTCTTCCATGTGGTGGAAAACAACAGTTATGGAGCTGAGGGCTCATGGTATGCCAGTAGATTGGACTGTGTTCAGGACCCGGTTCCTTAACCAGTATTTCTCCGCCGCTGCCAGACAAGTAAAAGAAGATGAGTTCACCAACCTGAAGTAGGGCAGCATGACTGTATCAGATTATGCCATGCAGTATTCTTCACTGTTGAGGTATGTACCTCATATCGCTGTGAACGGTCATGCCAAGATGAGGCATTTTCTGAAGGGACTGAGCCTAGAGTTATTTGACCGGGTTGTCTCTAACAACCCCAGCTCATTCGATGATGCCCTGACTAGAGCAGAGCTGGCAGAGATTGGGGTTAGCGTGTACAAGGAAGCTGTACCTCCTTTCGTACCACAACAGAGACCGGTTGTTGACAGCCTGAGGCCACGAGGAGGCCAGTTTAAGGCTCGTGGGGCTTCTTCATCTCCTAGATTTGGTGGGAAGAAATTTCAGAATCAGAAGCAAGGCAATCGGGGACCAGCACAGGGAAGTAGAATAGGAGGGAACAAATGTGACAACTGTGGAGGATCTCACTTGACACGAGACTGTCGAGGCTGTTATACTTGCGGCAAGATGGGCCAACTGGCTTGGGTTTGCCCCAATCGGGGAGGTCAGGCAGACTTTGGGCCGAACTGGCCAAGATTTGACGCCGGGATGGTACCACAGAGACAGCTGTTTGCACCCCGACCGTAGGGAGATCAGGCAGCAGGGCCGCCGCAGGGTCAAGTATATGCACTGACTCGAGAGTAGGCAGAGGCAGCTCCGGAGGAGGTGATTGCTGGTACGTGCTACTTACTTACGTACCCTGCATTTATTTTGGTAGATACAGGTGCTTCTCATTCTTTCATATCTTCTGCTTTTGTGGAGAAACACCATATGTGTTCTTCTCTGTTGCCCACGCCTCTTATGGTCACGACACACACGGGAAAGCATGTGATTGCGGATCGACTATTATCTGATTGCCTCATTTATTTTGAGGGCAATGATCTGAGGGCTGATCTGATTTTGTTGGATATGGCAGATTTTGACTGTATTGTCGGTATTGATGTGTTGAGCAGATATCAGGCCATGGTTGATTGCCGACAGAGGATGGTGCATTTTCTGTCTGATCAGGGGTTTCAGTGGACCTTCTATGGGGACGGCTCTCGTCCAAGGATTCCTTTGATTTTGGCAGTTAAGATGTCACGGTTGCTAGAACGCGGTCACACATGCTATCTTATTTATGCCATGGACGTATCAGAGGAAAAGGAAGAGTTGAGGATCGAGGATATACCACTAGTTGCGGAATTCACCATGTGTTTCCTGATGAGACTCCAGGATTTCCGCCGATCAGAGATGTTGAATTGGAGATTGAGTTACTGCCAGGGACATCTGCTATTTCCCGTGCCCCTTATAGGATGGCACCGGCAGAGCTGAGGGAGCTGAAAGTGCAGTTGCAGGAACTCCTCGACAAGGGGTACATTCATCCTAGTGTATCGCCTTGGGGTGCGCCAGTCTTGTTCGTGAAGAAAAAGGATGGTTCGATGCGCCTGTGCATCGATTACCGTCAGTTGAATAAAGAGACGATTAAGAACAAGTATCCCCTTCCGAGGATTGATGATTTATTTGATCAGCTTCAGGGCACAAAGCTTTACTCGAAGATTGACTTGAGGTCAGGCTACCACCAGATACGAGTTAGAGCTTATGACATACAAAAGACAGCTTTTCGGACTCGGTATGGGCACTACGAGTTATTAGTGATGCCGTTCGGGGTGACGAATGCCCCGGCTGTCTTTATGAGCCTGATGAATAGAGTGTTTCAGAAGTATCTTGATCAGCTCGTGATCATATTTATTGACGACATTCTGGTTTATTCAAGAAGTAAGGAGGAGCATGCCAATCATTTGAGGACGGTGCTTCAGATCCTCAGAGATCATCAGTTGTACACCAAACTCAGCAAGTGTGAGTTCTGGCTGAACAGCGTAGCATTTCTGGGTCATATTATCTCTAGTGAGGGGATATCAGTAGACCCCAGGAAGATAGAGGCAGTTATGGATTGGTCTACGCCTACTACAGTTCCTGAGATCCTAAGTTTTCTTGGTTTGGCTGGGTATTATCGACTCTTCGTCGAAGGGTTTTCAAAGATTGCCAAGCCATTGACGCAGCTAACTCAGAAGGGAGTTCAATTCTTTTGGTCGGAAGCTTGTGAGCAGAGCTTCCAGGAGTTGAAGCACAGATTGGCTTCAGCACCAGTATTGGTGATTCCCAGGGAGAACAAGCGGTTCGTTCTCTATACTGATGCACCCTGATAGGGTTGAATATTACGCGTTTTTATTCTATGACATGTATATGTTTTCGTGTTGATTCTTGGATTATATTACGCTTTTTGGTATTTATTTGCTTGTTTCAGGAAAATAGGTCGGAAATGGTAGAAATGAGCTAAAATGAAGAAAACGGGTGAAATCGAGGCGAAAAAAGAGAAAAAGAGAAGAATTCAGATTTTGCAAAGCACCGGTTGATCGAGAATATTTCTCGGTCGATCGATCCGGGCAGAGAATTCAGCAACAAGCGAAGTGTCGATCGATCGGAACCAAAATTTTGATCAATCGATCGAGGCAGAGAGTTTAAAATGCTGAAATGAACAGTGCACCGATCGATCGAACAATCTTTTCGATCGATCGATACGCGAATTTTTAAAAAATCTTATCTTCCATATTTGATGGATTCTCGGTGGTTTTAAAAAGGGAGATCATTTTCCATATAGAAAGACATCATAGCAGAGAGGGTAGAATGCCAAAAATTATCAAAAGAGAACCCTAGTACCCGCCGAGAAGAACCCGAGGAAAAGCCATCTTCCTCCGTTCTTCGTCCGAGCTTGAGCGAGCCATTTCCGGAGTGCAAGGAATGAGCAAGAGAAGAGATTACGGTGCAACGCGCAGATTTGTTCCCACATTTATCGTATTTCTAAACTCTGATTTATTTGATCTTCATATTCATTTGATGTTTTTGAGGTTGAGAGACAATTAAACATCTCATTTATTTGATTTGAATTGAATTGAGTTTATTTTATCGAGTTTGAGTATAATTGTGTTTGAGTTATTGATTCGAATGTGTTTGAGTGGATTATATGCTTAATGATATCAAAGCCTAGCTAACTTTGATTGAATTTGTGAGTTATAACCGAGATCGAGAGATAACGTTATAATACTCTACAATAATTCATGATGTATGTTTAAGATTGAGATAGAGAGATAAAATCACATACGTGAGCACTTTGAATCGAGAGATTTAGAGTAACTAGGTTTTGAAGATTTTTGCATTATCGGATTAGTAAATAAGTGAACGAGCGTTACTTGTTCTAAGTTGATATTAGTTTCTATACAGCTCGAGAAAGTGTATTGAATAACAGCGAAAGCCTTTCACCTTAAGAATCGATTGTTTAGTAGTTGCTTATTCAAATGAATCATTGACGAAAACACAGTTGAACGAAGAGCTAGATAAATTTCTCGAGCGAAATTCCTTTGCATATCCGGAAGCCATTTATTTTATTTATTCCTGTTTTATTTGGGTTCTTTAGTTCTAAAGTTGCATTAGTTAATCTACCCCTTTTTAACCGTAGGCTAAATATAATTTTACTAGTTTTATTTGGTACTTATACGTTAGTCCCTTTGGATTCGACAACCCTTACTTTCATTTAACTATACTAAAACTTGACACCGTGCATTTGCGGTAGAATCGCTACACTCATAAATAAATTGTTTAAAATAAAGAGCGGTCAAGTTTTTGGCGCCGTTGCCGGGGACTATTCTGTATAATATCATACAAGATTAGTTAATTGTAATTTTGCCAATTTGTACTATTTTATTTTTGTTTTTCTTTTTCGTTTTCGTTAGTTGTTTTTTGTTTTTGATTTTGTATTTTTGTTGTTGTCTCCTTTTGTCTGATCCAGTACAGGAACCATTTCTCTAGTGCATGCTCAGAAGAGAAGAACCCATTCTCGAGCCATTTGATCCTGAAATAGAGAGAACTCTACTTAGAAGACTACGAGAAGCTCGAGCAATGGCCGACAATAACGATGCACAAAACCCGAGATCGACGATGGACTTTCCACAACCAGCATTCCATGGATCTTTATCCAGCATTACTAGGCCGACAATCCAGGCGAATAACTTCGAGATCAAGCTTGCAATTATCCAAATGATACAGCACTCTGTAATGTTTGGGGGAGCTGCCTCTGACGATCCAAACACTCACATCTCCAACTTCTTGGAGATCTGTGACACTTTGAAACATAATGGCGTCTCTGACGACGCCATCAGGTTAAGGCTCTTCCCTTTTTCATTGAGAGACAAAGCTAAATCTTGGTTAAATTCATTACCTGCAGGATCGAATACAACATGGGAGGGGATGACTAAAGCATTCTTATCAAAGTATTTCCCCCCTTCCAAGACGGCAAAAATGCGGAACGATATCACAACGTTCGGGCAATTCGACCCCGAGAGTTTATACGAGGCGTGGGATCGTTTCAAAGATTTATTGAGGAGATGCCCACATCACGGTCTACCCATCTGGCTACAGGTACAGACTTTTTACAATGGTTTGTTTTCTACTAACCAATCAATGATAGATGCAGCATCTGGGGGATCGATAATGCTGAAGACACCGGAAGAAACATATGACTTATTGGAGGAAATGGCGTCCAATAGCTATCAGTGGCAATCGGAAAGGAACACGCCACAGAAACCAATAGAAGTCCATCAAGTAGATGAGATTACTGCCATTTCGGCTGAGTTGGAAGCTATGAACCGGAAGATAGATAGCATGGGTGCAGCAGCGATGCAAGCTCAAGCTGTCTTCTGTGATTTATGTGGAGGCGTTCATCCGAGCATTGAGTGCCAAGCAGGTAACCAATTTAATCAAACTACTGAAGCTGTGAATTTCATAGGGAACAGGCAGCAAAACAATCCATACTCGAACTCATACAACCCGGGGTGGAGGAACCACCCAAATCTGAGGTGCTCAATGTAGGGTTTTCCTACCTTAATATCATTTAGTACACATAAATTGGGCAGAACATGCATTTATAACCTCTTAAGGGTTCCGGTTGTAGCTTGAGCTAAGGAGATTACAGGCCAAAATAAAGTTTTCAAAAGTTATTTAATTACATTCCCAATAAAGAATGTTAAAGCTATAGATTTACACTACTCCTAGAGTAGAGACTATCAAAATCCTGCATCCTACGTTCATCATGCTCCCTTTAGCTCACTTCCTCAACCCGACCCTAGGCCCTTGGTCCAAAAGTGTACCTACAGGGATAACACATCGTGAGCATACACATTTTTACTTAACATCATATAAAAGCATACAATAATGCATAACATCTTAGTTAAGTAAAGGTTATTGGTCGTCCTTCGACTTCCTTATTATCCCTGACTCTTATTCATATATTAGGGCGTCTTACCCCATTGTATGGCATCTTACCATATCATCATCATCGTGTGGCATCTTACCACGTGGGCATCTTACCCAATCGTATGGCGTCTTACCCACTCGCATACTTTGGGTGGCATCCTACCACATGGGCGTCTTACCCAATCATACACGTCGTATGACCTTATCATAAACTTCGTCATTATAGACGTCCTCATAAACATCATCATCATAGACATCATCATAAGCATCATCATCGTAACGTCATCATAAGCATCATCATCGTAACATCATCATAAGCATCATCATCATAAATATCATCATAGACATCATCATCATAAATATCATCATAGACATCATCATCATAACATCATCTTAAACATCATCATAATAGGTAAGGGTATGGTTTACCGTCCGATGCTCGTACGTCTCTTACGTACCTTAATTTCAAAAGAAGGAGAAATCGTAGACTTTATCTCCTTGAAGTCGTGGGTACCTGGGACGGTTCTACATAACCATACAAATTGATATTAGAAGCTAAATATAGTCCAATATCCAAAAATCCCACAAAAATATCAAAAATCCATTTTTTTACAGCTCGCGATCGATCGCTGCCCAGGCGCGATCGATCGCGAGATCGCACTGGACGAGGGGCAAAAATTCCTTCCTTGGCGATCGATCGCCACTTTTGGCGCGATCGATCGCCAGCCTCGCCGATCGATCGCCCAAGAGTGGCGATCGATCGCCAAACGCTACTGGCGGGCACTCGAGGCTCGCGATCGATCGCCAAGAACGGGCGATCGATCGCCGAGTGCTGTGCTTCGAAAATTCGCCATTAATGCTCATTTTTCAAGCTCTTCCTCATGCCACCCAAAATAAAACTTCTTAACAACTTCAATAACATTATAATCCACTAAAACCAACATAAAACACTTCAAAAATCATACCCCAACCATAAACAACATATACCCAAACAAACCCACATAAAACATCAAAAACATAACCCATTTCAACACCAAACATCATGAAACTTATAGGAATGGTTCCATACCTCTTGTAGGCTCCAAATCCTAGCAAAAATCACACAAACAAAGTTTTTGTGGAACTTTTCTTCTCCTCTTTTGGTGGAACTCGAAAATGGGTAGGGTTTGGGATTTGGGAAGTGATTTGGGGATTTTTTTTATAAAGTGAAAGGTAAAGGGGTTAAAGTGATGGGTAGAGGATTTAAAAAGGGGGGTTACTTTAACTTAATTAAAATTGTACCCCAAACTTAACATGATGTAAAAATGCTCCAACATAGTATTTTAAAGGCATTTTACAAGAATGCTCCAAACTTCATCTAAAATCACATCCTCCTCATATTTAATAATTAACACAATTAAATCATGTTAACATCTTAATACCCAACACATAAATCCATCAACACATGATACATCATATAAACATAATTAATGCCTTACTTGGAATTAATTAATTTCGGGGCATCACATTACTCCCCTACTTACAAGATTTCGTCCTCGAAATCGCATGCACTTACCCAAAAGAAACTAAACATAAATCATACCAGAAAATAGTTCGGGGTAATGCTGCATCATATGCCGCTCCGTCTCCCACGTAGCCTCCTCGACACCCCGACGATCCCACTGAACTTTGACCATTGGTATAACTTTGCTTCGTAGTCTGCGATCCTCACGATCCAGAATTCTGACTGGTCGTTCAACGTAGGATCCATCTGAGTCTAACTGCACTTCAGTAGGCTGTAAAACATGAGACGGGTCTGGCTCATACTTCCGTAGCATAGAAACATGGAAAACATCATGAATCCCAGATAAAGACGGCGGTAGAGCCAATCGGTAAGCCAAAGTGCCGATACGCTGTAACACCTCATACGGTCCAACATACCTCGGGGATAACTTCCCCCGCATACCAAAACGAACAACGCCCCTGAAGGGTGAGATTTTCAGGAAGACCTTGTCTCCCACTTGAAATTCTAGCGGCCGTCGCCGCTTATTTGCATAGGCTGCTTGCCTATCTTGGGCCGCTTTCATCTTTAAGCGTATCATCTTAATCTTTTCCTCCATGTCCTTAATCATATCCGGTCCTCCGACCGCTTTACTCGTCAAGTCCTCCCAATACAGCGGTGACCTACATCGTCGTCCGTAAAGAGCTTCAAAAGGGGCCATTTGAATGCTCGCCTGATAGCTGTTATTGTATGAGAACTCTACCAGTGGTATAGATTCTTGCCACGGAGTATCAAACTCCAAAACACATGCCCTCAGCATATCTTCGAGCGTCTGTATAGTACGCTCCGTTTGGCCATCAGTCTGAGGGTGATAAGCTGTAGTTAGTCTCACCGCGGTGCCCAAAGCTGTCTGGAGACCCTCCCAGAAGTGAGAAGTAAACCTTGGGTCTCTGTCAGACACGATCGAGACTGGAACCCCATGCAACCTCACTACATCCCGTACATACAATTGGGCCATCTTTAGATACGTGAAAGTCATACTGTAAGGGATGAAATGAGCCACCTTCGTCAGCCTATCCACGATCACCCAGATCGCATCAAATCCAGAGGCCGACCTTGGCAAGTGGGTCACGAAATCCATAGATATATGCTCCCACTTCCACTAGGTACTTCCAAGCTCTTCAGCTCGCCACCAGGCCTCTGTCTTTCTGCCTTTACTTGTTGGCAGATTAAACATCTCTTAACAAAACTGATCACATCACGCTTCATGCGTCTCCACCAGAATTGACCACTCAGGTCCTTATACATCTTTCTTCCTCCGGGGTGAATACTGAACCGACTACTGTGAGCCCGTTCTAAAATTCCTTTACGTAACTCTGGTGCATCTGGGACTACCCATCGGTCGCCCAGTCTTAATGACTCATCTTCAGCCACTCTAAACTTTGTTGGCTGACCTCGAAGTGCTATTGATGACCATCTCTGCACTTCATCATCCGACCTCTGGGCTTTCCTGATAGCCTCAAATACGTCTGGCTCGGCCAATAAGGTCGACACTCGCACCGGCGACGTGTCTACATCGAAGTCATAGCCCAGATGGCAATAGGAAGTCATCAAAGCTGATAAACACATAACATCCTCAGCAGTGCTCTTCACCTTCCGACTTAAGGCGTCTGCTATTAAATTTGCTTTACCAGGATGGTACTCAATTTCACAGTCATAATCCTTGAGTAAATCCATCCATCTTCTTTGACGCATATTCAGTTCAGCCTGAGTGAATAGAAACTTTAGGCTCTTATGGTCCGTAAAGATGGTAAACGTAGTACCTTAAAGATAATGACGCCAAATCTTCAAGGCGAAAATGATAGCCGCCAGTTCCAGATCATGGACTGGGTACCTGGTCTCATGAGGCTTCAACTGTCTCGAAGCATAGGCTACCACTTGTCTGTCTTGCATCAATACGCAGCCCAAACCCTGCAATGACGCATCCGTGTACAAGGCAAACCTCTTATCCTCAGACGGAATTACCAATACTGGCGCTGTCGTCAAACGACGCTTCAATTCTTGGAAGCTTTCCTCACAAGCTTCGGACCAAAAGAATGGGACTCCTTTCTGAGTCAGCTGTGTCAATGGCTTAGCGATCTTAGAAAATCCCTCGACGAAACGTCGGTAATAACCTGCTAAGCCAAGAAAACTCCGTATCTCGGGTACAGAAGTGGGTGCTGCCCACTCCATCACAGCTTCAATCTTCCTGGGATCCACAGATATCCCTTGGCTAGATATGACATGGCCTAGGAATACCACGCTGTCCAACCAGAATTCGCACTTGCTAAGCTTTGCATACAACTGATGATCCCTGAGGATCTGAAGTACTGTCCTCAAGTGCCGTACATGATCTTCTTTGGTCCGAGAGTAGATGAGTATATCGTCAATGAAAACTATGACGAATTGGTCCAAAAATGGCTGGAACACCTTGTTCATCAAACTCATGAAAACAGCCGGGGCATTTGTCACCCCAAAAGGCATGACTAGGAATTCATAGTGCCCATACCTCGTCCTGAAGGCTGTCTTCTGAACATCCTCTTCTCTTACTCGAATCTGATGGTACCCCGACCTCAGATCGATCTTACTGTAGAGTCTCGTACCCTGCAACTGATCAAACAAATCATCGATCCTCGGGAGTGGGTACTTATTCTTCACCGTAGCTTTGTTCAGTTGTCTGTAATCGATGCACAAACGCATCGATCCATCTTTCTTCTTCACAAATAAAACTGGTGCTCCCCAGGGCGATACGCTAGGGCGTATATAGCCTTTATCAAGGAGCTCTTGCAACTGAATCTTTAATTCCCTTAGCTCCGCTGGTGCCATCCTATAAGGGGCACGAGAAATGGCAGACGTCCCCGGTAATAATTCAATCCCAAACTCGACCTCTCTCGTCGGTGGGAATCCGGGAATCTCCTCCGGAAAGACATCGGGAAATTCCGCCACTACGGGCACATCCTCAACTTTTGCTTCTTCTTTCTTTTCCGTAACATCAACGGCATATATGAGATAGCCTGTATGGCCTCGTTCCAATAACTGTGCCATCTTGACAGCAGATATCAATGGAATTTCTGAGCGAGAACCATCCCCATATAACGTCCATGGAATTCCCATATCAGATTTGAACCGTACTGTCCTCTGCCTGCAGTTCACAACTGCCTGATACCTGTTCAGAACGTCGATGCCCAGAATGCAGTCAAAATCTGACATTCCCAGAACAATCAAATCTGACCTTAGTTCTTTATCCTCAAAATAAATGAGGCCATTGTAGACGATCCGATCAGTAATCATACTTCTTCCAGCGGGGGTCGAGACTATAAGAGGCGTGGGCGACGGAGAAGTGCATATGCTGGTGTCTTTCCACAAAACTTGTTGACACAAAAGAATGTGACGCACCTGTGTCGATCAATATATAAGCAGGGTGCGTAAATAAAAGACACGTACCCGCTATAACCTCCTCCGGAGCCGCTAAAGCTTGCTCCCTTGTCAATGCATAGACTTGTCCTTGAGGTGGCCCCATGGGCTGACCTCCATGCTGACGCGGCACAAATGGGGGTCTGTGCTGTGCTGTCCTATCCGCAGGCCTCCCCGCAGAACCCTGTTGACTTCCCCTGTTGGGAACACTGTCTAGCAAAGTGGCCCTTGTCGCCACAAACATAGCACCCTATACAATCTTTCGTCAGATGTGGTTGCCCACAAAGAGTGCATTGGATCTTCCCAGATCTGTCTCCCTGAGACTGCCCCCTTCCAGATGGGGCATCACTCCTTCGGTTCCCCTTCCATCTATTGTCAGACCTCTTACCACCGAACCTTGACGCCGATGAGTTCCCCCTTGACTTGAATTGATCATTCCTTGGCTTCAAATTATCCGGGGTGGATTTCTGAGAGGGTGCCGGCGGTGGTACAACATCAGGGTATGCACTCACTCCTAGTTCGGCCAGCTCGGCACGTGAGAGTGCATCGTCAAAGCAAGTATGGCCATAAGTGATCACCCTATCGTATAGCTCCGGCCTCAATCCTTTCATGAAATTCCTCATCTTTGCTTGTGTGCTCGTGGCAATGTGAGGCACATATCTGAGCAAGGAGCAGAACTGAAGAGCATAATCCGACACTGACATATTACCTTGCTTGAGGTGAGTGAATTCATCTTCCTTAGCCTGTCGTGCTGCAGCCGAGAAATAACGGTTCAGAAAGCGAGTTCGAAACATTTTCCAGTTAACTTCATGACCTTGAGCCTCTTGCTCTACCACAGTGGTCTTCCACCACATCAGCGCCTTCTTGGCCAACTGGAACTCTGCTAACCGTATCCATGCTGTCTTCGCACATGGGGCTGCCACAAAGATCTGCTCTATTCTTTCCAACCATTCCTCAGCTCGTTCCCTAGTTTCGGTTCCTTCAAAGGTTGGGGGTCGGTAAGCAAGAAACTGAGTTAAGCTTAGCTCCCCTGGCAACAACTGTTGTTCGGCCGGTTCATCATCAAAAGCTGGCGGGGGTAGGGGATTCGTACGCCCCGCGCTTGCATTGACGCTCACTGCGTCACCTACCTCCACGTTTGCTGCCATACTGCAACACAAGGATTAACAACAAGATCCAAAAGCAGTTCGTATAATACTTTGTTAGATAAACAAAACATGTTAGCATAACATCATATACTTCATATGCAACTTATGCACAAAACATGTTCGAAAGTAAGCACCTAGCTAACTTATTGCTAAGGCTACCCTTCACTCATTCCCGGGTTATCTAACCACTGCTCTGATACCACTAATGTAGGGTCTTCCTACCTTAATATCATTTAGTACACATAAATTGGGCAGAACATGCATTTATAACCTCTTAAGGGTTCCGGTTGTAGCTTGAGCTAAGGAGATTACAGGCCAAAATAAAGTTTTCAAAAGCTATTTAATTACATTCCCAATAAAGAATGTTAAAGCTATAGATTTACACTACTCCTATAGTAGAGACTATCAAAATCCTGCATCCTACGTTCATCATGCTCCCTTTAGCTCACTTCCTCAACCCGACCCTAGGCCCTTGGTCCAAAAGTGTACCTACAGGGATAACACATCGTGAGCATACACATTTTTACTTAACATCATATAAAAGCATACAATAATGCATAACATCTTAGTTAAGTAAAGGTTATTGGTCGTCCTTCGACTTCCTTGTTATCCCTGACTCTTATTCATATATTAGGGCATCTTACCCCATTGTATGGCATCTTACCATATCATCATCATCGTGTGGCATCTTACCATGTGGGCATCTTACCCAATCGTATGGCGTCTTACCATATCCTAAACATTGCGTGGCATCTTACCACGGGGCATCTTACCCACTCGCATACTTTGGGTGGCATCCTACCACATGGGCGTCTTACCCAATCATACACGTCGTATGACCTTATCATAAACTTCGTCATTATAGACGTCCTCATAAACATCATCATCATAGACATCATCATAAGCATCATCATCGTAACGTCATCATAAGCATCATCATCGTAACATCATCATAAGCATCATCATCATAAATATCATCATAGACATCATCATCATAAATATCATCATAGACATCATCATCATAACATCATCTTAAACATCATCATAAGAGGTAAGGGTATGGTTTACCGTCCGATGCTCGTACGTCTCTTACGTACCTTAATTTCAAAAGAAGGAGAAATCGTAGACTTTATCTCCTTGAAGTCGTGGGTACCTGGGACGGTTCTACATAACCATACAAATTGATATTAGAAGCTAAATATAGTCCAATATCCAAAAATTCCACAAAATATCAAAAATCCATTTTTTTACAGCTCGCGATCGAGCACTGGACGAGGGGCAAAAATTCCTTCCTTGGCGATCGATCGCCACTTTTGGCGCGATCGATCGCCCAAGAGTGGCGATCGATCGCCAAATACTACTGGCGGGTACTGGAGGCTCGCGATCGATCGCCAAGAACGGGCGATCGATCGCCGAGTGCTGTGCTTCGAAAATTCGCCATTAATGCTCATTTTTCAAGCTCTTCCTCATGCCACCCAAAATCAAACTTCTTAACAACTTCAATAACATTATAACCCACTAAAACCAACATAAAACACTTCAAAAATCATACCCCAACCATAAACAACACATACCCAAACAAACCCACATAAAACATCAAAAACTTAACCCATTTCAACACCAAACATCATGAAACTTATAGGAATGGTTCCATACCTCTTGTAGGCTCCAAATCCTAGCAAAAATCACACAAACAAAGTTTTTGTGGAACTTTTCTTCTCCTCTTTTGGTGGAACTCGAAAATGGGTAGGGTTTGGGATTTGGGAAGTGATTTGGGGATTTTTTTTATAAAGTGAAAGGTAAAGGGGTTAAAGTGATGGGTAGAGGATTTAAAAAGGGGGGTTACTTTAACTTAATTAAAATTGTACCCCAAACTGAACATGATGTAAAAATACTCCAACATAGTATTTTAAAGGCATTTTACAAGAATGCTCCAAACTTCATCTAAAATCACATCCTCCTCATATTTAATAATTAACACAATTAAATCATGTTAACATCTTAATACCCAACACATAAATCCATCAACACATGATACATCATATAAACATAATTAATGCCTTACTTGGAATTAATTAATTTCGGGGCATCACATTACTCCCCTACTTACAAGATTTCGTCCTCGAAATCGCATGCACTTACCCAAAAGAAACTAAACATAAATCATACCAGAAAATAGTTTGGGGTAATGCTGCATCATATGCCGCTCCGTCTCCCACGTAGCCTCCTCGACACCCCGACGATCCCACTGAACTTTGACCATTGGTATAACTTTGCTTCGTAGTCTACGATCCTCACGATCCAGAATTCTGACTGGTCGTTCAACGTAGGATACATCTGAGTCTAACTGCACTTCAGTAGGCTGTAAAACATGAGACGGGTCTGGCTCATACTTCCGTAGCATAGAAACATGGAAAACATCATGAATCCCAGATAAAGACGGCGGTAGAGTCAATCGGTAAGCCAAAGTGCCGATACGCTGTAACACCTCATACGGTCCAACATACCTCGGGGATAACTTCCCCCGCATACCAAAACGAACAACGCCCCTGAAGGGTGAGATTTTCAAGAAGACCTTGTCTCCCACTTGAAATTCTAGCGGCCGTCGCCGCTTATTTGCATAGGCTGCTTGCCTATCTTGGGCCGCTTTCATCTTTAAGCGTATCATCTTAATCTTTTCCTCCATGTCCTTAATCATATCCGGTCCTCCGACCGCTTTACTCGTCAAGTCCTCCCAATACAGCGGTGACCTACATCGTCGTCCGTAAAGAGCTTCAAAAGGGGCCATTTGAATGCTCGCCTGATAGCTGTTATTGTATGAGAACTCTACCAGTGGTATAGATTCTTGTCACGGAGTATCAAACTCCAAAACACATGCCCTCAGCATATCTTCGAGCGTCTGTATAGTACGCTCCGTTTGGCCATCAGTCTGAGGGTGATAAGCTGTACTTAGTCTCACCTCGGTGCCCAAAGCTGTCTGGAGACCCTCCCAGAAGTGAGAAGTAAACCTTAGGTCTCTGTCAGACACGATGGAGACTGGAACCCCATGCAACCTCACTACATCCCGTACATACAATTGGGCCATCTTTAGATACGTGAAAGTCATACTGTAAGGGATGAAATGAGCCACCTTCGTCTGCCTATCCACGATCACCCAGATCGCATCAAATCCAGAGGCCGACCTTGGCAAGTGGGTCACGAAATCCATAGATATATGCTCCCACTTCCACTTAGGTACCTCCAAGCTCTTCAGCTCGCCACCAGGCCTCTGTCTTTCTGCCTTTACTTGTTGGCAGATTAAACATCTCTTAACAAAACTGATCACATCACGCTTCATGCGTCTCCACCAGAATTGACCACTCAGGTCCTTATACATCTTTCTTCCTCCGGGGTGAATACTGAACCGACTACTGTGAGCCCGTTCTAAAATTCCTTTACGTAACTCTGGTGCATCTGGGACTACCCATCGGTCGCCCAGTCTTAATGACTCATCTTCAGCCACTCTAAACTTTGTTGGCTGACCTCGAAGTGCTATTGATGACCATCTCTGCACTTCATCATCCGACCTCTGGGCTTTCCTGATAGCCTCAAATACGTCTGGCTCGGCCAATAAGGTCGACACTCGCACCGGCGACGTGTCTACATCGAAGTCATAGCCCAGATGGCAATAGGAAGTCATCAAAGTTGTTTGTAATTTGTTTTTAGATGTTCCGTAAATGAATCCGTGCGTTGCAGGTGTAAAAACAAGATCAATAAAGATGTAGGCGAAGCAACCCGAGAGGAAAATTTTTTGAGAAAAATTTGATTTTGGTAGTCTGGTGCTGGCGATCGATCGAGAAAAAAATCTCGATCGATCGCCCGTAAGTGTTAAAGGAGAAGTGATTCACTACCTCGACCGATCGATCCAGAAATATTCTCGATCGATCGAGATAAAATTTTGAAAAAAAAAGGGCACCGACGCACAGTCTGCACAGCACTATCAATACCTTTTCCTCTCTTCTCCAACAAAGACCACATCGCCTCTTCCATTTTTTTCATCATCTCTCATCAATTTTCTCTCCAAATTTCAAATTACTTCAAATCTTTGAAGTAAGAATTGTTTCTGATGAGATTTTATTTGCAGATCTGAAGTATTGCAAACTGAATTGGGTAGAATTTCATCCGAAAGAGAATTCCGAGCCAAGCGCCAAATTCATCAAAGATCAGATTTTTCTTGGTAATTGGTTTTAAATTTTGTATCTTTTCATCCTTTGGTGCATTTACTCTGTTGCTGTTAAATTGGGTCCAGAAGAATCGAAGTTTGGGGGAGTTGTTGTTGTGTTGCGGGGTGTTGGTATTGTTGTGTTTTGGGTGTGGTGTTTTATTACAGTAAAGCGGAATAATTGAGAAAAACTTAGCAAGAAAATGGCTCCAAGAAAGAAGTCAAAGCAGGTGGAGGCCTCACAGAAGCAAAAACAGGCGGAGGCCACCACTTCTGAGCAAGAGTATGACGAACGGAAGTTTGACAATGCCACGGCAGCTGAGTTGTATCCCAGTTATCACAAGAAACCCCTCAGTCGTGAAAGGGGCATGATGAGTATGGACAAGATTAAATGTCCTGTCATAAGGGCAGTAAGGCGACGAGGGTGGTTTCAGTTTGTTCAAACACCAATGGATGATGTGGTTCCGCTGGTGAGGGAATTCTACACAAATCTCCGAGTTATCCCACCAGGACTCAGAGAAAATGTTTTTTGTCCGAGGGAAGGATGTGCTGGTTGACCAGGCAACAATTAATAATGTTCACTGGATGCCATTCATACAAAACTGTGCATACAAATCATTCCGAAAGAGTACAATAAATTATGATGAGGCACTCGCAGTTATTGGCATGCCGGGAGAAGATTGGCAGCGGAACGATAAGGGAGAGCCACAGGTGGTTCTCAAGAAGCATTTGACACCAGAGGCCCAAGCGTGGTTCTCATTTGTCGCCTCACGGGTCATGCCCTCGACCCACACTTCTGAGGTGACAAAGGACAGAGCGGCCCTGGTATTTGCCATTCTCACAGTGCAGGACGTGGATTTGGGCGAGATTATTAGTGATCACATCCATGCTATCGGTAGCAGCCCACCTACCTCCGCACTAACGTTTCCATCTACCATCATTGCTTTATGCCAGAGATGCGGAGTGCAATGGGGGGGAAGACGAGGAGTTATTTCCACCGAAGACCCCGATTGTTGTTGATGGTCAACCACCCCTACAGGCCGAAGAAGGGCTGAGCCACGACCCTCGGACACCAGACATGCCGGAGCATCATCATCCTCTGCTGCAGAGCGTACACGCATCACTTTGGACTCCCTTCACAGGGATCTCCAAGACATTCGCCTTGAGCAGCAGATCATCCATAGCATGCAACGGGACATACACATCATGCAGAGAGCATTGCAGTTGGACCATGAGCAGGTAAGTCAGCGTCAGATGGAGTTTATGCAATACCAGAGTGCATGGAACACTGCCATGGCCCAGGGCTTCTCAGGATTCCAGTTCCCGCCAGAGCCATACTTCCCACCATATCAGCCGCATGCACCCCCACCTGCTGATTACCCACCATTTCCGCCATACCAGGGTGAGGAGCGTCACTACCCAGTTCCCCCTCCGGAGCATGATGAGGACGACGATCAGTGACGATCGTCGTCATGGTATGTGTTTTGCCATTACGTTTATTTTTCTTGTCCATTGAGGGCAATGCACATATTAAGTTTGGGGAGGTTTTTTTATATTTGTAGTATTTTTGTTGTTTTTGCACTTTTTGCTACTTGTCTTGTTTCTTTTCTTGCATGACTGCACTCTTATGAGACTAATTCGTCCTTGAGCACTATCAACAATTTTTTTTTTTTAAATGAGTTATTCTTGAGAAATGATGAGTTGTATTTTCAACGGTACTACATGATGAAATTAATCCCCATCTAGATAGGAGCCATGAAATTTTTTTACTTGTTTGTATATATCCTTTGTTGAGCTTATGTCAAAATTGAGGAATAGTTTGAGCACGTTTTGAGTTATGATTGAGTGAAGTATGTATTGAATAAAGCGAAAACTTGTGTTAACTATGATTTGTCTTGAGCATCTTAGAAAACTCTACAATTTATTTGAAAGCACTTTGAGGCGAAATTTTATAATTAGGAACTTGACTTGGAGATGATTTATGCGATCTTTGGACCGTTTGTGCCTTTCAAGCTTACCTTGTCTACGTCATTCCTTAGTGTCCCCTCTTGAGCCTTATTGAAAAAGAATGGTATATGCATTGCATATAATTAGACCCCCATTCGACATTTTTGGCTAACTCATTATCCTACCTTGGATTGAGCCTAAAGGAAAAAATTTATCCGTCCCTAAGGGAGTATAATGAATCTCATTCATTGCGCTGAATTGTATATGTAGATGAGTTCATTGTGAAAAACAAAATGAACAAAAGAATGAGCAATAAGAAAAGATGTAGAGAAAAGCCTTGAAAAAAAAAATGAAAACATTCAAATAAGACCCAAAGTGGCCAAGGCTAGAAAAAGTTGAACAAAAGCTCAATATTGTGCGAAAAATTTTGAACTGAGTCTATTATACTCTCTTCTTTGCATTCATCCTACCTTTTCTTTGGAGCCGACACCAAAAGGCCTAACGCTATAAGCTTTTAAAGACCTTCTGATCCAAGTCTAGGGAATAATTACATTAGTGGAGAAGTGCTGGATAGTAGATTTGTAGAGTAATCAAAAGTAATCTTGACTTTGAGTTTTTATGGCACATTGATAACGTTATAATACGCTACAATAATTCATGATGTATGTTTAAGATTGAGATCGAGAGATAAAATCACATACGTGAGCACTTTGAATCGAGAGATTAGAGTAACTAGGTTTTGAAGATTTTTGCAATATCGGATTAGTAAATAAGTGAACGAGAGTTACTTGTTCTAAGTTGATATTAGTTTCTTTACAGTTCGAGAGTGTGTATTGAATAACAGCGAAAGCCTTTCACCTTAAGAATCGATTGTTTAGTAGTTGCTTATTCAAACGAATCATTGACGAAAACACAGTTGAACGAAGAGCTAGATAAATTTCTCGAGCGAAATTCCTTTGCATATCCGCAAGCCATTTATTTTATTTATTCCTGTTTTATTTGGGTTCTTTAGTTCTAAAGTTGCATTAGTTAATCTACCCCTTTTTAATCGTAGGCTAAATATAATTTTAATAGTTTTATTTGGTACTTATACGTTAGTCCCTGTGGATTCGACAACCCTTACTTTCATTTAACTATACTAAAACTTGTGTAAGACCCCGTTATCTAAACAAGATACTAAGGTGCAATTAAGAGAACTAATCATATATAAATCAGAGTATTAGGCCGTGTTGATTACCCTGAGCTTAAGAGATTACAGTACCAAAAGTTCAAAAAGGAATTATACATATTCCTAACAAAATGTACTACACTATAGCTTTACTCTACACTTTGTAGAAACTATACAAAAAGAAATTTCTGTTCTGCTAATCCTGTAGCACTCCTTACAGCTCATAGTATCAACCCCGACCCTGATTCTCATCGTCAAAAGCACCTACAAAGACAACCCCCAACACGTGAACACATCATAGTTCATATCGATCATAATATGAATATAAAACATAAATGCATAAATCATATGCATATGATACTACCTGAATTTCCAATGCATTTAAAACGCCCATTTTGGTTGTCCCTGTACCATAACTCATAATAAAATCAATACATGATATTATGGCTTCTTTAAATAAATGTCATGACATATCTTTACTTCTTAAATCTTTACTTCAATCCTTAGTCAGTTTATCATCAGTGTATTTTAATGCCCCTCGCTTCGTAACTTTAGAACAAGCTGAACTCCCCTCCCTCGCTTCTTCATACAAGCGGTATTTCTATCCTCGCTTCGTATGGTAAACCTCGCCTCCATGTGCAAGCGAGCCTCCCCCCTCCCGCTCCACATTTTTAGCGGTATAAGCTGTAAGCATTAAAATCATCACTGTGATAACCCTGACTCGTGGAATACACACCATTTATTCCACAACATACATATGCAACAACAATGCATAACAACATCTATCATACTCATAATGCACAACTTTGCATCTATCATATGTCAAATAATGAATATATAATACATGTTACCGTTGGGATGCCCGTACGTCGCTTACGTACCTTTCCAAAATATTGTGTGTTGCAGGACTCTATCCCCTGCGTTGTGTAGCTATCTGTGAAGGCTCTACACCAGTGTACAACACAATATTAGATGCCAATTTATAGACCAAAATCAAAAATTCCAACAAAAACATCATTTTCCATTATTCTGCATCTGGCGATCGATCGCTACGTCTAGGCGATCGATCGCCAGACTTCATTGGCTCAAGGCGATCGATCGCGCCATTTATGGCGATCGATTGCCTGCCTTTCATTTTGGCTACTGACCTTCGGCGATCGATCACTGCCTTTGTAGCGATCGATCGCCACATGCTCTGTGCGCGATGTTTCCAGATTTCTCGAACACCCATATTCATACCAACAATTATAGCATATAAGACATACCACATGCTTGAACAAACATGGTAAGAGCTACTAGGTATTACCATGAATGTATTCAAATTGAAGTTCCACCAAAACTTAAACCCACATGCATCAAAATCACTCAACTACATCAGTACTCACCCAAGCTTTCTGGAAACCGGGTAACATATATTTTTTCCAGAAATTTTTGAGCACCACTTTTCATACCAACAAATCTACCACATAACACATATAACATGCTCAAGTAAACATGCTAAGAACTTCATAAAAACACCATGAATGCACTTGAATCAAAGGTTTAATAAAACCTAAGCTAGCATGCCATTTTCACACCAATAAAAGCATGAACTTAAACAAACTTTAAACCAAAACAGGACATGGTTTCTCACCCTCGTTTGCTCCGATTTTTGCAAGCTTTCCTAGCAATAAAAATGGCAGATCTCCTCCCTATCTTGCTTAGCAGATGTTGGACGATTTTTTGGTGAAAAATGGGGAGAAAATGAGTGAGGAAGGTTGAGTGAAATGAGAGGGCAAGTGGGGGTATGGGCAGCCTGCAATGCAGAGATGGGTATGGGTTGGTAGGGGGTGGTTGGGTGTTGGGTAGTGTGATGTGTTATGTTTTGGTTCGGGTATTTAGCACGATGTATTAAAATATCCTCACATGATATTTTATAGTATTTATTCAATAAAATACTTCAATTTCTAATTAAACATGCTTCACCAAAACAAATAACACCCACCCCAAATAATCATGCCATAACCCATATTCCCAACATATAACACATACACCCTGAAATGCATTTCCCCAATATAATTAATTCAACCTAATGAATCAATACCATAATATTCATAACATAATTAATGTTTAAAATCATATAATCATTTCGGGGATATCACAATACTCCTCCTACTTATAAGATTTCGCCCTCGAAATCAGCATGCACTTACCAAAATGAAACAAAACATAAATCACATACCAGAAAACAGTTCTGGATAGTGCTGCACCATGTGTCGCTCCGTCTCCCACGTGGCCTCCTCGACACCCCTACGATCCCACTGAACTTTGACCATAGGAATAACTTTGTTTCGTAGTCTGCGATCTGCCCGATCCAGAATCCTGATAAGCTGCTCCACATAGGAAACATCGGACTCTATCTGAACCTCAGAAGGTTGCAACACATGAGAAGGATCTGGCTCGTACTTCCGCAACATAGACACATGAAACACATTGTGTATGCCGGACAGAGAGGGTGGTAAAGCCAACCGGTATGCCAGAGTACCAATACGCTGTAAGATCTCGTACGGCCCAACATATCTCGGGGATAACTTCCCCCGCATTCCAAAACGTACTACACCTCTGAAATGTGAGATCTTCAAAAAGACTCTGTCGCCCAACTGAAACTCTAACGATCGACGCCGTTGATTAGCATACGTTGTCTGCCTGTCCTGGGCTGCTTTCATTTTCCTTCTGATTACCTTTACCTTTTCTTCCATTTCTTGGACCAACTCTGGTCCTCCGACCGATTTACGATCCACGTCGTCCCAACATAAAGGTGACCTACAACGTCTACCATAGAGAGCCTCAAAAGGAGCCATCTGTATGCTTGCCTGGTAGCTATTGTTATAAGAAAACTCTACCAAAGCCACTGAGTCCTGCCACGAAGTATCGAACTCCAACACACAAGCCCGTAACATATCTTCGAGCGTCTGTATGGTACGCTCGGTCTGTCCGTCCGTTTGAGGATGATATGTTGTGCTCAACCTCAATTCTGTACCCAGAACTGACTGAAGACCTTCCCAAAAGTGAGATGTAAACCGTGGATCTCGATCAGACACAATCGAAACAGGGATCCCATGCAGTCTCACTACATCTCTGACATATAACTGAGCCATCCTCAAGTACGTGAAGGTCATACAGTATGGAATGAGTGAGCCACTTTATTCAGTCTGTCCACGACTACCCAGATGGCATCAAAACCCGAAACAGTCCTCGGTAAGTGGGTCACGAAGTCCATGGATACGTGCTCCCACTTCCATTCTGGTATCTCCAGACTTCTAAGCTCACCACCAGGCCTCTGCCTCTCAGCCTTCACTTGCTGACAAATCAGACATCTCTTGACGAATGTGGTGACATCTTGTTTCATTCGTCTCCACCAAAACTGGCTACATAAGTCCTTATACATTTTCTTTCCGCCCGGGTGGATACTCATCCTGCTGCAATGAGCTCGCTGTAATATTCCCTGACGCAACTCAGGCGAATTCGGAACCACCCATCGATCACCTAACCTCAAGGAACCATCCTCCGTCGTCCTGAACTTTGACGACTGACCCAGACGAACCACTGACAACCATCTATGGACTTCCTCGTCAGTCTGCTGAGCCTTCCTGATGTGATCATAAATAACGGGCTCAGCTAATAAGGTCAATACATGTACCGTTGAAGTAGACACATCATAATCAAATCCCAACTGGCAGTAGGAGCCCATCATAGCTGATAGACACATGGCATCCTTTGTCGTGCTTTTCACTTTCCCACTCAAAGCGTCGGCTGTCAGATTTGCTTTTCCAGGATGGTATTCGATTTCACAATCATAGTCCTTCAGCAGGTCCATCCATCTCCTCTGTCTCATATTCAGCTCAGCCTGCGTAAACAAGAACTTCAGGCACTTGTGATCAGTGAAGATGGTGAATGAGGTACCGTATAAGTAGTGTCGCCATATCTTCAAGGCAAACACTATAGCTGCTAGCTCCAAATCATGGACTGGGTACCTTGTCTCGTGTGGCTTCAATTGTCTTGAAGCATAAGCCACAACGTGTTTATCCTGCATCAGCACGCATCCTAAACCCTGAAGCGATGCGTCAGCATAGAGAACGAACCCCACGTTCTCCCTGGGAATCACCAATACTGGTGCTGAAGTCAATCTGTGCTTCAACTCTTGGAAGCTCTGCTCACAAGCTTTCGACCAACAGAATGGAACTCCCTTCTGAGTTAGCTGCGTCAATGGCTTGGCGATCTTTGAAAATCCTTCGACAAAGCGTCGATAATACCCATCCAAACTGTGATGACCAGGGATTATAGATGTTAATCCCGGAGTGTTAATAACCCCTAAAGTTGTTCTGACGTGGCGATTTGGAGTTTAATCGCGGTGTTGGGCCTTTCGGGCTCGTCTATTTGAGTAGTTGGGATCGTTGGATCCCGAGTTTGAGATTGTATTCTCATTTGGGTGAAAAACCTAAGAGTTGGGTTTTTAGTGTGACTCGGGATCTGGGGTGCTTTGTGTGGGCACCGGTAGGGGGTTTTGGAGTTAGAGAGAGAGTTTTTGAAAACATATGATTTTTAATGAATCATGATGTATTTGTGGGGCTATTGGTATTTCGGGGTAATTTTGCTATAAATACCAATTGAACCCGAGATTTTAATTTTAGAAACCATTTTCCTCACCTTGCCCGTCTCTCTCTCTCCTCGCGTCTGCACCATTCCCGCCTCCCTCACCCCCGCCGCTTCAAGCCGTGCGCCCGCCGTCGTCCGGCCACCATCCGGCGCGTCCGGACCACCGTTGGCTTCATCTCGTCCAGGCGCAGCTTCCCACGCCAGCAATTCAAAGTTTAGTCGCGATTTGCGTTCGGATTTTTGCAGAAAGCGCAGATGCCCAATTTCTAGGGTTCTTCGATTTTCGAACGTTTTCCTTCGGATTTTCGATTGGGTAACCTCCCTTACCCCTTTTTCGTCATTCTCATGTAATTCCCTATTTTTTTGGTGACATTGGTTCGAAATTATTCCCTAATTTCGTGAGGGTTGTGTTCGAATTTAGGGGTATTGGCAGGGGGCGGTGATTCTTGTTATTAATTGATTAATTCATCTTTTAGATGAATTATGGTGCTTGGTTGGGTTCGAATTTGTGATGTTAGGGTTCGAAATTTAGGGATGGTTCTTGATCAATTTCGTTGATGTCTCTTTCGAATTTCCCTCCCTGCATGTGCCCTGCCCTGGGTCTTTTAAATGGTTAATTGTCGTGTGTTGGCAATATTTTCATATGAGGATTATGGGTGTGCTTGAGCATGGGTTGCATGTTCGTAAATAATTGTGAATTATTTATCGTGTTAGCACATCGTTCCTCGGGGCATTGAAATCGAGCAAGGTTTGGCTCGGACTTCGGAGATTTAAGGTACGTGCGACGTACGAGCATTACTTTATGGTTATATATATATGTGTTGATATGGCTATGGAACGACCTAATCTTGATTTCGCCGCCACAAGCGTGCGTGATTTTAGAGTTGCATAACCTCATAAGATATCTGGGGTACTGGATGTATTACCATTGTAGGGCATTGAGATGCCTGAGAATGATCGTGGAAGCATGTATTCATTATAAGACATGTGAGATGTCTAAGTATAATGGAGAATTGGTAAAATAAATGCTAGGCATTTGAGCTATCTGTGATTGGTAGCAAAGTTGAAAATCAGTATTAGATATTGAGATATCTATATTTGTATGTATAATTGTAAGGACCCCAAGCCCTTAAACCTTGATTAGTGTATTAACCACTATGTGTGGTACATGCTTTCTATAAAATGTCAATCGGGAAGCTCTGATGATACTTAATCATTGCCTGTCAATGAAAGACTCATATGTTTGCCTTTTACCAACCCCTTGGTGCCACTTTTCACATTGTAAACTTTTATAAAAATTTGGGCAGAGTCTCCCCATAAATAGAGCTATCCCAAAAAAAAAAAAAGAGTACAACACATAACAAAATTCCCGGCCAGGGAAAGCATAATACTCAACAGAAAGCAGCAATACTAGTAAATTCCCAGCCAGGGAAGACACCACACATAATACACCAATGACTCTCATATCATTCTAGCAATTCAACCTCTAATTGCATGCAACCTTAGATGAAAGAGAGATAGGCTCATGCCTTTATATACAATCCATGTACAAGTATAATCGTGCTCACATGTGAGCATCATGAATATGTATAAATCCTCAGGTGTATATATAGGTACTCTTTACGAAACCGTGCTCCATCAAGCCCTGGTACCACGATCCTGGGAGTACCTCAAATCAACAGCTCGAGCTCAGCTCCATAGCCATCGATGTACCTGTCCACCTGTCCCAACAGAGACAGCCCCCAACGGGGTGAGCATACCAATACACAAAATCCCATAATCATAATAATGAAATTCATAATTTACAACAAAGGTAAATGCTAATGAATTTAAATGATACTCCCTGGATGGCAACCTCATCCGGGATTCCGTGTACTGTCCCTGTTCTCACAATCATCAAACTCATCAAACCTCATAAATCAGTAAACCAACACATCGATTTACACATCGCATGCCTGATTCTCAAATATCAATAATGAATGATTCCAAGTTCATATACATGCAAATATAGATATATCAATATCTAATATTGATTTCATAATCTCGCTTTCCATTATACCTAGACATCTCAAATGTCTCATAATGAATACATGATTCTACGAACCTAGACATCTCAATGTCTCACGAAGAATACATGATTCTACAAACCTAGACATCTCAAATGTCTCATAATATAGTCATATAAACCCAGTACCCCTTATATCATGTAAGAGTCATCCTACTCTAGTGTCACGCACGCTACAAGCTGCGATATCAAGATTTGAGTCATTCCTTGGCCATATCAACATATATGTATAACCATACGCAAAACATTCAATGCAATCAAAAACACCTTATGCATTTCACATATATATAGTAATGCTCGTACGTCGCACGTACCTTAAATCTCCGAAGTCCGAGCCAAACCTTGCTCGAGTTCCATGCCCCGAGGAATGATGTGCTAACACGATAAATAATTCACAATTATTTACGAACATGTAACCTATGCTCAAGCACACCCATATCCCTCAAAATATTGTCAACACACGACAATTATCCTCTTAAAAGACCCGGGGCAGGGTACATGCAGGGAAGGAAATAAATGAGACAATATCGAAATTTGTTCAAGAATGCCCTACAAAAATCGAACCCTAATCTCACAAATTTCGAACCCAATTAAATACCATAATTTATCTAAAATGACAATTAAGCTATCCAAGCAAGAATCAACATCCCTTGACAAAAACCCCCAAATTTTCGAACTCAACCCCCTTAAATCGAACCCAAACAAGCCTTTAAATTCGAACCCTAACAATTCTTCAAATTCGAACCATAGCTTCTCAATTCGATCTCAATCAAGCATCATAATACACCTAAAACATGCAATAATCGATCCATTGCACGAATTAACACCCCTGCCAAAAACCCCCAAATTTTTGAAATCAAACCCTACAATTTCGAAAATTAATTTCGAACCAAAATCACCAAATTAAGCAGGGAATAACATGAGAGGGATGAAAAAGGGGTAAGGGAGGCTACCCAACGAAATCGGAAGCAAAATCAAACGAAAATCGAAGAACCCTAGAAATTGGGGATCGACGCTTACCTGCAAAATCCGAACGAGAAACGCGACGAAACCTTCAATTGACGGAGGGGAAAGGAGCGCCTCGCCGAGACGACGCCGTGGGTAGGTCGGACGTGCCGATCGGCGGCCGGACGGCGGCGGGCGCACCGCTTGAAGCGGCGGGGGGTGCTGTAGCAGCGGGAAAACGCGCGGGAGAGAGGGAGGAAAAACTTTGGGGCTTAAATGAAAATATCCTCAAATTTTTGGGTTCAATTGGTATTTATAGCAAAAATACCCCGGAAAATTAATAGCCCCACAAATACATCATGATTCCTTAAAAATCATCTGTTTTCAAAAACTCTCTCTCTAACTCCAAAATCCCCTACCGGTGCTCACCCAGCACCCGAGATCCCGAGACACACCAAAAACCCAACTCTTAGGTTTTTCACCCAAATGAGAATACAATCTCAACCTCTGGATCCAACGATCCCAACTACCCAAATAAACGAGCCCAGAAGGCCCAATACCTCAATTACACTCCAAATCGCCACGTAAAACCACTTTAGGGATTATTAATACTCCGGGATTAACACCTATAATCCCTGGTCATCACAATATCCCCCACTAAAAGAATTTCGTCCTCGAAATTAGCACTGGTGTATCATGTAACACCCAGGCTACACAACAACATGAAGCCATAACCTCGATTCCTGACCATATCAGAATCGTATTAATAAACGCGAGGATACTTACCTCTCATCAAACTCTGAAACAGAGCGACTTACCAAAACCAACCTATCACCCAAGAGGCAAAACGTACCTCGATGCGAGTCATCCCAAAAGTCAGCCTCATGACTGCAAAACAACCAATACATACGACTGTAGATCGGACAGTCATCCTTCGATCTAATACTACAGTACGAACACGTCCTGAATGACACCTCAACCGTAAGAACGTTGACCTCGTGTCAAACTCTGGAGTGGAGTAGACTTCCAAATCCATCATAACGTCAAAGAGCGTCAGTACAACTCAACGCTAATAATCCAAAAGCAGTTAGTCAACTGAAACTGTAAGGATTCGAATCGCTCCTGATTCTATCGTAGATATCATCCAATGACATCTTGACCAAGACTCACGATGTCTAACATACATCGTTACGAGGGAAACACTAGTACAACCACGGTGTACACATACCAAACCTGGTTTCCACTTTCAAACTTCCTCCATCGAAGGAGTAGTCGCCTCATTGCAACTTAATTTGGGCAACTCACGGCCACAAATTCAAACAAAAGACATCTCACAAGATGTCCACCTCCGGATGTTCCAAGAATCACGTCCTGATCATAAATAACAACCGAGACTCCGCAGAGTTTAAATTTCTTAAGGGGCATGCAATAAACCCATTGCATCCTCAACGCTTGTGTCGTCAGCGACACTCAACCAATCCGAAATCCTGCCATCCCTTGAAAACCTCGGATTTAACAATCCAAACTTGGGAAGGCTGTCGCATAACTCGAAGGAAAACACCAACAAGGGAAATACCTTAACCCTCACAAGAAAATCCCTCTTCAAGGGAGTCAACTAACTTCACGATTATCCCTAATAATCATCATGCCATGGAGATTCCCAATCTCAAGGTGTTCCATATCTCTCATCAGAGATTTAACCATCCTAAAATAGCATAACTCTATGCTTGACAGAAAGGAATTCAATAACTGGCATCCGTATACTCACCGGTATACCTGCCTAAGCACGAACACCTCATGCATACTCAATGCACTATGCTCGGGTATCTGCAACATACCCCCAAGCCCCAAACATAACCGTCAATCCTGAGTCATTCACATCCAAAGGAGAATGAAAATCGACGATCAACAACACGGCGTGATTCTCAAAATCAACACCACACGTACCAACTCACCGAATCTTTCAAAGATTTCCAAATAGGTATAATACTACCTCCTTCCTCACAAGGGAAGTGCCATCGAACTCGAGATCCACTAGTCTCGAACCACCGTTCGGAAAAACTGGATACAATAACACCCATTGTATCCCAACTACACTGTTTCCCTTAGATTGAGCCAATAACGACCTGATGACTCTCTTGTTGGTACTCCAACATCCTGAGCTGTCCCAAACAAGTCTCCAAGATTAAACATAAACGTATACACGTTTCAGTGAGGCATGCACAACCTCAGCCTCAACCTCAAATGACATGGTGACTACTAGAGTCCACCACAATCCACATCGTATCACCTTACGATTTGCCAAACTTGGTTCCAACGAGCAGTATAACTGCTCTAGCAAGCCCCTCATGGTGCTGCACACACACGGCAGACAAACTGGTCGCTGCCTCTCTAGGTTCACCTCAAACCTACCAATAAGACAGACGTTTCCGCATGGTATAACCTACTATGGGAGGAAAACTCAATAGAGTAGTGGGTCTTTATCCAACATTCCTCAATGCCGATACACCCTGGACACTCCAATGTCCCTATGTACTTAACATAACCTGATCCTACTCCCTTAGGACCCATCCTACACCCTCAAGGGTGGTGTGACCATGTCTACCACATGTCACATCGACAGAAAGCGAGTAATTTCCTCCATGAGTACTCCTGTCGTCAAATCACATGGCCAAAAGCCATTCCAATTAGCATACCTCAAGGGTACCACCACTCGTAATATGATCACCCCAATCGTAAGCTGCGGTACAATCACATGTACAGCGCATCCATCCATTCCTCGAGCAACCCGCTCGGTATAAGGGTCACGTCAAACGGTGCCGCACACACCACCTTGTGCTCGGTACTGGCACCCAAGGCATACCACTGAATACGCATACCCAACGCATCGATCATCGTAACGATGATGCATGTCTAATAAGACATCTCCTACACCATCGTCATCGTCATCCTGTGACGACACATGCCAACTCATGGCATCTAAGACATTGTCAACTAGTGACGATACATGTACATCGGCGTATGTCAATCCACTATCATGCTAGTAAAATAGGCATAATAAAACATGTATATCAATGCATGCCAGCTAAAATAAAGCTAATAAAATAGCAATATCTCATACCTCATCGCTAGCAATATAGCGTCATACGTGTCTCCGTCGCTCAATAATAGTGCGTAATCAGCACCCATCGCTCGAAGGCGGCAAAATCCTGTGCTGAGTACATAGCGGCAAAATCCCTCGCTATAGAATCGACGGCATGACACCTCGTCATATAATAAGTGGCATGAAACCTCGCTATACACCTGAGTATGAATCATCGTCCACATAGTAGCGGAAAGAGGCATCGCTATCAATACACCTGGCGGAATGAACCATCGCCAATCAATATAGCGGAATGAACCGTCGCTATAAATACACCTGGCGGAATGAACCATCGCCAATAGATATAGCGGAATGAACCATCGCTATAAATACACCTGGCGGAATGAACCATCGCCAATAGATATAGCGGAATGAACCATCGCTATAAATACACCTGGCGGAATGAACCATCGCCAATAGATATAGCGGAATGAACCATCGCTATAAATACACCTCGAATTGAGTCACTTATCAGTAGTGTATTTCAATGCTTCTCACTACTCCATATAAGCGGAATCCTACCTCGCTTCATATGGACCTTAGTGCAAGCATTGAAATCCTCACTAGGATAACCTGGACTCGTGAAATATCAGTGCATTTCAATGCTTCTCACTACTCCATATAAGCGGAATCCTTCCTCGCTTCATATGGACCTTAGTGTAAGCATTGAAATCCTCACTTTATATTTCACAATATACATATGCAAAACGATGCCTATCAACATGTATCATATCATAATGCACTATCTTATGCATACCTTGATTTACCTTGTGTTAAATGACTAACCACATAATACATGTTGCCCTTGGGGTGCCCGTGCATATGTATAATCATCATTCCTTTTCGTATTCCTTATTTCCTGTAACCTGCAACCATCAGGGTTAACAACAATAGCCATATACGCTATGCATCAACATTCAATACATAATAAAAACGCATTATAAGAATGTATGGTTTCATAAATAAATGTCATGACATCCTTCCTCTTTAAATCCATATTTCATCTTGAGCCCTTATCATTAGTACATTTTAATGCTTCTTGCTACTCCATGTAAGCGGGACTCTTCATCGCTTCCAATGGACTTTAGCGTTGCTACTCCATGTAAGCGGGACTCTTCATCGCTTCCAATGGACTTTAGCGTTGCTACTCCATATAAGCGGGATTCTTCATCGCTTCATATGGACTTTAGCGTTGCTACTCCATGCAATGGACTTTAGCGTTGCTACTCCATGCAATGGACTTTAGCATTGCTACTCCATGTAAGCGGGATTCTTCATCGCTTCCAATGGACTTTAGCATAAGCCATTAAAATCCTTACTAAGATAACTTTGACTCAAGAAATACACCTCTTATATTTCACAACATGCATATGCAAAAACAATGCACAATAACATATATCATAACCTTAATGCACCACTTTGCATTCATCATGTGTCAACAAGACAACATAAAGTACATGTTACCTCGGAAATATCCCTATTAATGCCATCCTATCGTGTTCCACACGATTCCTGCAACCACAATGGTTAGCAATACCACTTCTCATATCATAATAGCACATAAACAATTTGTTATGTCATACAACATTGATGCCATCATGCATAAATATGTGCTATCAATAACTTCCTAGGCCCTTAACAGCCCCAATGAGCAACCACTGCTCTGATACCACTAAATGTAAGGACCCCAAGCCCTTAAACCTTGATTAGTGTATTAACCACTATGTGTGGTACATGCTTTCTATAAAATGTCAATCGGGAAGCTCTGATGATACTTAATCATTGCCTGTCAATGAAAGACTCATATGTTTGCCTTTTACCAACCCCTTGGTGCCACTTTTCACATTGTAAACTTTTATAAAAATTTGGGCAGAGTCTCCCCATAAATAGAGCTATCCCAAAAAAAAAAAAAGAGTACAACACATAACAAAATTCCCGGCCAGGGAAAGCATAATACTCAACAGAAAGCAGCAATACTAGTAAATTCCCAGCCAGGGAAGACACCACACATAATACACCAATGACTCTCATATCATTCTAGCAATTCAACCTCTAATTGCATGCAACCTTAGATGAAAGAGAGATAGGCTCATGCCTTTATATACAATCCATGTACAAGTATAATCGTGCTCACATGCGAGCATCATGAATATGTATAAATCCTCAGGTGTATATATAGGTACTCTTTACGATACCGTGCTCCATCAAGCCCTGGTACCACGATCCTGGGAGTACCTCAAATCAACAGCTCGAGCTCAGCTCCATAGCCATCGATGTACCTGTCCACCTGTCCCAACAGAGACAGCCCCCAACGGGGTGAGCATACCAATACACAAAATCCCATAATCATAATAATGAAATTCATAATTTACAACAAAGGTAAATGCTAATGAATTTAAATGATACTCCCTGGATGGCAACCTCCTCCGGGATTCCGTGTACTGTCCCTGTTCTCACAATCATCAAACTCATCAAACCTCATAAATCAGTAAACCAACACATTGATTTACACATCGCATGCCTGATTCTCAAATATCAATAATGAATGATTCCAAGTTCATATACATGCAAATATAGATATATCAATATCTAATATTGATTTCATATTCTCGCTTTCCATTATACCTAGACATCTCAAATGTCTCATAATGAATACATGATTCTACGAACCTAGACATCTCAATGTCTCACGAAGAATACATGATTCTACAAACCTAGACATCTCAAATGTCTCATAATATAGTCATATAAACCCAGTACCCCTTATATCATGTAAGAGTCATCCTACTCTAGTGTCACGCACGCTACAAGCTGCGATATCAAGATTTGGGTCATTCCTTGGCCATATCAACATATATGTATAACCATACGCAAAACATTCAATGCAATCAAAAACACCTTATGCATTTCACATATATATAGTAATGCTCGTACGTCGCACGTACCTTAAATCTCCGAAGTCCGAGCCAAACCTTGCTCGAGTTCCATGCCCCGAGGAATGATGTGCTAACACGATAAATAATTCACAATTATTTACGAACATGTAACCTATGCTCAAGCACACCCATATCCCTCAAAATATTGTCAACACACGACAATTATCCTCTTAAAAGACCCGGGGCAGGGTACATGCAGGGAAGGAAATAAATGAGACAATATCGAAATTTGTTCAAGAATGCCCTACAAAAATCGAACCCTAATCTCACAAATTTCGAACCCAATTAAATACCATAATTTATCTAAAATGTCAATTAAGCTATCCAAGCAAGAATCAACATCCCTTGACAAAAACCCCCAAATTTTCGAACTCAACCCCCTTAAAATCGAACCCAAACAAGCCTTTAAATTCGAACCCTAACAATTCTTCAAATTCGAACCATAGCTTCTCAATTCGATCTCAATCAAGCATCATAATACACCTAAAACATGCAATAATCGATCCATTGCACGAATTAACACCCCTGCCAAAAACCCCCAAATTTTCGAAATCAAACCCTACAATTTCGAAATTAATTTCGAACCAAAATCACCAAATTAAGCAGGGAATAACATGAGAGGGATGAAAAAGGGGTAAGGGAGGCTACCCAACGAAATCGGAAGCAAAATCAAACGAAAATCGAAGAACCCTAGAAATTGGGGATCGACGCTTACCTGCAAAATCCGAATGAGAAACGCGACGAAACCTTCAATTGACGGAGGGGAAAGGAGCGCCTCGCCGAGACGACGCCGTGGGTAGGTCGGACGTGCCGATCGGCGGCCGGACGGCGGCGGGCGCACCGCTTGAAGCGGCGGGGGGTGCTGTAGCAGCGGGAAAACGCGCGGGAGAGAGGGAGGAAAAACTTTGGGGCTTAAATGAAAATATCCTCAAATTTTTGGGTTCAATTGGTATTTATAGCAAAAATACCCCGGAAATTAATAGCCCCACAAATACATCATGATTCCTTAAAAATCATCTGTTTTCAAAAACTCTCTCTCTAACTCCAAAATCCCCTACCGGTGCTCACCCAGCACCCGAGATCCCGAGACACACCAAAAACCCAACTCTTAGGTTTTTCACCCAAATGAGAATACAATCTCAACCTCTGGATCCAACGATCCCAACTACCCAAATAAACGAGCCCAGAAGGCCCAATACCTCAATTACACTCCAAATCGCCACGTAAAACCACTTTAGGGATTATTAATACTCCGGGATTAACACCTATAATCCCTGGTCATCACAATAATGAATTTGGAATCATTAATTATTGATATTTGAGAATCAGGCATGCGATGAGTTAAATCAATGTGTTGATTTACTGAATTTTGAGATTTGATGAGTTTGATGATTGTGAGAACAGGGACAGTACACGGAATCCCGGATGAGGACGTTGCCATCCAGGGAGTATCATTTAAAATTCATTAGTATTTACTTTTGTTGTAAATTATGAATTTTCATTATTGTGATTATGGGATTTTGTGTATTGGTATGCTCACCCCGTTGGGGGCTGTCTTTGTTGGGGCAGGTGAAAAGGTACATCGATGGCTGTGGAGCTGAGCTCGAGCTGTTGATTGGATGTACTCACAGGATCGTGGTACCAGGGCTTGATGGAGCACGGTATTGTATAGAGTACTTATATACACCCGAGGGTTATATACACATTTATGATGCTCGCATGTGAGCACGATTATACTTGTATATGGGTTGTATATAAAGGCATGAGCCTTTCTCTCTTTCATTCTATGTTGCATGCAATTAAGGGTAGAATTGCTAATGATATGAGAGTCATTGGTGTATTATGTGGGTGTTGAAACCCACTTATGTTGTCTTATGTGTGGTGTCTTCCCTGGCTGGGAATTTACTTAGTGTTGCTGTATTCTGCTGAGTATGTGTTTTCCCTGGCCGGGAACTATATTATGTGATGTGCTTTTATTTCGGGATGGCTCTATTTATGGGGAGACTCTGCCCAAATTTTTATTAAAGTCCACAATGTAAAAGGTGGTGTAATGGGGATGGAAATGGGCGGAATCTATGAGTCTATTTGTTGGTAGAGATGATCTTAATGTTGAATATTATAGAAATTTTGTAATTGCCATTCAATGGTAAAGCATCAGCTGAGTTTCCGGATTGATTTTATTGAAAGCATGTGCCACACATAATGATTAATACACTAATCAAGGGTTAAGGGCTTGGGGTCCTTACATTAGTGGTATCAGAGCCAGGTTAGCTCTTTGGGGCTGTTGAAGGCCTGGAACATGCTGATTGGGATGGGTAGCACATATTTATGCATGATAGTAGCTAGTGTTGTGTGACACAACTATTTTGCTTTTGTGCATTTGTAACGTGCGATCATAGTGAAACAATTATATGTCATAACATCTATAGGATCATAATATAATCTGTTGATTATGATTGTGAGTTGTGACACAGGGACAACCAATGGAGCATTTTGAAATGCATTGGGATACAGGAAGTACTTTGTACTCAATATTTATGCATTTGCTCGTTATAATCATATTGTGGTGAATATGGATTATTATATGCTCATGATTTGTGATTGTTCCTGTAGGGACACTATGACACGAAGGGCTAAGGCCAGGGTTGAAAGACACGAAACGGTAACCTACGTTTTATATACATAATGGATTATGCATTGTGGATTGCATGTGTACAATAGAGTGATGATTTTAATGCTTTGCCGCCAAATGTTGAAGCGAGGGGTGGGAGTACCGCATGTCGCATTTGAGCGAAGTGCATTAAAATACACTCATGATGATATATATTGGATATAGTATATGCTTTGTGTTGCAGGTATAGACGGGATACTTGGTGAATATCCCATGAGTCATTGTTATGGATGAGTGATGGTTTTAAATGCTTGCCGCTATTTATTGTTTTGTGCCGCTAATATGTGAAGCGAGGGGTGGGAGCGCCACATGTCACATTGAAGCGTGGTTATCATATGAGGCGAGGAAAGAGTATCTACCGCTAAAATGTGAAGCGAGTGGTGGGAGCGTCGTATGTCCATTTAAACGAGGTTATTCTATGCCGCCTATATGTGAAGCGAGGGGTGGGAGTACCACATATTTTATTGAGCGAGGGGCATTAAAATACACTACCGTAACAATGACTAGGGGTCGGCTATTCTATTGGCGATAGTTTATGCCGCCAGGTATTCATAGCGATGGTTCATTCCGCTATATTGATTGGCGATGGTTCTTGCCGCCAGGTATATTGATAGCGACGGTTCATTCCGCTATATTGATTGGCGATGGTTCTTGCCGCCAGGTATATTGATAGCGACGGTTCATTCCGCTATATTGATTGGCGATGGTTCTTGCCGCCAGGTATATTGATAGCGACGGTTCATTCCGCTATATTGATTGGCGATGGTTCTTGCCGCCAGGTATATTGATAGCGACGGTTCATTCCGCTATATTGATTGGCGATGGTTCTTGCCGCCGGATATATTGATAGCGATGTCTCATTCCGCTATTCTATTGGCGATGGTACATGCCGCCGGATATTCTATTGGCGATGGTTCGTGCCGCCGGATATTACATAGCGACGGGTCATTCCGCTACACCTATGGCGATGGTTCATACCGTCGAATATCTATAGCGATGTTTTATGCCGCTGGCTCTATGACGAGGGATCATGTCGCTGATTCTATAGCGATGGGTTATACCGCTATGTGCGTAGCACTGGATTATGTCGTCTACGAGCGATGGGTGCTGCTTGTGTACCGCTGGTGGACGATGGATACAGGTATTCTGCTATCTTGATAGCGATGAGGTACGGCATATTACTTTTGTTAGCACTATTGTGAATACTACGTGTTGTTATATACGTCATGTGTTTGACGATGAGATTATGGATGTCGTGTATTGACATGTACCGTCATATGTTTGACGATGTTAATTGGATGTCATATGTTGACATATGCCGTCACCGGATGACGATGACATAGCGGGTGTTCTATGTAGACGTGTAGCGTCGTTTTGATGATTAATACATTTATGTTTGTGTATTTGGTTGTATGGTTTGAGTGCCTTTGGTGGACACATGGTAGTGTCTGGGTCACTAGTTGACGAGACCATTATACCGAGCAGGTTGCTCGAAGAATTTTTGGGTGCGCCGTACGGGAATTATACCGCAGCACATATTCGGAGTATGTATTGTTCGAGTGATGATATCCTTTGGGTATACTCGTTGGTTTGGCTTAGGCCAAGTGATTGGTGGTAAGAGTGTCATTGAGGAAACTACTCGCTTGTTGTTGTGATGTGCGGTAGGCATGGTCACACCCACCCTGAGAGTGTGGGACAAGTTCTAATGGATTAGGATTGCTTCGTGGTTGAGCAAGGACACCGTGATGACCATTAGGCTTTGGTGTTTTAGAGATGTGTGGGTGGTGACCCACAACTCTAATGGTTTGTACGGTATGGTATACCGAAACGGGACGTGTGTCACGTTGATAGATTGGTATGAGCCTAAGGGACCAGAGAATTGTTAGCCAGGTATTGTTTCAGTGTTATAGTGTGCTTGTGATAGCCATTATACTGCTTGTGGGATTCGAGTTCGGCGAATCGTATGATGATACGATGAGGACTTTTGGTAGACTCTTGTAGTCTCTTTGTGGCATGATAATTGAGGCAGGAAATACCTCACGGAGACGTTCATACGTCAAATGTTTTAAGAGACTTGTTTTGGGACAACTCATTTTTGTTGGAAATACCAACGTGAGCATCGACAAGTCGTTGTTAGCTCTGGTTGAGCATCTTTGTATATGGTATGCGACGGAAGTCATAATTGGAATTGTGTGGTATAGTTAGTGGGGTGACACTACTATATTGACTTTATCTCTTGGAGAGATTTGGATTGTACTGTCATGGAGACAGCTAGTATTGGTTGAGGGTTGATCGTGAATCAACCAGGGTAAGCCCTACTAGTGTTGGACTAGGTGATGGCTTCGTACTCCCAGTGAGATGTTCGAGGAGACGTCTCCGGGTGATGCTCGAGTTGTGTAGTACTATGGCAATAGTACAGGGCATCGTTAGTTGAGTATACCTGGCGTATACGAGTTTCGATTTGATAATAGTGGCTTCGATGCACTATTCTGAACCAGTTGCATATTTTGGTTCCGAGTTATATGTTGGTATGTATATAACCAGTTTTCAGGACGTCGGTTCGAGGTTGGAGGGTCATGGATTCATGACACTATCCTTGTGGGAAAGGCGGTATTGATATACCTGCCTGTTGAATCTTTTGGGAGATTCATTACTTTGGTGGTGTGGTGTTGATGTTGAAATCACACCCTTTGGCTTTGGTCTGTCGACCACTATTCTCCATGGAGTGAGAATAATCGAGGTTTGGCAGTAGGTTTTGGGACTTTGGGTACGCTTGGAGATACCCGAGTCTATTGCTTTGAGTGTGCTTGTTGTGTTGGTGCTTAGACATGTATACCGTGTGTGTATACGAATGTCAACTCTATTTCGTTCCTTGTTGAACGGCGGATTAGTGTGCTTGGTTTGATGAATCTCCGGTGGGAGATTGTGGCAACTTGAGATCGGTAATCTCGATGACACGATGCATTCTGAGGAATGATCGTGAGGGTTGTTTGACTTCCCCTGAGGAGGGATTGTCGTGTTTTGGAACCATGGTAGTTCTTGTTGGATAATTCGATAGCCTTCCCAAGTTTGGATTGTTAAATCCTAGGATTATCTAGGGATGGCAGGGATTCGGATTTGTTGGGTGTCGCTGACGACACAAGCGTTGAGGATGCAATGGGTTTATTGCATGTCCTTTCAGAATTTGAAACTCTGTGGAGTCTCGATTGTCTATTTATGATCAGGATGTGATTCTTGGAACATCCGGAGGTGGACATCTCGTGAGATGTCTTTTGTATGTATCTGTGGCCGTGAGTTGCCCAATTTGAGTTGCAATGATGCGACTGCTCCTTCGATGGAGGAGGTTTGAAAGTGGAAACCAGGTTGGTATGTGTACACCGTGGTATACTAGTGTTTCCCTCGTAACGATGTATGTTAGACATCGTGAGTCATGGTAGAGACGTCATTGAATGATATCTACGATGGAATCGGGAGCGATTCGAATCCTTGCAGTTTCAGTTGACTAACTGCTTTTGGATTGTTAGCGTTATGTTGTGCCGACGCTCTTTCATTTTTGGTGGACTGGAAGGTTTATTTCATTACAGAGTTTGATGCGAGGTAGGTACCCTCGCGTTTATTAATATGATTCTGATATGGTCAAGAATCGAGGTTATCCCTTCATGTTGTTGTGTAGCCTGGGTGTTACGTGATACACCGGTGCTAATTTCGAGGACGAAATTCTTTTAGTGGGGGATATTGTGATGACCAGGGATTATAGATGTTAATCCCGGAGTGTTAATAACCCCTAAAGTTGTTCTGACGTGGCGATTTGGAGTTTAATCGCGGTGTTGGGCCTTCCAGGCTCGTCTATTTGAGTAGTTGGGATCGTTGGATCCCGAGTTTGAGATTGTATTCTCATTTGGGTGAAAAACCTAAGAGTTGGGTTTTTAGTGTGACTCGGGATCTGGGGTGCTTTGTGTGGGCACCGGTAGAGGGTTTTGGAGTTAGAGAGAGAGTTTTTGAAAACAGATGATTTTTAATGAATCATGATGTATTTGTGGGGCTATTGGTATTTCGGGGTAATTTTGCTATAAATACCAGTTGAACCCGAGATTTTAATTTTAGAATACCTTGCCCGTCTCTCTCTCTCCTCGCGTCTGCACCATTCCCGCCTCCCTCACCCCCGCCGCTTCAAGTCGTGCGCCCGCCGCCGTCCGGCCACCATCCGGCGCGTCCGGACCGCCGTTGGCTTCGTCTCGTCCAGGCGCAGCTTCCCACACCAGCAATTCGATGTTTAGTCGCGATTTGCGTTCGGAATTTTGCAGAAAGCGCAGATGCCCAATTTCTAGGGTTCTTCGATTTTCCAACGTTTTCCTTCCGATTTTCGATTGGGTAACCTCCCTTACCCCTTTTTCGTCATTCTCATGTAATTCCCTATTTTTTTGGTGACATTTGGTTTGAAATTATTCCCTAATTTCGTGAGGGTTGTGTTCGAATTTAGGGGTATTGACAGGGGGGCTGTGATTCTTGTTATTAATTGATTAATTCATGTTATTAATTGATATCGCCGCCACAAGCGTGCGTGATTTTAGAGTTGCATAACCTCATAAGATATATGGGGTACTGGATGTATATGACCATTGTAGGGCATTGAGATGCCTGAGAATGATCGTGGAAGCATGTATTCTGTGATATCCCCGAAATAATTAATTGCAATTTGGGCATTAATTGTGTTTATGTGATTTTATGGTGATAATTAACATATGTGTTGGAATTAATTATCATGGTGAAATGCTTAGTCACGTGGTAGGCGTGACCCGGTGGTGCATTTCGGGGTGCATGTTATGCATGTTGAGTAATTGGGGTATTTTAATGGGTTAAATGCTATGGTGGGTAATTATTTGGTGAGGCGTGTATTTAATTGGGATTTTGGCGCATTGTAGTGAAATGCTTTTAAAATATAATGTTGGGGTGTTTTATACACCATGGTAATTGTTGGAACACAATTTAACTTATACCCCCCAACCCTCACCTTTACCTTTCACTTTCACAAAATTCCCCAAAAATCTTTTCCCAAACCCTTTTCTTCCCATTTTCGTTTTTAGCATAAAAGTGGAGGGGGAAATCTTGGCAAAAATCTCATTTGTGGGATTTGGTGTGAGATTTGCAGTCCCCAAGAGGTATGGATACCTCCTTAATGTTTTTGTTGTGTTTGGTTTGGGTTTGTAATGATTTTAAATGGGTTTGTTTGGATTGGTATGATTTTGGGTTGGATGTTAGAGTTTTGGGTTGTTTAGGGTGTACTTTGAAGGTTATTGGTGTTTTTGGTGTATTGGGTTGAGGTGTTATGGTTTTAAAGTGGTTTGGTAAGGTTCTGTGCACATTAATGGCGATTTCTCGCATTTACAGCACTTCTCGATCGATCGAGAATGGCACTCGATCGATCGAGCTCGGCAGCGCGGAAGGTGGAAATTTTTTTTAAACTTCTCGATCGATCGAGAATAATTTCCGATCGATCGAGGCGTCTTCTCGATCGATCGGTATGGGTGTCTCGATCGATCGAGACAGGCAGTGAGGCGATGGCCTCGGGATGGCTGGCTCGCGATCGATCGGGTGAAAGGGCCGATCGATCGCTAGCCTTAAAATTTGATGCCTTGGTTTTTTTTGGCTATTTTGTGGGATTTTTGGTAACTGGACTATTATTGGCTCCTAATATGGATTTGTGTGAATGTGTAGAACATCCCAGGTGGTCACACAGCCTAGGAGATAAAGTCCACGACACAACACACTTTTGGAACTAAGGTACGTAGTGAGACGTACGGGCATCGGACGGTAAAACGTATTTATTACGCTTTGAATTGGTTATGCACTATGGTTGCACACATGGTCTTGTTTATGCATCAGGGATTGCATACATGGTTTGGTCATGCATTTTGGTTGCATGTGTATATTGGATGCATTGTTGCATGTGATTGTGAGTCGGGATTTATATTCCAGTGATGGAGAATACTTGACGCCAGTGGCGTAGCGATGTGAATACTTTCCGCTGTCATACCGTAGCGATGAGAGAATATTTGCCGCTAATATGAAGCGAAGAACACGAGCGCTGTCATATTTATAGCGAGGGATATTAATGCCGCTAGTAATTGTCTAAGCGAGGGGTATTTCCGCTGTCATGTTAACGCGAGGGGTATTATGCCACTGATATAATAAGACTCGGGAGTTGAACACGGAATATAAGGAAATCGGTGCATGTCATGACATACATTATTGGTAATATAATCTATTGGTTATGATGTGGTATAGGGACAACCAAAGGGAGCTTTTAAATGTGTTACATACAGGAAGTGAATCACATTTACGATTTATGCATTTGAATTGCTATCATATTATTGTGAATATGATTTTGTACATGCTCATGGTTTTGGGGTTGTTCCTGTAGGTACTTTTGGGCGGACGGGCTAAGGCGAGTTGGTGCGGTGAGCTACGAGGAGTGCCTTTTTGTAGCAGGCACATTCTTTTGTATAGTATCTACTCTAGGAGTAGTGTAAAGCTATAGGATTAACATTCATTGGTTGAGAATGTAATTAATCCATTTTGGAACTTTATTTTGGCACTGTAATCTAATAGCTCAAGGCACCAACACAACTTTTATACTCCGTTTATGCATGAAAATTTTATTTATGCCTTTAATCCGCATTTAAGGAACTAGGGTCCTTACATTATTGGTATCAGAGCAGTGGTTAGAGAACCCGGGAATGAGTGAAGGGTAGCCTTAGCATGGTTAGCTAAGTGTTTACATTTGAGCATGTTTATGCATGTGGCGCATATTGGTGTATAAACTGTTATACTAACATGCTTATTATCGTTTATGTTATCTAACGGCATAACATGTATATTGTTTGGAATTGTTGTTAACCCTTGTATTACAGCATGACGGCTATGAATGTGGAGAATCTCCACGAAGAGGTGGGTGACATTGGCAGTGTTAATGCTAGTGTCAGTCAGGCAAATCCTTTACCTCCACCTGCTGTGGGCGTGGAGCCGGTAGCTCAGTTGCTTTTACCAGGGGAGCTTAGTCTGAGTCAGTTCCTAACTTTCCACCCGCCCATGTTTGAGGGGACAGAGACGGGAGAAGAAGCTGAGGAATGGCTTGAGAGACTAGAACAGATTTTTGTATGATCTCCTTGTGCTAGAACAGCATGGCTGAGGTTGTGTGATGTCCGGGAATTAATGGTGTCAATCCCGGTGTAGTATTAATCCTGGATGGATTTTTAATTGTGGCAATTAGGAATTAATTGCGGTTCGGCATCTCCCGAGGTTGGTAAATCGGGCCTTCTGGGCTCGTCTAATTGATTAGTTGGGATCGTTGGATCCCGAGGTTGAGATCGTATTCTCATTCCGGTGAAAACCTGCGAGTTGGGTTTTTAGTGTGACTCAGAATCTCGGGTGCTGTTTGTGGGCACCGGTAGGGGGTTTTTGAGTTAGAGAGAGAGTTTTTGAAAACAGATGATTTTTAATGAATCATGATGTATTTGTGGGGCTATTAGTATTTCGGGGTATTTTTGCTATAAATACCAATTAAACCCGGGATTTTAATTATCGGAACCATTTTCCTCTTCTTCCTCCTCTCTTCCCGCGCGCGAGCCTTCCCGATCCCCTTTGACCCCCGCCGCTTCAAGGCGTGCGCCCGCCGCCGTCCGGCCGCCGTTCGGCGCGTGCGACCCGCCGTTGGAATCGTCTCTCCGAGGCGCAGCTATACATACAATCAATTTGAAGTTTGGTCGCGATTTGAGCTCGAATTTCTGCTGGAAGCGCTAGGGTTCGAACTGGGTTTCTGTTCGATTTTGTGGCTCGTTTTTGGTACGATTTTTGGGGCTCTTTTTCCAGTGTTTTTGGGGCGTTTTGTAATGCATTTTGTGTCGAAAATTTATGCTTTGTGGTTCAAGGATTTTGGTTGCCAATTGATTCGATTTGAGCGCTGGATTGCAAGGCTCATAGTTCGAATTTCTTGATGTTGGGCGGGTTAGGGTTCGAATTTTGGGGGTTTTGGTTTGGGGATGTTGATTCTTGTTGTTAATTAATTAATTTATGGTTTAGATGCTTATTGGGTTCGAATTGAGGAATTGGATTCGAATTTAGGGCTTTAAATTCGAATTTTGGGGGTTTCGCATGTGGGGCGATTATTCATGTTGTTGATTGATTAATTCATGTTTTAAATGAATTATGGTGATTTTTTGGATTTGATTTGTGTGGTTGGGGTTCGAATTTTAGGAGTGGTTCTTGAGCAATTTTTGATATTGTCTCATTCGTTTCCCCTCCCTGTATATGCCCTGCCCCGGGTCTTTTAAATGGTAAATTGTTGTGGATTGACAATATGTTGAGGGTTATGGGTGTGCTTGAGCATGGGTTGCATGTTCGTAATTAATTGTGAATTATTTATCGTGTTAGCACATCGTTCCTCGGAGCATGGAACTCGAGCAAGGTTTGGCTCGGACTTCGGAAATTAAGGTACGTGGGACGTACGAGCATAGCCTATTATAGTATTGCAACTGTAATATGCATGGTTTGTGATAATGGTATTAAATGGGCATTGGAATACATGGTGTATGGTAATTGTATTATATGGACATTACAATATCTGGCATGTGGTCTGGCATGTGGTAATTACATTGGATAAATATTGAGATGCATGGTGCACTATATTTACTTCAAATGGATAATGATATGCATGGTAAACGGTCTTTGCCTTCAATGGATATATATATATATATATATTGGGAATCATACAGTGCCGCCTTCGAGCGAGCAATGATTCGGGATGCGGTCGCCATTGGGCGACCATCGGTTATGACGCCGCTATTGTTGAGCGTGCGCGAGGTTTAGTATGCCGCTATTGTGGAGCGAGCAATGAAATAAGAACATGGAATTGTTGGTTAGATATATGCGATATCTATAGTCTTTTACATTATGTTCTTATCCCTTTGATTATGGAACTGGTATAATAGAACGGTATTAGTTAATCTATGTGACGATTAACTGGCTTTGGGAATTTGATGAGTTTGGTTATTTTGAGAACAGGGACAATACAGGGGGATCCGGATGAGGGTATTGCCATCCAGGAAGTATCATTTAAATTATGGCATTTACATTCTGTAAATTATGAATTGCAATATTATTATTTTGTGATTGGTGGTATTGGTATGCTCACCCCGTGTGGGGGCTGTCTCTGTTGGGGCAGGTATTACAGGTGTAGCAGCGACTTAGGAGTCGAGCTCGAGCTGTTGGTTAGAGGTACTTCCAGGATAGAGGTACCAGAGCTGGCTGGATAGACGCTCAGATCCAGAGATGAGATCGAGTTGTGCTTGGAAGGTGCTTCCAGGATAGAAGTACCAGTAGTGGTATCCGGTATAGTGTTTTATGCATCAAATACACGTTTATTCATTGAGTACACCTTACGTGTATATGGGATGTATAAATGGGCTATGGCCTCTTTCTGTTCATTATGGTTGCATGCAATTAATTATGGAAATTGCTAAATGAACTAAGAGCATATTAGTGTATTATGTGGGTGCATGTTATGTGAATAATAATGGTAGGGGGAATTTGAATATTGGGAATTGAATGCAAGAAATTTTCTGGGTAGCATACGGTGTTGCACTTGCATAGGGTTTTTCCCCTGATGGTATGATTATATGCACTCATGGTATGGCTTAATGCACTAATTACGGGTTAAGGGCACGGGGGGTCCTTACATTAGTGGTATCAGAGCAGTGGTTAGCTCTTTGGGGCTGTTGAGGGCCTAGGAACATGTTATTGGGAATGAGAAGCACATACTTATGCATGATTGCTTATGTGCGTTTATGATATGTGTTCATCATTGGCATATGTGTTGCTAACCATGGTGGTTGCAGGGTCTTATGAGACATGGACTATGCATTACGGTTGCATAGGTATACATCGGAGTGATGATTTTAATGCTTTGCCGCTACATGTTGGAGCGAGGTGCATTAAAATACACTCATGGCGATGTTTATGGGAATACGGATTATGCATTACGGTTGCATGCACGTCGAAGCGATGATGCCGCTGTCGTGTCGAAGCGATGGTAAATGCCGCTGTCACGTCGAAGCGATGATGCCGCTGTCGTGCCGAAACAATTATTGAAATACGGGTTATGCATTACGGTTGCATGCATGGCGTAGCGATATGAATACTTGCCGCTGTCGTATTATAGCGATGAAGAATATTTGCCGCAAATATGTCGAAGCGAAGGAAAATGCCGCTGTCATATTATTATTGCGAGGGATATTATGCCGCTAATACGTCGAAGCGAAGGGTATTTCCGCTGTCATGCCGGAATGATGGTAAATGCCGCTGTCGTGTCGAAGCGATGGTAAATGCCGCTGTCACGTCGAAGCGATGGTACCACCGTCATGTCGAAACGATGATGCCGCTGTCGTGTCGAAGCGATGATACATGCCGCTGTCACGTCGAAGCGATGATGCCGTTGTCATGACGTAGCGATGTGATCGGGAACAAGTACTACATGAGTGTGAGTACCTCTTGAGTCCGCGATTAGCCGGGTATTTTATTGGCGATGGTTACGCCGGGTATTTTATTGGCGATGGTTACGCCGGGTATTTTATTGGCGATGGTTACGCCGGGTATTTTATTGGCGATGGTTACGCCGGGTATTTTGTTGGCGATGGTTACGCCGGGTATTTTGTTGGCGATGGTTACGCCGGGTATTTTGTTGGCGATGGTTACGCCGGGTATTTTATTGGCGACGGTTACGCCGGGTATTCTATTGGCGATGGTTTATACCGCCGGATATCTATAGCGACATTTTATGCCGCTGACTCCATGGCGAGGGATCATGCCGCTGATTCGATAGCGATGGGTTATACCGCTATGTGTGTAGCACTGGATTATGCCGCCTACGAGCGATGGGTGCTGCTTATGTACCGCTGGTGGACGATGGATACAGGTATTCCGCTATCTCGATAGCGATGAGGTATGGCATATTACTTTTGTTATCAGTATGGTGATTATGGTGTATTATTATTTACCGTCATGTGTTTGACGATGAGATTATGGATGTCGTGTATCGACAGGTACCGTCATATGTTCGACGATGTTATTTGGGATAACTATGTGGACGCTTGGCGTCATTTTGGTGATTTATACATTCATGTTTATGTATATGGTTGTATGGTTTGAGTGCCGATGGTGGGCACATGGTAGGGTCTGGGTATTTAGTTGACGAGACCTTTTGCCGAGCAGGTTTGCTCGATGGATCATTGATGCATTGTACCGGTGAGAGTACGCATCGTATTATGGAGGTATATTATTGACGAGCAATGATACCCTTAGGTATGCTCGCTGGGATGGCTAAGGCCAAGTGAATGGTGGTAAGAGTAGTCATTGAGGAAACTACTCGCTTGTTATTGTGATGAGGAGTAAACATGGTTACACCCACCCTAAGGGCGTGGAAGAAGTCCTAATGGATTAGGATTGCATGATAATTGAGCGTGGACGCCGGGTTGTCCAGTGTGCTTTGGTGTTTTAGAGATATGTTGGGCAATGACCCACAACTCTAATGGTTTGGGCGGTATGGTATACCGGGATGGAATGTGTGTCGCGTTAATAGGTTGGTATAAGCCTATGGGACCAGCGAATCACTAGCCAGGTATTGTTGCAGTGCTTTAGTGTGCTTGTGGTAGCTATTATAATGCTCGTTGGATTCGAGTTTGGTGAATCGTATGGTGATACGATGAGGGTTATGGTAGACTCTTGTAGTCTCTATGTGGCATGGTGTTTGAGGTAGGGAATACCTCACGGGGACGTTATACGTCATTGTTTTGAGGGACTTGTGCTGGGACAGCTCAAGTTTGTTGGTATTACCAACGTGAGTGTCAACAAGTCGTGGTTAGCTCTAGTTGAGCATCCTTGCATATGGCATGCAATGGGAGTCACAATGGTTTGTGAGATATAGTTAGTGGGGTGACACTACTATATTGATTTTTTTTTATCTCTTGGAGAGATTTGGATTGTACTGTCTTGGAGACAGCTTGCATCGGTCGTGGTTTGATTGTAAGTCAGCCATGGTAAGCATTACTGATGTTGGACCGAGTAATGGATTTCTTACCTCGGTGAGACGTTTGAGGAGACGTCTTCGGGGAGATGCTCGATTTTGGAGTACTATGGTATTAGTACAGAGCATCGTTGGAAGGTGTATACATGGCGTATACGGATTTTTGGATCGGGTAATGGTAGTATTGATGCACTACTCTAACCAATTGTATATTTCTGGGTTCCGGGATATGTTTTGGTATTAATATACCAGGTTTTCCGAACGGTAATTCGAGGATTGGAGGATCATGGATTCATGACTTCTTCCTTGAGAGGAAGACGGTATTGTGATTCCTACCGGTTGAATCTTTTGGGGAGATTCGTTATTTTGGTTCGTGTGGTGGTGATGTTGAAATCACACCCTTTGGTTTTGGTTTGTCAACCATCATTCTCCGTGGGGCGAGAATAATCGGGGTTTGACAGTTGGTTTTGGGATTTGGGTGTGATTGGAGACACCCGAGTCTATTGCATTGCGTATGCATGTTGTGTGGTGTATGGGCATGTATGCCGTGTGTGTATACGAATGCCAACCTTATTTCGTTCATTGTGGAACGCCGAGTGTGTATAATTGGTTTAGTGGATCTCCGGTGTGAGATTGTGGAACCTCGAGATCGGTAATCTCGATGGCACGATGCATTCTAATGAATGATCGTGAGGGTTGTTTGATTCCCCGAGGAGGGATCGACGTGATTTGGAATCATGGTGGTTCTTGTTGGATAATTCGATAGCCTTCCTATTTTAGGATTGTTAGATCCAAGGATAGATGAGGGATGGCCGAGATTCGGATTTGTTTAGTGTCATGGTTGACACTTGTGTAGGAATGCAATTGGTTGCCTTCCATGTCCCCTATGGAACTTGAGACTTGGTGGAGTCTTGATGGTGTGTCGGGACCAAGATATGATTTCTTGGAACACACCGGTGTAAACATCCTCGGTGATGTATTTTTTTTTTTTTGTGTGGATCAGTGACCGTGGGTAACCCGGTCCGGGTTGCAAGTGGTGCAACTACTCCTTTGGAGGAGATGGGCTGGGAAGCGAAAACTGGTTTTTCTGTGAGTATACTGTTGTATACTAGTGGTCCCCACCATGACGATATGTGTCATGCATCGTGGGAAGGTGGTGAATATCACGGGATGATGTCTATGTCAGAACAAATGGTGATTTGGTTGGGTTGCAGTTTTGGTGGACTGACTTGTGGGACGATTCACGTCGAGGTATGTTGTTATCTTTCGGGTTTGTATTGGTTTTGGCGTTGCGCTATTTTGGGGCTTGGTGCGAGACTGGTATTCTCGCAGTTGTTAATTCGATTCTAAGGTGATTCAGAATCAGGGTCTTGGCTTTGTTTTGTTGGTGTAGTCCTGGTGTTACGAGGAGTACACCGGTGCAATTTCGAGGACGAAATTTTATTAGTAGGGGATAATTGTGATGTCCGGGAATTAATGGTGTCAATCCCGGTGTAGTATTAATCCTGGATGGATTTTTAATTGTGGCAATTAGGAATTAATTGCGGTTCGGCATCTCCCGAGGTTGGTAAATCGGGCCTTCTGGGCTCGTCTAATTGATTAGTTGGGATCGTTGGATCCCGAGGTTGAGATCGTATTCTCATTCCGGTGAAAACCTGCGAGTTGGGTTTTTAGTGTGACTCAGAATCTCGGGTGCTGTTTGTGGGCACCGGTAGGGGGTTTTTGAGTTAGAGAGAGAGTTTTTGAAAACAGATGATTTTTAATGAATCATGATGTATTTGTGGGGCTATTAGTATTTCGGGGTATTTTTGCTATAAATACCAATTAAACCCGGGATTTTAATTATCGGAACCATTTTCCTCTTCTTCCTCCTCTCTTCCCGCGCGCGAGCCTTCCCGATCCCCTTTGACCCCCGCCGCTTCAAGGCGTGCGCCCGCCGCCGTCCGGCCGCCGTTCGGCGCGTGCGACCCGCCGTTGGAATCGTCTCTCCGAGGCGCAGCTATACATACAATCAATTTGAAGTTTGGTCGCGATTTGAGCTCGAATTTCTGCTGGAAGCGCTAGGGTTCGAACTGGGTTTCTGTTCGATTTTGTGGCTCGTTTTTGGTACGATTTTTGGGGCTCTTTTTCCAGTGTTTTTGGGGCGTTTTGTAATGCATTTTGTGTCGAAAATTTATGCTTTGTGGTTCAAGGATTTTGGTTGCCAATTGATTCGATTTGAGCGCTGGATTGCAAGGCTCATAGTTCGAATTTCTTGATGTTGGGCGGGTTAGGGTTCGAATTTTGGGGGTTTTGGTTTGGGGATGTTGATTCTTGTTGTTAATTAATTAATTTATGGTTTAGATGCTTATTGGGTTCGAATTGAGGAATTGGATTCGAATTTAGGGCTTTAAATTCGAATTTTGGGGGTTTCGCATGTGGGGCGATTATTCATGTTGTTGATTGATTAATTCATGTTTTAAATGAATTATGGTGATTTTTTGGATTTGATTTGTGTGGTTGGGGTTCGAATTTTAGGAGTGGTTCTTGAGCAATTTTTGATATTGTCTCATTCGTTTCCCCTCCCTGTATATGCCCTGCCCCGGGTCTTTTAAATGGTAAATTGTTGTGGATTGACAATATGTTGAGGGTTATGGGTGTGCTTGAGCATGGGTTGCATGTTCGTAATTAATTGTGAATTATTTATCGTGTTAGCACATCGTTCCTCGGAGCATGGAACTCGAGCAAGGTTTGGCTCGGACTTCGGAAATTAAGGTACGTGGGACGTACGAGCATAGCCTATTATAGTATTGCAACTGTAATATGCATGGTTTGTGATAATGGTATTAAATGGGCATTGGAATACATGGTGTATGGTAATTGTATTATATGGACATTACAATATCTGGCATGTGGTCTGGCATGTGGTAATTACATTGGATAAATATTGAGATGCATGGTGCACTATATTTACTTCAAATGGATAATGATATGCATGGTAAACGGTCTTTGCCTTCAATGGATATATATATATATATATATTGGGAATCATACAGTGCCGCCTTCGAGCGAGCAATGATTCGGGATGCGGTCGCCATTGGGCGACCATCGGTTATGACGCCGCTATTGTTGAGCGTGCGCGAGGTTTAGTATGCCGCTATTGTGGAGCGAGCAATGAAATAAGAACATGGAATTGTTGGTTAGATATATGCGATATCTATAGTCTTTTACATTATGTTCTTATCCCTTTGATTATGGAACTGGTATAATAGAACGGTATTAGTTAATCTATGTGACGATTAACTGGCTTTGGGAATTTGATGAGTTTGGTTATTTTGAGAACAGGGACAATACAGGGGGATCCGGATGAGGGTATTGCCATCCAGGAAGTATCATTTAAATTATGGCATTTACATTCTGTAAATTATGAATTGCAATATTATTATTTTGTGATTGGTGGTATTGGTATGCTCACCCCGTGTGGGGGCTGTCTCTGTTGGGGCAGGTATTACAGGTGTAGCAGCGACTTAGGAGTCGAGCTCGAGCTGTTGGTTAGAGGTACTTCCAGGATAGAGGTACCAGAGCTGGCTGGATAGACGCTCAGATCCAGAGATGAGATCGAGTTGTGCTTGGAAGGTGCTTCCAGGATAGAAGTACCAGTAGTGGTATCCGGTATAGTGTTTTATGCATCAAATACACGTTTATTCATTGAGTACACCTTACGTGTATATGGGATGTATAAATGGGCTATGGCCTCTTTCTGTTCATTATGGTTGCATGCAATTAATTATGGAAATTGCTAAATGAACTAAGAGCATATTAGTGTATTATGTGGGTGCATGTTATGTGAATAATAATGGTAGGGGGAATTTGAATATTGGGAATTGAATGCAAGAAATTTTCTGGGTAGCATACGGTGTTGCACTTGCATAGGGTTTTTCCCCTGATGGTATGATTATATGCACTCATGGTATGGCTTAATGCACTAATTACGGGTTAAGGGCACGGGGGTCCTTACAGGTTGGCAGAGTTTCAACTGGCTAAGAAGTCTTCTATGTGGTGGAAGACGACGGTGATGGAGCTGAGAGCTCAAGGTATGGTGATTGACTGGACTTTATTTTGGACTCGGTTTCTAAATCGATACTTCTCTGCTGCGGCTAGGCAAACTAAGGAGGATGAATTCACGAGCTTGAAACAGGGGAGCATGTCAGTTTCAGACTATGCCATGCAGTACTCATCCTTGTTGAGGTATGTTCCCCACATTGCAACAAACAGGCATGCCAAGATGAGACACTTTCTAAAAGAGCTGCGACCGGAACTTTTTGATCGGGTTATCTCCAATAACCCCACTTCTTTTGATGACGCTCTCACTAGAGCGGAGCTAGCAGAGATCGGAGTCAGTGCTTACCCGGACGTTGCACCCCCACAAGTCCCACCGCCGAGGCCAGTGTCTAATAATCTGAGGCCACGAGGAGAATCATTTAAACCTCATGGGGCTTCTTCCTCCTCTTCTCGGTTTGGTGGGAGATGAATGGATAACCGGAGGGGTGGTGCGCCTAGCAACAGAGGGCAGACTCAAGCGAGTAGGAGTGGAGTGGTGAAGTGTCACTTTTGTGGAGGACCACATCACATGCGAGACTGTACGGCTTGTTATAAATGTGGCAAGATGGGCCACATATCTCGGTTCTGTCAGAATGGTGATGGTCAGGTGGATCTTAGAGGAGGCAGAGGGAGGTTTTCTACCGGGACAGTACAGCAGAGGCCGCCGATGGTGCCTCGATAGATGGGAGGACAGGTGATGGGGCCACCTCAGGGACAGGTCTATGCATTGACCAGGGAGCAGGCCGATGCAGCTCCAGAGGAGGTGATAGCGGGTACGTGCCATTTATTTACGTATTCCTCCTTTATTTTGATAGACACAAGTGCTTCGCACTCTTTTGTGTCTGTCGACTTTGTGGAAAGACATCATATGCGCACGTCTCCGTTGCCCACGTCTCTATTGGTCTCGACACCCACCGGAAAGAAAGTTGTTGCGGATCAGTTTCTGATGGACTGCCTCATTTATTTTGAGGGCAATGAGTTAAAGGCAGATTTGATTGTATTGGGGATGTCAGACTTCGACTGCATTGTGGGTATTGATATTCTGAACAGATATCAGGCAGTGGTTGATTGTCGGCAGAGGACAGTTCGGTTCAGATCTCATTTGGGAGTTCAGTGGACTTTCTATGGCAACGGGTCTCGTGCGAAGATTCCGTTGGTTTCGGCAATTAAGATGTCCCAATTATTGGAACGTGGACACACGGGCTATATCATCTATGCCGTGGATATGTTAGGAAAGAGCAAAGAGTTAAGAGTTGAGGATATACCAGTGGTAGCGGAATTTGCCGATGTGTTCCCGGAGGAGATTCCAGGATTCCCACCGGTTAGAGAAGTCGAGTTTGGGATTGAGTTATTACCGGGGACATCCGCTATCTCTCGTGCACCTTACCGAATGGCACCGGCAGAGTTAAGAGAGTTGAAGGAGCAATTGCAGGAGCTCCTTGATAAAGGATATATACGCCCTAGCGTATCGCCTTGGGGAGCACCAGTTCTTTTTGTGAAGAAGAAAGATGGCTCGATGCGTTTATGCATCGATTACTGGCAACTGAACAAGGCCACAGTGAAGAATAAGTATCCTCTTCCAAGGATCGACGACTTGTTTGACCAGTTGCAAGGTACAAAGCTGTATAGCAAGATTGATTTGAGATCCGGGTACCATCAGATACGGGTCAGGGAGGAGGACGTACAGAAGACAGCATTTAGGACTCGGTATGGTCACTACGAGTTCTTGGTAATGCCGTTCGGTGTGACGAACGCCCCAGCTGTCTTTATGAGCTTGATGAATCGGGTGTTCCAACCATATCTAGATCAGTTCGTCATTGTGTTTATTGACGATATACTCATCTACTCCCGGAGCGAGGAAGAGCATGTGAAACACTTGAGGACGGTGCTCCAGATTCTCAGAGATCATCAATTATATGCCAAGCTCAGTAAGTGTGAGTTTTGGTTGAGCAGTGTAGTATTTTTGGGGCATGTCATATCCAGCAGCGGGATTTCAGTGGACCCCAGGATGATTGAGGCTGTGATGGAGTGGACTGCACCCACTTCTGTGCCTGAGATACGGAGTTTTCTTGGTTTGGCTGGCTATGATCGACGCTTCGTCGAGGGATTCTCCAAGATTGCTAAACCCTTGACTCATTTGACTCAGAAGGGAATACCGTTTTATTGGTCTGAGGCTTGTGAGCAGAGCTTCCAAGAGCTGAAGCACCGGTTGACCACGACACCTGTATTGGTATTTCCCACGGAGAACAAGAGGTTTGTTCTATATACTGACGCATCACTGCAGGGCCTGGGTTGTGTACTTATGCAAGATGAGCATGTGGTAGCTTATGCATCGAGGCAGTTGAAACCGCATGAGGCTAGATACCCAGTTCATGATTTGGAGTTGGTAGCTATTATCTTTGCCCTGAAGATTTGGAGGCACTATCTGTATGGTACATCTTTTACCATATACACGGATCATAAGAGCCTAAAATTGTAGGGTCTTCCTACCACTGAATCTTGTTAATAGCGTATTATGAACTAAACATGTATTAGAGACATCTTAGAGTTCTGGTTGTTATGTGAGCTTAATGTAATTACAGGCCAAAATGAAACTTCAACAGTTAGTTAATTACATTCCCCAAAATGAATGTTAAGGCTAACAAAATCCTGTATCTATCTTCTTATGCTCCATTAGCTCACCATCTCAACCCGACCCTTAGTCTCGATCCAAAAGTGTACCTACAGGAACAACTCATCGTGAGCATGTACATCGTTACTTAACATCATGAATTAATGGCATTAAATAATGCATGGAAATAGTTGATAACATATACTTCCTGTTTATAATAGTACTATCCTTCCTTGGTTGTCCCTGTATCATAATTACGCATATAATCATTAGCTCAAAACATGAGTGAATAACATCATATTTCGTATCTAAGCTCATAACAATCCATGTTAATTAGAAATGGGACTGTCCGGGTTCTATTATGACAGCGGCACAATTGGCCCCCTCGCTCGACATAACACATCTTATGATACCCATCGCTACGCCTTGATAGCGGATGTATCTCTTATTCAGCGGATGATACCCATCGCTACGCCTTGATAGCGGATGTACCCCATCGCTCAGCGGATGATACCCGTCGCTACACATTGATAGCGGATGTACCCCATCGCTCAGTTATGTGAGCGGCAAGACCTTCCTCGCTTGCCCATAATAGTCACCGGACATTCAACCATCCTAAGTAGCATAGTCAAACATGCGTCACCATCTTATAAACATTATCATTTCAAACATCATCATCTTTGTTTATCACAATATTATCATCATAGACTTATTCATCATAGTCATCATAATCATCATCATAATCACTCATGCAATTAATGCAAGGTCATAATTTAGGAATAAGTTACCGTATGATGCTCGTACGTTTCTTACGTACCTTAATTCCAAAAGGAGGAGAAATTGTGGAACTTTATCTACTTGAGGTTGTTGGTGCTTGGGATGGTTCTACACAACCATACAATTCGTTATTAGAAGTTAAACAATAGCCCGATACCAAAAATTTAACAAAAATCAACATTTTTCAACTTTTGAACAGTGGCGATCGATCGCTCAAAATGAGGCGATCGATCGCCCGATTTTTCTCTTAGTGGCGATCGATCGCTTAAAATGAGGCGATCGATCGCCTGATGTTCATTTGGCTACTGGACGTTGGCGATCGATCGCGCCATTTGAGGCGATCGATCGCCTATCCCCTTCTTCGCGTACTGCCCCACGGCGATCGATCGCTGCTTTTCAGGCGATCGATCGCCTCGCGCAGACACGGGATTTCTTCATTTTTGAGCATTAAATCCTACACCAACTTCAACCAACATTTATACCAACAACACATAAACATTAAAACACCCAAAACCTTCAACACACATCATAAAACCATTAAAAATCCAACATCCCACCAAGAATCACCCTAACCCAAACAAACCCACTTTAAACCCTTTTTAAAACCCTTCCAAAACTCAAACAACACTTCAATAACATCATTAAGTGATATATAAACATCATAAGCACTAAATCTTACCAAGAAGTGCAAGAATAAAACTTTTACAAGGATTCCTTCCCACCTTTAGGGCAAAATTCGAAAATAAGGGAAAGGGGGTTTGGGAAAGTGATTTTGGGGATTGAGGGTAAAAGTAAAGTGAGGTAAAGAAGGTGGGTTAAATATAAAATCTTATATTTAACTTGTACCCCAAAATCCATCATGATGTATGTAAAATACATTAACATGGCAAGTATTTACAATTGAAATCAACTTCATTAAATCCATATCTTCCTCATAATAAAAATCAACATCCTTAAACCATGTTAATTCTCCATTTCCACACATAACTTAATCATCATAATAACTCATCATATAAACATAATTAATGTCCAGGTTACCATTAATTAATTTCGGGGCATCACATTACTCCCCTACTTATAAGATTTCGTCCTCGAAATCGCATGCACTTACCCAAAAAAAAAACTAAACATAAATCATACCAGAAAATTGTTCCGGGTAGTGCTGCACCATATGCCGTTCCGTCTCCCACGTAGCCTCCTCGACACCCCGGCGATCCCACTGAACCTTGACCATCGGTATAATCTTACTTCGTAGCCTTCGATCCTCACGATCTAGGATTCTAACCGGTCGTTCAACATAGGACACATCTGAACTCAACTGAACCTCTGAAGGCTGCAATACATGAGACGGATCGGGTTCATACTTCCTCAACATGGAAACGTGTAAAACATCATGAATACCGGATAAGGACGGCGGTAGAGCCAAACGGTAGGCCAAAGTACCGATGCGCTGCAATATCTCATACGGTCCCACATACCTCGGAGATAACTTTCCCCGCATACCAAAACGGACCACACCCCTGAAGGGTGAGATTTTCAAGAAAACCTTATCTCCGACTTGGAATTCTAGCGGTCGCCGCCGCTTATTGGCATAGGCCGCTTGCCTATCTTGGGCCGCTTTCATCTTTAAGCGTATCCTCTTTATCTTTTCTTCCATATCTCCAATCATATCCGGCCCTCCAACCGTCTTACTAGTCAAGTCCTCCCAATACAGCGGTGATCTACATCGTCGTCCGTACAGAGCTTCAAAAGGGGCCATTTGAATGCTCGCCTGATAGCTGTTATTGTAGGAGAACTCTACCAGTGGTATAGATTCTTGCCACGGAGTATCAAACTCCAAAACATATGCCCTCAGCATATCTTCGAGCGTCTGTATGGTACGCTCTGTCTGACCGTCTGTCTGAGGGTGATAGGCTGTACTCAGTCTTACCTCTGTGCCCAACGCTGATTGGAGACCCTCCCAGAAATGTGAAGTGAACCTCGGGTCTCTGTCAGACACTATTGAAACTGGAATACCATGCAACCTCACCACATCCCGTACATAGAGTTGGGCCATCTTTAGGTATGTGAAGGTCATACTGTAAGGGATGAAATGGGCTACCTTTGTCAGCCTATCCACGATCACCCAGATCGCGTCAAATCCAGAGGTCGACCTTGGCAAGTGGGTCACGAAGTCCATAGATATGTGCTCCCACTTCCATTTAGGTACCTCCAAGCTCCTCAGCTCGCCACCAGGCCTCTGCCTTTCTGCCTTTACTTGCTGGCAGATTAAACATCTCTTAACAAAACTGATCACGTCACGCTTCATGCGTCTCCACCAGAATTGACCACTCAGGTCCTTATACATCTTTCTTCCTCCTGGGTGAATACTGAACCGACTACTGTGAGCTCGCTCCAATATTCCTTTACGTAACTCTGGTGCATCTGGGACTACCCATCGGTTGCCCAGTCTTAATGAATCATCTTCAGCCACTCTAAACTTTGTTGGCTGACCTCGTAGTGCTATAGATAACCATCTCTGAACTTCATCATCCGACCTCTGGGCTTTCCTGATTGCCTCAAATATGTCTGGCTCGGCCAGTAAGGTTGACACTCGCACCGGCGACGTGTCCACATCAAAATCGTAGCCTAAATGGCAATAAGAAGTCATCATGGCCGATAAGCTCATAGTATCCTCAGCGGTGTTCTTCACCTTTCGGCTTAAGGCATCTGCTATCATATTCGCTTTACCCGGATGGTACTCTATTTCACAATCATAATCTTTGAGTAAGTCCATCCATCTTCGTTGCCTCATATTCAGTTCTGCTTGGGTGAATAAGAATTTCAAGCTCTTGTGGTCTGTAAAGATAGTAAACGTCGTGCCATAAAGGTAATGACGCCAAATCTTCAAGGCGAAAATGATGGCCGCCAGCTCCAGGTCATGGACTGGGTATCTGGTCTCATGAGGTTTCAGTTGCCTCGAAGCATATGCCACCACATGCTTATCTTGCATCAACACGCAACCCAAACCTTGCAATGATGCATCCGTGTACAAAGCAAACTTCTTATCCTCAGAAGGAATTACTAATACTGGCGCTGTCGTCAAGCGACGTTTCAACTCTTGGAAGCTCTCCTCACAAGCTTCGGACCAATAGAACGGAACTCCTTTCTGAGTCAGCTGGGTCAACGGCTTAGCGATCTTAGAGAATCCCTCGACAAAACGTCGGTAGTAGCCCGCTAAACCAAGGAAACTCCGTATCTCGGGCACAGAAGTGGGTGCAGCCCACTCCATAACAGCTTCAATCTTACGGGGATCCACAGATATCCCACGGCTGGATATTACATGACCCAAGAACACCACACTGTCCAACCAAAACTCGCACTTGCTAAGCTTTGCATATAACTGATGATCCCTAAGGATCTGGAGTACTGTCCTCAAGTGTCCAACATGTTCTTCTTCAGTCCGGGAGTAAATAAGTATGTCATCGATGAAGACTATGACGAACTGGTCCAAATATGGCTGGAATACCCTGTTCATTAAACTCATGAAAACAGCTGGGGCATTCGTCACCCCAAAGGGCATGACTAAAAACTCATAGTGCCCATATCTGGTTCTGAAAGCTGTCTTCTGCACATCATCCTCTCTAACTCGGATCTGGTGGTACCCCGACCTCAAATCAATCTTACTGTACAACCTCGTACCCTGCAACTGATCAAACAAATCATCGATCCTCGGGAGGGGGTACTTGTTCTTCACGGTAGCTTTGTTCAGTTGTCTGTAATCGATGCACAGACGCATCGAGCCATCTTTCTTCTTAACAAATAAAACTGGTGCACCCCAGGGCGATACGCTCGGGCGTATGTAGCCCTTGTCAAGGAGTTCTTGCAACTGAAGTTTTAATTCCTTTAACTCCGGTGGTGCCATCCTATACGGGGCACGAGAAATGGCTGACGTCCCCGGTAGTAATTCAATTCCAAATTCGTCCTCTCTCACCGGAGGAAATCCGGGAATCTCTTCAGGGAATAAATCAGGAAACTCCGACACTACGGGCACATCTTCAATCTTTAGTTCTTCCTTCTTTCCAGAAATATCAACGGCATAAATAAGATATCCCGTATGGCCTTGTTCCAATAATTGTGTCATCTTGACCGCGGATATCAACGGAATCCTTGAACGAGAACCATCCCCATAGAACGTCCATGGAACTCCCATATCAGATTTGAACCGCACTGTCCTCTGTCTGCAGTTCACAACTGCCTGATACTTGTTCAGAACATCAATGCCCAGAATGCAGTCAAAGTCCGACATTCCCAGAACAATCAAATCTGACCTTAGTTCTTTATCCTCAAAATAAATGAGGCCATCGTAGACGATCCGATCAGTAATTATACTTCTTCCAGCGGGGGTCGAGACTATAAGAGGCGTGGGCGACGGAGCAGTGCATATGTGGTGTCTTTCCACAAAACTCGTCGACACAAAGGAGTGTGACGCACCTGTGTCGATCAATATAAAGGCAGGGTGCGTAAATAAAAGACACGTACCCGCTATGACTTCCTCCGGAGCCGCTGTAGCCTGCTCCCTCGTCAATGCATACACTTGCCCTTGAGGTGGCCCCGTAGGCTGACTTCCAAACTGCCTCGGTACATATGGGGGCCTGTGTGGTGCTGCTCTGTCCGTAGACCTCCCAGTAGAATTCTGCTGCCTTCCCCTGTTGGGACATTGTCGAGCAAAGTGGCCTCTCTCGCCGCAAACATAACATCCGACACAATTCTTCGTCAAATGGGGCTGTCCACAAAGAGAGCATTGTACCTCTCCAACACTGCCTCCTCCCCGAGACTGTCCTCCTCTTGGTGGGGCGTCATTCCTGCGGTTTCCCTTCCATCGGTTATCGGGCCTCCTACCACTGAATCTTGACGCCGAAGTGTTCCCCCCAGGCTTGAACCGATCACCCCTTGGCCTTAAATTGTCGGGAGTAGGTCTCTGAGGGGGTGCTGGAGGTGGTACAGCATCAGGGTATGCACCAACCCCTAGTTCGGCCAACTCAGCCCGATTAAGTGCATCATCAAAGCAGGTAGGGCCATATGTAATCACCCTATCGTAGAGTTCTGGCCTCAAGCCCTTCATAAAGTTCCTCATTTTAGCTTTAGTGTCGGCAGCGATATGAGGTACATATCTGAGTAGAGAACAGTAGTGGAGGGCATAATCTGACACCGGCATGGTACCTTGCTTCAGCTTAGTAAACTCATCCTCCTTAGCTTGACGGGCAGCCGCTGAAAAGTATCGGGCCAGGAATCTAGTTCTGAACAGTTTCCAGCTTACTTCTTGGCCCTGTGCCTCTTGTTCAATCACGGTGGTCCTCCACCACATCAGTGCTTTCTTGGCTAGCTGGAATTCTGCTAGCCTTATCCAGGCTGTCTTTGCACACGGGGCTGCCACAAATATTTGTTCTATTCTTTCTAGCCATTCCTCGGCTCGCTCCCCTGTTTCAGTCCCTTCGAATGTTGGGGGCCGATACGCTAGAAACTGAGTCAGACTCAACTCCCCCGGCAATAGCTGTTGTTCGGACGGCTCCTCGCCTAGGGCTGGCGGGGGTAGGGGATTCGTGCGCCCCGCACTAGCGTTCACACTTACCGCATCACCAATGTCGATATTTGCTGCCATACTGCAACACAAGGGTTAACAACAAGATCCAAAAGCAGTTCATATAAACATCGTTAGAAAACCATAACATGTTATCATAACAGTCATATACTTCATGTGTAACATAGTATATCAAAAGTGAGCGCCTAGCCAACCTATTGCTAAGGCTACCCTTCACTCATCCCCGGGTTATCTAACCACTGCTCTGATACCACTAATGTAGGGTCTTCCTACCACTGAATCTTGTTAATAGCGTATTATGAACTAAACATGTATTAGAGACATCTTAGAGTTCGGGTTGTTATGTGAGCTTAATGTAATTACAGGCCAAAATGAAACTTCAATAGTTAGTTAATTACATTCCCCAAAATGAATGTTAAGGCTAACAAAATCCTGTATCTATCTTCTTATGCTCCATTAGCTCACCATCTCAACCCGACCCTTAGTCTCGATCCAAAAGTGTACCTACAGGAACAACTCATCGTGAGCATGTACATCATTACTTAACATCATGAATTAATGGCATTAAATAATGCATGGAAATAGTTGATAACATATACTTCTTGTTTATAATAGTACTATCCTTTTGGTTGTCCCTGTATCATAATTACGCATATAATCATTAGCTCAAAACATGAGTGAATAACATCATATTTCGTATATAAGCTCATAACAATCCATGTTAATTAGAAATGGGACTGTCCGGGTTCTATTATGACAGCGGCACAATTGGCCCCCTCGCTCGACATAACACATCTTATGATACCCATCGCTACGCCTTGATAGCGGATGTATCTCTTATTCAGCGGATGATACCCATCGCTACGCCTTGATAGCGGATGTACCCCATCGCTCAGCGGATGATACCCGTCGCTACACCTTGATAGCTGATGTACCCCATCGCTCAGTTATGTGAGCGGCAATACCTTCCTCGCTTGCCCATAATAGTCACCGGACATTCAACCATCCTAAGTAGCATAGTCAAACATGCGTCACCATCTTATAAACATTATCATTTCAAACATCATCATCTTTGTTTATCACAATATTATCATCATAGACTTATTCATCATAGTCATCATAATCATCATCATAATCACTCATGCAATTAATGCAAGGTCATAGTTTAGGAATAAGTTACCGTATGATGCTCGTACGTTTCTTACGTACCTTAATTCCAAAAGGAGGAGAAATTGTGGAACTTTATCTCCTTGAGGTTGTTGGTGCTTGGGATGGTTCTACACAACCATACAATTCGTTATTAGAAGTCAAACAATAGCCCGATGCCAAAAATTTAACAAAAATCAACATTTTTCAACTTTTGAACAGTGGCGATCGATCGCTCAAAATGAGGCGATCGATCGCCCGATTTTTCTCTTAGTGGCGATCGATCGCTTAAAATGAGGCGATCGATCGCCTGATGTTCATTTGGCTACTGGACGTTGGCGATCGATCGCGCCATTTGAGGCGATCGATCGCCTATCCCCTTCTTCGCGTACTGCCCCACGGCGATCGATCGCTGCTTTTCAGGCGATCGATCGCCTCGCGCAGACACGGGATTTCTTCATTTTTGAGCATTAAATCCTACACCAACTTCAACCAACATTTATACCAACAACACATAAACATTAAAACACCCAAAACCTTCAACACACATCATAAAACCATTAAAAATCCAACATCCCACCAAGAATCACCCTAACCCAAACAAACCCACTTTAAACCCTTTTTAAAACCCTTCCAAAACTCAAACAACACTTCAATAACATCATTAAGTGATATATAAACATCGTAAGCACTAAATCTTACCAAGAAGTGCAAGAATAAAACTTTTACAAGGATTCCTTCCCACCTTTAGGGCAAAATTCGAAAATAAGGGAAAGGGGGTTTGGGAAAGTGATTTTGGGGATTGAGGGTAAAAGTAAAGTGAGGTAAAGAAGGTGGGTTAAATATAAAATCTTATATTTAACTTGTACCCCAAAATCCATCATGATGTATGTAAAATACATTAACATGGCAAGTATTTACGATTGAAATCAACTTCATTAAATCCATATCTTCCTCATAATAAAAATCAACATCCTTAAACCATGTTAATTCTCCATTTCCACACATAACTTAATCATCATAATAACTCATCATATAAACATAATTAATGTCCAGGTTACCATTAATTAATTTCGGGGCATCACAAAAATTCTTGTTTACTCAGGCGGAATTGAATATGCGTCAGAGGAGATGGATGGATTTACTCAAAGACTATGACTGTGAGATTGAGTACCATCCGGGGAAGGCGAACTTGATAGCAGACGCCTTGAGTCGGAAGGTGAAGAGTACTGCTGAGGAGGTCATGCATTTGTCGGCTATGATGACTTCAAATTGCCATCTGGGCTATGACTTCGACGTAGATACATCGCCTGTGCATGTATCAACCTTATTGCCTGAGCCAGATATCGATGAGCATATCAGGAGAGCTCAGAGGACAGATGATGAGGTTCAGAGATGGTCATCAGTAGTACTTCAGGGTCAGCCATCAAAGTTCAGAGTGGCTGAGGATGGTTCTTTGAGGCTTGGTAACCGATGGGTAGTTCCATGTACGCCGGAGTTGCGTAAAGGGATCTTGGAACGGGCTCATAGTAGCCGATTCAGTATCCACCCAGGAGGGAGGAAAATGTATAAGGACTTGTGTGATCAGTTCTGGTGGAAACGGATGAAACGTGATGTGATCTCATTTGTCAAGAGGTGTTTGATCTGCCAGCAGGTTAAGGCAGAGAGGCAGAGACCCAGTGGCGAGCTAAGGAGCTTAGAGATACCGGAGTGGAAGTGAGAGCACATATCTATGGACTTTGTGACCCACTTGCCAAGGACTACTTCGGGTTGTGATGCTATTTGGGTGATCATTGACATGCTGACGAAGGTAGCTCACTTCATTCCCTACAGTATGACGTACACATACTTGAGGATGGCTCAGTTGTATGTCCTGGGACATAGTGAGACTACATGGGATTCCAGTATCTATTGTGTCGGACAGAGACCCGCGGTTTACGTCTCATTTCTGGGGAGGTCTTCAGTCAGCATTGGGTACTGAGGTGAGATTGAGCACCGCATATCACCCCCAGACGGATGGTCAGACAGAGCGTACTATACAGACCCTCGAAGACATGCTGCGAGCTTGTGTGTTGGAGTTTGACGCCTCATGGCATGATTCTTTGGCCTTGGTAGAGTTTTCATACAACAACAGCTATCAGGCGAGTATTCAGATGGCTCCGTTTGAGGCTTTGTATGGTAAGCGTTGTAGGTCGCCTTTGTACTGGGATGACTTGACAAGTAAAGCGGTAGGAGGACCCAAACTGATTCGGGAAATGGAGGATAAGGTAAAGATTATCCGTCGGAAAATGAAGGCAGCCCAGGACAGGCAAGCAGCCTATGCGAATAAACGGCGGAGAACGTTGGAGTTTCAGTTGGGAGACAGGGTCTTTTTGAAGATTTCACCTTTCAAGGGTGTGGTTCGGTTTGGTATTCGTGGTAAATTGTCTCCGAGATATGTGGGACCGTATGAGATTTTACAGCGCATCGGTACCTTGGCTTACCATTTAGCACTACCGCTGTCGTTGTCTTGTATTCACGACGTTTTTCATGTATCTATGCTGCGGAAGTATGAGCCGGATCCGTCGCATGCATTGCAGCCTTCTGAGGTTCAGTTGGATTCTGATGTATCATACGAGGAACGGCCAGTCAGGATTCTGGATAGGGCTGATCGCAGGCTTCGGAACAAAGTGATACCTATGGTAAAGGTACAGTGGGATCGCAGGGGTGTCGAGTAGGCCACGTCGGAGATGGAGCAGCATATGGTGCAGGACTACCCGGAACTATTCTCTGGTATGTGATTTCTGTTTAGTTTCGATTTGGGTAAGTGCATGCGATTTTGAGGGCAAAATCTTATAAGTAGGGGAGTATTGTGATATGCCCGAAATAATTAATTGCAATTTGGGCATTAATTGTGTTTATGTGATTTTATGGTGATAATTAACATATGTGTTGGAATTAATTATCATGGTGAAATGCTTAGTCACGTGGTAGGCGTGACCCGGTGGTGCATTTCGGGGTGCATGTTATGCATGTTGAGTAATTGGGGTATTTTAATGGGTTAAATGCTATGGTGGGTAATTATTTGGTGAGGCGTGTATTTAATTGGGATTTTGGCGCATTGTAGTGAAATGCTTTTAAAATATAATGTTGGGGTGTTTTATACACCATGGAAATTGTTGGAACACAATTTAACTTATACCCCCCAACCCTCACCTTTACCTTTCACTTTTACAAAATTCCCCAAAAATCTTTTCCCAAAACCTTTTCTTCCCATTTTCTTTTTTAGCATAAAAGTGGAGGGGGAAATCTTGGCAAAAATCTCATTTGTGGGATTTGGTGTGAGATTTGGAGTCCCCAAGAGGTATGGATACCTCCTTAATGTTTTTGTTGTGTTTGGTTTGGGTTTGTAATGATTTTAAATGGGTTTGTTTGGATTGGTATGATTTTGGGTTGGATGTTAGAGTTTTGGGTTGTTTAGGGTGTACTTTGAAGGTTATTGGTGTTTTTGGTGTATTGGGTTGAGGTGTTATGGTTTTAAAGTGGTTTGGTAAGGTTCTGTGCACATTAATGGCGATTTCTCGCATTTACAGCACTTCTCGATCGATCGAGAATGGCACTCGATCGATCGAGCTCGGCAGCGCGGAAGGTGGAATATTTTTTTAAACTTCTCGATCGATCGAGAATAATTTCCGATCGATCGAGGCGTCTTCTCGATCGATCGGTATGGGTGTCTCGATCGATCGAGACAGGCAGTGAGGCGATGGCCTCGGGATGGCTGGCTCGCGATCGATCGGGTGAAAGGGCCGATCGATCGCCAGCCTTAAAATTTTGATGCCTTGGTTTTTTTTGGCTATTTTGTGGGATTTTTGGTAACTGGACTATTATTGGCCCCTAATATGGATTTGTGTGAATGTGTAGAACCATCCCAGGTGGCCACACAGCCTAGGAGATAAAGTCCACGGCACAACACACTTTTGGAACTAAGGTACGTAGTGAGACGTACGGGCATCGGACGGTAAAACGTATTTATTACGCTTTGAATTGGTTATGCACTATGGTTGCACACATTGTCTTGTTTATGCATCAGGGATTGCATACATGGTTTGGTCATGCATTTTGGTTGCATGTGTATATTGGATGCATTGTTGCATGTGATTGTGAGTCGGGATTTATATTCCAGTGATGGAGAATACTTGCCGCCAGTGGCGTAGCGATGTGAATACTTGCCGCTGTCATACCGTAGCGATGAGAGAATATTTGCCGCTAATATGAAGCGAAGAACACGAGCGCTGTCATATTTATAGCGAGGGATATTAATGCCGCTAGTATTGTCTAAGCGAGGGGTATTTCCGCTGTCATGTTAACGGGAGGGGTATTATGCCACTGAATATAATAAGACTCGGGAATTGAACACGGAATATATGGAAATTGGTGCATGTCATGACATACATTATTGGTAATATAATCTATTGGTTATGATGTTGTACAGGGACAACCAAAGGGAGCTTTTAAATGTGTTACATACAGGAAGTGAATCACATTTACGATTTATGCATTTGAATTGCTATCATATTATTGTGAATATGATTTCGTACATGCTCATGGTTTTGGGGTTGTTCCTGTAGGTACTTTTGGGCGGACGGGCTAAGGCGAGTTGGTGCGGTGAGCTACGAGGAGTGCCTTTTTGTAGCAGGCACATTCTTTTGTATAGTATCTACTCTAGGAGTAGTGTAAAGCTATAGGATTAACATTCATTGGTTGAGAATGTAATTAATCCATTTTGGAACTTTATTTTGGCACTGTAATCTAATAGCTCAAGGCACCAACACAACTTTTATACTCCGTTTATGCATGAAAATTTTATTTATGCCTTTAATCCGCATTTAAGGAACTAGGGTCCTTACATATTCATTATAAGACATGTGAGATGTCTTAGTATAATGGAGAATTGGTAAAATAAATGCTAGGCATTTGAGCTATCTGTGATTGGTAGCAAAGTTGAAAATCAGTATTAGATATTGAGATATCTTTATTTGTATGTATAATGAATTTGGAATCATTAATTATTGATATTTGAGAATCAGACATGCGATGAGTTAAATCAATGTGTTGATTTACTGATTTTTGAGATTTGATGAGTTTGATGATTGTGAGAACTGGGACAGTACACGGAATCCCGGATGAGGACTTTGCCATCCAAGGAGTATCATTTAAAATTCATTAGTATTTACTTTTGTTGTAAATTATGAATTTTCATTATTGTGATTATGGGATTTTGTGTATTGGTATGCTCACCCTGTTGGGGTTGTCTCTGTTGGGGCAGGTGAACAGGTACATCGATCGCTGTGGAGCTGAGCTCGAGCTATTGATTGGATGTACTCCCAGGATCGTGGTACCTGGGCTTGATGGAGCACGGTATCGTATAAAGTACTTATATACACCCGAGGGTTATGTACACATTTATGATGCTCGCATGTGAGCACAGTTATATTTGTATATGGGTTGTATATAAAGGCATGAGCCTTTCTCTCTTTCATTCTATGTTGCATGCAATTAAGGGTAGAATTGCTAATGATATGAGAGTCATTGGTGTATTATGTGGGTGTTGAAACCCACTTATGTTGTCTTATGTGTGGTGTCTTCCCTGGCTGGGAATTTACTTAGTGTTGCTGTATTTTGTTGAGTACGTGTTTTCCCTGGCCGGGAACTATATTATGTGATGTGCTTTTATTTCGGGATGGCTCTATTTATGGGCAGACTCTGCACAAATTTTTATAAAAGTCCACAATGTAAAAGGTGGTGTAATGGGGATGGAAATGGGCGGAATCTATGAGTCTATTTGTTGGTAGAGATGATCTTAATGTTGAATATTAAAGAAATTTTGTAATTGCCATTCAATGGTAAAGCATCATATGAGTTTCCCGATTGATTTTATTGAAAGCATGTGCCACACATAATGATTAATACACTAATCAAGGGTTAAGGGCTTGGGGTCCTTACACAAACCAAGGAGACTTCGGATCTCGGTGACTGAAGTTGGCGCAAGCCAATCCATAACTGCCTCTATCTTCCTGGAATCTACTGATATCCCCTCTTGAGAGATAATGTGCCCCAAGAACGCTACACTGCTCAGCCATAACTCACACTTGCTGAGCTTGGCGTACAACTGATGATCTCTGAGGATCTGAAGCACCGTCCTCAAATGATTGGCATGCTCCTCCTTACTTCTTGAATAAACCAGAATGTCGTCAATAAACACGATGACGAACTGATCAAGATACCTCTGAAATATTTTGTTCATCAAGCTCATAAATACTGCAGGGGCATTCGTCACCCCGAATGGCATCACTAAGAACTCGTAATGCCCATACCGAGTTCGAAAGGCTGTGTTTTGAATGTCATCAGCTCTAACTCGTATCTGGTGATAGCCTGACCTCAAGTCAATCTTCGAGTAAAGCTCTGTGCCCTGAAGCTGATCAAATAAGTCATCAATCCTCGGAAGGGGGTACTTGTTCTTAATCGTCACTTTATTCAATTGACGGTAATCGATGCACAGGCGCATCGAACCATCCTTTTTCTTTACGAATAAGACTGGTGCACCCCATGGTGATACACTAGGGCAAATGTATCCTTTGTCGAGGAGCTCCTTCAACTGCACTTTCTGCTCCCTCAGCTCTGCCAGTGCCATCCTATAAGGGGCACGAGAAATAGCAGATGTCCCTGGCAGTAACTCAATCTCAAACTCCACATCTCTGATCGGTGGAAATCCTGGAATCTCATCCGGAAAGCACATCGCTGAATTCCGCAACTACTGGTATATCCTCGATCCTCAACTCTTCCTTTTCCTCTGATACGTCCATGGCATAAATAAGATAGCATGAGTGACCGCGTTCTAACAACCGCGACATCTTAATTGCCGAAATCAACAGAATCTTTGGACGAGAGCCGTCCCCATAGAAGGTCCACTGAAACCCCTGATCAGACAGAAAAAGCACCATCCTCTGTCGGCAATCAACCACGGCCTGGTATCTGCTCAACACATCAATGCCGACAATGCAGTCAAAATCTGCCATATCTAACAAAATCAGATCGGCCCTCAGATCATTGCCCTCAAAATAAATGAGGCAATCAGATAACAGTCGATCCACAATCACATGCTTTCCCTTGGGTGTCGAGACCATAAGAGGCGTGGGCAACGGAGACGAACACAAGTGGTGTCTCTCCATAAAGCAGAAGATACAAATGAATGAGAAGCATCTGTATCTACTAAAATAAATGCAGGGTACGTAAGTAAGTGGCACGTACCAGCAATCACCTCCTCCGGGGCTGCCTCTGCATGCTCTCGAGTCAGTGCATATACTTGACCCTGCGGCGGTCCTGCCGCCTGACCTCCCTGTGGTCGAGGTGCAAACAGCTGTCTCGGTGGTGCCGTCCTAGCGTCAAATCTTGGCCTATTCGGCCCAGAGTCTGCCTGACCCACCCGATTGGGGCAAGCCCGAGCCAGGTGGCCCACCCTGCCACAAACATAACAGCCTCGGCAGTCACGTGTCAGATGAAATCATCCATAGTTGTCACACTTATTCCCTCCCGTTCTATTTCCCTGTGCTGGTCCCCAATTGCCTTGTTTCTGATTCTGAAATTTCTTCCCACCAAATCTAGAAGATGAAGAAGCCCCACGAGACTTAAACTGGTCTCCTCGTGGCCTCAGGCTGTCAACAGCTGGTCTCTGTGACGGTACGAAAGGGGGTACAACTTCCTTGTACACGCTAACTCCAATCTCTGCCAGCTCTGCCCTAGTCAGGGCATCATCAAATGAGTTGGGGTTGATGGAGACAACCCGATCAAATAACTCTGGCCTCAGCCCTTTCAGAAAATGCCTCATCTTGGCATGACCGTTTACAGCAATGTGAGGCACATACCTCAACAGTGAAGAGTACTGTTGGGATATGCCCTAAGACAAGTCATTAGATGATTGTTTTGACATACAATGTTTATGATTTTATGAATGGTAATTCATTATTATATATTATTCGTTTAACTGTGCAATGTGAATTAATATATATGTTAATGTCCTTAGAATAATATTGTATTATTCTTAAACATGTCCCTAGTCAAGTATTATCATGAATAGGGATAATGATAATACGTAGAGACTAGTATGTATTGATTGATGAATTGTTCATTGAAATGAGATATCAAATCAACACATGGGTACATGTTAGAGAACGATGTACTGGACAGACCCACCATGAGAATGCAACATGGATAGTTATATGATCGTCATATGCAATTCTCATAGTGATAATAATGTATGTAATCCTTACGACTTGTGATCATCAGAGATCCCAACATAAGGAGTTATGTATCTTGATATTGTCAAACGTTACCCGTAACAGGGTAAACTATAAAGGCGACTATTGGATACACTACGAATTATGTAGAGGGATGTTGACTGATCGAGATAGGATTTGTCCCTCCTATATAACAGGAGATGTGTTTGGCCCTTGATCAAGTGAGAACTAAAATGCATGGCCATGCTCGAATGAGTCGATATGAGACATCGAGCTTATTCGTTTATTCTAGTTCTACTTGGGGATCAAGAAATAGAGATTGAATATACGAGTATGACTATTCCATTACTCGTGTTCAATCTAAACACAAAGAACAAAGGGATTAAGTTACATGGTTAATATTATCACAAGTACTAAAGGTTATGTCGAGTCATTGACATTCTTGTAATTTGGGTAGCATTGATGTGTTGCTAGATACCGCTCATTGCTTGTGACGTAAAATGAGATTTTATGTTACTGCCAACATTACAAGATCCTATCGGGTCGCACAAAAGATTAAATCGATAAGGGAATTAAATTCATTGGATGAATTAATTAATTAAGAAGAGTCTTAATTAAATAATTATAAGGATTTAATTATATCATGGGTTTGAGCCCATAAGGCATTGAGAAAGCCTTATATTAAATCATATATAATTTATTAACAAGGTGTTTAATTGAATTAACACTTCATATCATAATACCTAGCACCAAAAAGCTCACGGCCGCCGTTTCACTTTGCTCTCACGGTTTTCTTCATAACCGAAGTGAGTTTTGTGATTCCGGCGATCATTCTTGATTGTGAATCGAGTGAGTTTTGGTTCCGGTTTAAGAACTAGTCTAGCAACTTGTTCTTAAACTATCCCTTTGTTCGATTTGATCGTGTGGATACCGTTGAGGCAAGACCTTGGAGGTGTTGCTCGTGACTCGGGATCGTTGGACGTGGTTCTCCGTGGAATCTGCTCAAACACGCTACAAGGGTAAGACCTTTTGATCCTTTATCCGATATTGTGGGGTCCTCGATACTTAATCCATTATGTATCAATTAACCATACATACGTGAGTATGAATTAAGTAAAAACTTGCACTGTTTAAGAGTTTCTCATTAATAGGTTGTTACAGATGTACCAAAACCACTAGTACAAAACCAAATAACTTTTTCACATATACATTACATGTATAATTAACAACCTAATCCAGTACAACTCCTATGCAGTGGTTCACCTCGCAGCGGAATAAGACTCACGATTCCCACGTCTATGAACTCCTACAGAAACATTCACAAAACGTGAGTATAGATAAACAACTATCTCAGTGCGATATCAAAACACAATATCAATAACAATGATAAAGCACAATAAATCATTTAATGTGAATGTTCTGTATCATGCATCCACAAATGCACCATGTCATGACATGTCTCAACAATCACCCTATTATCACGAGCCCCATATGATATGCCTATTCTGCTCAATATATCAGTGGAACCACATCACATCTTCATATTAGCAGCACATATCATAGTACCATGTTTATCTGTGATAATAGCCAGAGCATATACCCAAACCAGGCGTATATCTCTCAAATACATAACCGAGCATATACCCAAACCAGGTGTATATCTCAAACATATAACCGAGCATATACCCAAACCAGGCGTATATCTCAAGCCAAAGCATATGTAGTATATCTATCGTGGCAACGATCCCAGCCAAAGCATATACCAACCCGGGCATATCTATCAAGGCAATGATCGCACCAAAGCATATACACATATCTATCAAGGCATCCATCCCAATCATATGAAATCCATGTATGCACATGCATATGATACTACCAATCATATGACACAAAGATAACATAAATCATATGATATCAAAACCATAACATCATCATCACATAATATCTATACTCCGTACGTCAACAAGTACCTGTAAAGCGACACAAACCAGATAACTCGGTCGTCAATAGTTAATTGCCTCTTTGCCCTGTCTCCTGTGATGATGTTACAACAATACCAACAATATCATGTTAAAAGAGGTTGAACTATTCATTTCCACAATAAAATACTGTTGTTCAACATTTTAAGTCTACCGATCGATCGGTCACTCTAGCGATCGATCGGTCCAAACAAATAACCCTAGCGATCGGTCGGTCAGAAGCTAGCGATCGATCGCTCCAAAATCTGATTTTCTCAAAAATGCTACGGCTTTCACCAATCGATCGGTCGCTTCCAGCGATCGATCGGTACCTACACCGCCTTACATCCTCTGTTTCTACCGATCGATCGGTACGAGCTTACCGATCGATCGGTCGACAACAGAATTGTAGAACAATGGCGATTTTGAGCTTATCCTCATGGTGCATCTCCTACAACTCAAAAAATCCCCATTCAAACATGATATTTGGATGTTATACCTTCATTTAAACATATTTCCATATCACTACAACTCAATTCATTGCCTTTAACAACATATGAATTCCATATTCCTTCAACTAAATCACATGCTTCTTAACTTGCATAACAACTATCATGCTAAGTTAATAGATCAACTCACTACAAAAAATAGAGCATGTAAATTCTCCTTACCACATACTTCATTTTGACCATGCTTCTAAGCTAGAACCAAGCAAAGACACCAAGAGAGTTCAAGAGAGTATGTGTAGAGATTTGTAGGTGAGTTTAGGTGAATTATGTGTTTAAAATCTGATATTATCTTTATATAATCTCCTCACCTCAAATTCACATGCACATTACATGCAACTCATATTCTCCCCAAATTCATGTTAAATGTAAGACATCTTAAAAATCAACTATGTGATGCATTTTAAGTCTCTTTTCCATTAGAACATAATAATGTTAAGTCCCTCTATCACATGTTCATATTCTTTCTTATCTGTTTCATTCAAACATAACATTTATCGTGCTCGGTTTAACCTGAAATCCGAGTCCACCTCGTACTGTAATTAATCATAATTACACCATAAACATATAACACATGTATAAAGCAAATTGAGGCATTACAATTCTCCCCCACTCATTGAATTTCGTCCTCGAAATTGCATATTCATTATCTGAATTTCATATATCATCTAAATCTCATGTAGACAGCCATAAGCTTTACACAAACATGCATTATAAATGCAACATTATTCGCCAGAACAAATAATCAAAAGTAAATCTGCTACATACTCAACATGCTCAACTAGCAGATACTTACCAGACCAGCAGTATAAGAAATCAAATGCAAACATACCAGACATTGCACTTTGGATTCTACTGCATACTCATGTTCTCGCATACCACGTATACCAGCTTGTTACTATTTGCTTTTTTTGTCCACGTAGCCATATGCTCACAACACCCTACACCAGTCAGGCATAGATAGTATGTATGTCTTGTTGTAAAACCATCAACAGACAAACATTTCACTAGTATCAATGAATACGCCAGAAATCATGTCTGCATATTGGTACATATACAGATCCTGTTATACACAACAGTAGTCATCAAATTGACTTGAGCTCATACAACTCATTGTACGGTGAATACCCATACCCAAGTCACTGCCCACTCACATTCCTGCTGGATACCTCCAAATGATCCCCAATGGAGCATCTGTTCGTCTAATGTCTAATACATCCGTCCCTCTTTGGACAACTGTAATACAGTTAATTGTTCAAATACTGGTATTACACTTTTTCCATACACCTTATGCTACACTTTATAAACACAGCAACACACATACCCGCATTGTGTATGGTATAACGGTTTAGAATGTTTCCATTCGTCTGTACTCTTGTGTAAACCTACACAGAATATCGAGATTAGCAGATACTCTAAACCAAGTACCTCGATCCTTGTCATATGCAGATTCTACACATCCAAATGTGTACAGAGCTATCTCTGCTCTAACATTTCACAAAGTGATATTATAGTATGTCATTGATACAACATATCCATCTCATTTGCATACTAATCTCCCATGCCAGACTTCTCAATCTAGATTAAACACTGAACACTATACCAGTCCAGAACAAACACTGGACACCAACTTGTCCAAATCACAAAAAGTAATCCACATTACACTCATATGTCATTAATGTATACTGCACACCAAAGCCATGTCCAATACATATGTCCATATGAGTATATGGTCATCTCACTCAATGACTATGGTCTCATCTGACCCCTGTACCAGAAATGTCATTCTTTGTACCAACTATTTCCCCCCAAGACTACCATCTTGAGTATGACAAGCTTTTACAACGATTCCTTTCTATTCACCGTTCCCTGTAATGATCAACACAAAATATATCAGGTAGCAATGGAAACCAACATGTTTTCCAACCGACACGTTTTCCCCGCATATGTAATGCACTGGCTACATGTAGCATGCCAACAAGTCCCACATATCAAAGGTACCTGATAACCCATTCCGTTCTGCTTTAAGAACCTATCCATACGGATTATCATATCACCCGGATAGATCATACAATCGAAGATATCACCCGACTATATCACATGATCAAATATATCACTCAGATATATCACATGATCGAATATAGTACATATTTGAAATCAACAGTTGTTTACCTCGCCATATTCATTACTAAACACGATTGCTCCCAGCAAATCGTTATCACCTCTGGTTCATGCAGGAATAACCAATCCAACCATATATGGAAGGTAACAAATTCCAACTCAACTGCACTCACACAATCCACACACTATTGTAGACATGAATGATAATCAAATTACCATATTACTCATGGTCATTCTAACATCATGCCTCTGCAATTGGATTCAAAGGAATTGCCATATCATATAGCATTGCCAATGATACCTTCACAATACAGTAACCGTATTATGTTCCTAGTACACTTTCCGTGTACAATCAAAGGATATCATATCCGAATACTCAAGTACAACCATATAGCAAAAATACCATCCACCATCTGATATATGTCAAATCAATGTCATATTGGTCGTACCACTATATCATGACACAAACTTTAATGTCATACTCATATATGTGCACGAACAAGCTCAAGAGATAATTCATTTCATGGACAAATCAAGTCTCATCACACTATCTCATATGTATGAGCTTCTTCAGCCTTCTCATAACATCTGCTATTCATCAACCATCACATGGTTTAGCATACCAAGTATACCAACCATACTGTTTCCTCATTAAACATATGCGCAGACTGTCCATCAATAGATATCAACCCAACATCTATCAAGCACAAAATGTAAATCAATCAACTATGCAAACCAATCGCATGACTAGGTCGGCATATCACAATCATAATTCCCTCAGTCATACATCTCCCATCCTGACTCAAGAATATGTGAATATCATGTCAAACACATACTACCATCACAACACAACGGAAACTCTGATTGCATTAGTACTACAGTCGCAGTGTACAAGCAATCTACAGAAACTCAAACTTCCTTATCCATCTGGATAATGTGGACATTCAACATTATCTTTGTGACCATACATCATAGCCACCAAGCTATGCTATCAGACAATAGTTCACACTCAATGCTTACCGGATACTCACATTGCCAACCAATCTCTGTTGGTCTCACATTGCCAACCACTCTCTGTTGGTCTCATGTGTACAGATCACTATTGTCATATAATAATAATCCAGAATATGACAAAATATCAACACAGTTCTATCTATATCCAGAAGCCATACAAGTATTCAATGCTTTCAGCAATAACACAGATACCCACACTCTTTTCTAAGCAGACCAACCAATTTCAATTTCATACATCTAGTGCACAAACACAGAACTAGATGTTCATATACAACATTCCATACACAACTGTATGCACTTGAGGTATCTCGTGTCAATCAAAGACACCCATGGTTGCCACACATACCACAGACATAGGGTCTCATACAGACAACCTTATAGCTCGGACGGAGTTCATATCAAAACAATGATATCTATTCCCAATTGTACTATACCTTAGCCAGATATCCTACATGGCCACATCTCACCATGTATGTCCCAGTACAGCCATCACAAAGATCACATGTGCAGGCATCACATACATCTTTGCCGGTGATCATTGCATCACTGCACTCTCCGCCGGTATGCTCTTTCAATCTGAAAGACTTCCATGTTCAAATCCATATAATACAACAAGAACGAACACAAGAAGCTAATACACAGAAAGGATCATACAGTCCGTTAACCAGTCACAAAACACGAGTGACTTGAACGACATCAATTGATAAAAGTCGAACATACTGCGGTTGTACCGCTCCATCAATACGCCTCAGCGCCACTATCATTGAACTCTCCCAATTTCATGTTCCTTGCCAACTCCATGACAACAAACATAGAGATCAACATACACATACATACCTCAGAACCATACACAGATGATACCCTGACAAGATAATCATCACCACGATGATCTCACAAATCACCAATTACCGCTGTGAAATACCACAATAAAGAATACTATTATTGTACACTAATTTCACAGTCGCTACACCATCTGAAACTCCCAATGTAAATACACTACGTTAGCCATACTCTCCACAGATCAAGAGCAAAGTATACATTCCCATTTAGGCCATACATGTCGAACTGACAATGCAACCCCAGATTGCAATAGCAAGAAATATCAAGAATTGCCCCTTGAACTAGATACAGTGATCCCATTCACACACCATGTGTCAGTGGCCAGTCCATCATTAGGTCGGATACACAATTTCATGCAGGCTGACTTTGCACGTCACTGTACAACTTACTCTTCCGATTTAGTATCGAACTACATACCATTACCACGGAATCAATGGAATAACTCCCGCAAAACATATTCTGTTTCCCCAGCCAAATGATAGGACAGAAACCCGGTATACCAATCACGGTTACACCCACAACATCACTTATGACACGCATAAGGATTCATACTAAATCATACTATCATACTGCAAAACAAGGGTTAACAATAACAGATACAAAAACAAAGCATGTTCCCAGACATTATATCATCAGTATCAAATGCCTTTAAGTGATTAGGTAACTCCCTAACTCACTTCCTCTACCCTTGTTTATCCCGTTCTCGAACCACTGCTCCGATACCACTAATGTGGGGTCCTCGATACTTAATCCATTATGTATCAATTAACCATACATACGTGAGTCTGAATTAAGTAAAAACTTGCACTGTTTAAGAGTTTCTCAAGGTTGCTACAGATGTACCAAAACCACTAGTACAAAACCAAATAACTTTTTCACATATACATTACATGTATAATTAACAACCTAATCCAGTACAACTCCTATGCAGTGGTTCACCTCGCAGCGGAATAAGACTCACGATTCCCACGTCTATGAACTCCTACATAAACATTCACAAAACGTGAGTATAGATAAACAACTATCTCAGTGCGATATCAAAACACAATATCAATAACAATGATAAAGCACAATTAATTATTTAATGTGAATGTTCTGTATCATGCATCCACAAATGCACCATGTCATGACATATCTCAACAATCACCCTATTATCACGAGCCCCATATGATATGCCTATTCAGCTCAATATGTCAGTGGAACCACATCACATCTTCATATTAGCAGCACATATCATAGTACCATGCTCATCTGTGATAATAGCCAGAGCATATACCCAAACCAGGCGTATATCTCTCAAATACATAACCGAGCATATACCCAAACCAGGTGTATATCTCAAACATATAACCGAGCATATACCCAAACCAGGCGTATATCTCAAGCCAAAGCATATGTAGTATATCTATCGTGGCAACGATCCCAGCCAAAGCATATACCAACCCGGGCATATCTATCAAGGCAATGATCGCACCAAAGCATATACACATATCTATCAAGGCATCCATCCCAATCATATGAAATCCATGTATGCACATGCATATGATACTACCAATCATATGACACAAAGATAACATAAATCATATGATATCAAAACCATAACATCATCATCACATAATATCTATACTCCGTACGTCAACACGTACCTGTAAAGCGACACAAACCAGATAACTCGGTCGTTAATAGTTAATTGCCTCTTTGCCCTGTCTCCTGTGATGATGTTACAACAATACCAACAATATCATGTTAAAAGAGGTTGAACTATTCATTTCCACAATAAAATAATGTTGTTCAACATTTTAAGTCTACCGATCGATCGGTCACTCTAGCGATCGATCGGTCCAAACAAATAACCCTAGCGATCGGTCGGTCAGAAGGTAGCGATCGATCGCTCCAAAATCTGATTTTCTCAAAAATGCTACGGCTTTCACCGATCGATCGGTCGCTTCCAGCGATCGATCGGTACCTACACCGCCTTACATCCCCTGTTTCTACCGATCGATCGGTACGAGCCTACCGATCGATCGGTCGACAACAGAATTGTAGAACAATGGCGATTTTGAGCTTATCCTCATGGTGCATCTCCTACAACTCAAAAAATCCCCATTCAAACATGATATTTGGATGTTATACCTTCATTTAAACATATTTCCATATCACTACAACTCAATTCATTGCCTTTAACAACATATGAATTCCATATTCCTTCAACTAAATCACATGCTTCTTAACTTGCATAACAACTATCATGCTAAGTTAATAGATCAACTCACTACAAAAATTAGAGCATGTAAATTCTCCTTACCACATACTTCATTTTGACCATGCTTCTAAGCTAGAACCAAGCAAAGACACCAAGAGAGTTCAAGAGAGTATGTGTAGAGATTTGTAGGTGAGTTTAGGTGAATTATGTGTTTAAAATCTGATATTATCTTTATATAATCTCCTCACCTCAAATTCACATGCACATTACATGCAACTCATATTCTCCCCAAATTCATGTTAAATGTAAGACATCTTAAAAATCAACTATGTGATGCATTTTAAGTCTCTTTTCCATTAGAACATAATAATGTTAAGTCCCTCTATCACATGTTCATATTCTTTCTTATCTGTTTCATTCAAACATAACATTTATCGTGCTCGGTTTAACCCGAAATCCGAGTCCACCTCGTACTGTAATTAATCATAATTACACCATAAACATATAACACATGTATAAAGCAAATCGAGGCATTACAGATATGAATCCCTATGTATAGATCCGCGGTTATAGTAATCCAAAATTTTATTATTCCGCTGCGTTCCATGCTTGTTGGATTACTTACAGTGGTATCAGAGCCAGGTTCAAGGCTCATATCGGATTTATGTGATTAAATTGTGTTAATCATATTAGAACTAATATTGCATGCTATTTAAAACTGTATGAACATATATGATATGTTAATATCGAGTTTGTGAAAATCATCGTAAAATTGTATTTCATATAATTGGCGAATAATTGAATACGATACACGAAAGCGTAAAATCAAGGTGTTGGCTCAAGGTGGTTCGACCACTTCATGAATTGACCCTCGGCCACCGCTAGTGAGCTAGGGTTCGGACCCTTGGCTCATGCATGGGGCCGCGCCGCCGCCAAAGGGCTAGGGATTCGAACCCTAGTCACCACAACTCTCGGCCGCCGCTTAGGAGCTAGGTTTTGAACCCATGGCTCGAGCATGGGCCGAGCCGTCGCACTATCTAGGGTTTTGAACTCTATTGGCTCGATAAAGTATTGAGAAGGTGCAAGTTGGTTCGATCATGGTCCACGGAATTATGAGGGTCGGCGGCTACACCACATGAGGGCTAGGGTTTTTTGAACCCTTGGCTCGAGATGGTTAAGCCGCCACTGTCATGAACCGTGCATGGTTGGACCGTGGCTCGTGGCTCATGAATTCCGGCGTTTCGAACTAGGTGGCTCGATAGAAACCAACATGGTGCAAGGCGGCTAGGGTTTGGAATCCCTAGCGGCGCCGCACCGAAGCCATCGGCTCGGACCATGTCGTGGGCTAGGGTTTCGAACCCTAGGCCCATAATTGGTCCAGCCGTGATGTATGGTTGGTTCGAACCATGGTGGTTCGTAGCTAAGTCGCATTAAGTTCGTGGCATGTGATGTCCCGAGCGTACGATAATTTTTAAAAATTATTTTACAGTTTTAATTAGAATTAAATTTTAAAAAGTTTAGAATTAAATTTTAAATGTTAAAGCATGTTTTATGTGTTGTTTGAGCATGGTGCATGGTTATAGCCCTTTGACCTATTAGATAGGATTTGTGAATGTTTGTAATTAATAATACGACCTGCGTGTCGTGCCTTCTCTATTTTATTCTAAATGTTATCCCTCCCCTATGTTTCCCTCGATGTAAATTGAGGAATTCTATATCTTGTAACAGTATAGTTTACTTGTTGATGGTGATCAATGAAGATGGAGCATCGTGTCGGGATGAGGAGGCAATTCACAAATTGGAGCCAAAGGAAGGTGCTTGTGAAGGTACCTTAGGTTGACTCTTAGGATTTTCTCATTGGCTTGAGAAAATCGTTAGTAGGGGCTATAACCTTGTCATGTTTAATTATGTATGTTGATGCATGATTTATCTTATGTTTTAGATTGATAATTGTATTACACATATATGTAGATATGTATACACCTATATGTAGTAGACATATTTTAAATTATCAAACTAATCATGAGATCAATAAATCCCTCTAAAATATTAAGTTTTAGATGCCTTCCAAAATTAAAAGTACTCGTCAAAAACTTCGATTGTACATGTGTGGGTTTGCCAAAGCAAAGCACCGTGGCAATCTTAGTAAGGCACGAAAGGATAAAAGTGATATCCGTTATACTTTAAATTGGGTACGACTTAACTAGGTTATCTCAATAGGATTGGGAACTTAGAGGCATGGGTTGGATAATAATCATTTGATGAATTGAACAAAGCGTTGTTCGTCCAACTATCCAAGAATTACATGTGATGTAATTGACAAAGTGTTGTCTACCTAAATAACCGAGTCTTGGGCGATTAGCCAAAGCTAACTCAAGATTAGGCGAAATATGGATCTTGGCCCACTAAAGGTTTCGAGGGTTGATATTTTTTAACAAAATAGTGGGAGTTTCATTTAATATAAGACCATGTTAAATGATTAAATCATAAACTTATTTTGCATATTTATATTGTAGATATCCATGGCAACTAACAATGTTACAAGCACTTTATCATTGCGATCGGTCCTTGAGAAGGACAAATTAAATGGGACAAATTTCCTAGACTGGCATAGGAACTTGAGGATAGTCCTCAAACAAGAAAAGAAACAATATGTCCTAGAGGAACCCTTACCTGCTGAGGAACCTCCCCTAACGGCTACAAGAGCCGATAAAGATGCTTACAAGAAGCATCAAAGTGACGCACTTGATGTTGGATGCCTTATGCTTGCCACCATGAACTCTGAGCTTCAGAAGCGACATGAGGAAATAGAGGCGTTTGATATGATCGAGCACCTTAAGCAACTGTACCAACAACAAGCAAGACAAGAGAGGTATGACGTCTCTAAGGCATTATTCCAGTGTAGAATGGTAGAAGGAAGTCTGGTTGGAACTCATGTACTCAAGATGATTGGGTATATTGAGAATCTGGAGAAGCTGGGTTTTTCCTTTGGACCAAGAGTTGGCCACTGACATAATCTTGCAATCGTTGCCTGAAAGCGTCAGTCAATTTGTCTTAAATTATAATATGATTGAAATAGAAAAGACACTACCACAGTTACTTAACATGCTTAGAACTTTTGAAGCAAATAGCAAGAAGTCTAAACATACAAATGTTCTTATTGTGAATAAGAGCAAAGGAAAGACTAAAGCTAAGAGCTTCAAGAAGAACAAGAAGGTCTTTGTTAAATCTAAGCCAAAGTTTTCTGCACTGAAACCAAAGGGAGGGATAGCGAAGGAAGGGAACTGTTTCCATTGCGGTGAGACCGGCCATTGGAAAAGAAACTGCAAAGTATATCTGGAGGATCTAAAGAAATGAAGTGTGACTTCCACTTCAGGTATTTTTGTTATAGAAGTCAATTTATCTACTTCTTCATCATGTGTATTAGATACTGGATGTGGATCTCACATTTGTGTAAATGTGCAGGACCTCAAAAAGAGTAGATTGTTGGCGAAAGGCGAAGTTGATCTCCGAGTTGGAAATGGAGCAAGAGTTGCTGCATTAGCTATAGGAGATTATTATTTATCTTTGCCTTCTGGTTTATCGTTGATTTTAAAAGACTGTTATTTTGTGCCATCCATTACCAAAAACATAATTTCTATTTCTTGTTTAGACAAGTGTGGGTTTTCATTTATGATAAAGGACAACTGTTGTTCTATTTATTTAAATGATATATTTTATGCTAGTGCACAAATGGTGAATGGTCTTTATTTATTAAATCTTGATATGCCTATCTATAACATAAATACTAAAAGGATTAAAAATAATGATTGTAATCCGACTTATCTCTGGCATTGTCGCTTGGGCCACATAAACGAGAACCGCATATCTAAACTTCATAAGGATGGAGTATTAGATTCATTTGATTTTGAATCATATGAAACATGCGAATCTTGTTTAATGGGCAAGATGACTAAAGCCCATTTCAAGGGACAATGTGAAAGGGCAAATGTTTTATTGGGACTAATACATAGTGATGTATGTGGACCAATAAGTACACAAGCTAGAGGTGGTTTTCAATACTTCGTTACATTTACTGATGACCTCAGTAGATATGGGTATGTGTACCTAATGAAGCATAAGCATGAAACCTTTGAAAAGTTCAAAGATTTCAAGAATGAAGTACAAAACCAACTTGGCAAAAGTATCAAAATCCTTCGATCAGATCGATGAGGTGAATACCTAAGCCAAGAGTTTCATGACTATCTAAAGGAGTGTGGGATAGTCCCACAACTCACTCCTCCGTATACTCCACAATGGAATGGTGTATCCGAGAGGAGAATTCGAACCTTGTTAGACATGGTTAGATCAATGATGAGTCATGCAGATCTTCCGATATCGTTTGGGGACACGCTCTAGAAACAACGATTTTCTTACTGAACCATGTTCCATCTAAATCAGTGGAAAAGACACCATATGAGATATGGACTGGGAAACTTCCTAGTATGTCTTTTATGAAGATTTGGGATTGTGAGGCTTTCGTTAGACGTCACGCCACTAACAAACTTGGACCCAAATCTGATAATTGTTTATTTGTTGGGTATCCTATGGAAACGAAAGGATATTATTTCTATTATCCCACCGAGAACAAAGTAGTTGTTGCTCGGACTGGTGTATTTCTTGAAAGAGAATTTATTTCTAGAAAAACCAGTGGAGAAAAATAGAACTTAGTGAAGTTCAACAACAAGAAAACACTGAACCTGAGATTGAGATGGAAACAGAGCAGGCACCACAAGCTATTGTGGAAGAAGTACCTGCTCAAGAGACACAAGCCCAGCGTAGGTCTGTAAGAGAACACCGGGAGACACAGAGATATGGATTTCTTGTGACTCAACAAGGTGACTTACTACTTATTGATGAGGATGAGCCGTCATCTTATCAACAAGTTATAATGGGCACTGATTCTGAGAAATGGCAAGAGGCCATGAAATCTGAGATGGAATCCATGTATGCAAACCAAGTATGGACTTTGGTTGATCCACCTGAAGGGGTACGACCCATAGGGTGCAAATGGATTTTCAAGAAAAAGACCGATATGGATGGTAATGTACAAACCTATAAAGCTCGGCTGGTTGCAAAAGGATTCAAACAAATTCATGGTATTGACTATGATGAAACCTTTTCACCAGTGGCCATGGTTAAATCCATAAGGATCTTACTTGCAATAGCTGCATTTCATGATTATGAAATCAGGCAGATGGATGTCAAAACAACTTTCCTTAATGGAAATCTGCTCGAGGATGTGTACATGACACAACCCGAGGGTTTTGTCGATCCAAAGGATGCTGGAAAGATATGCAAGCTACAACGATCCATTTATGGAATGAAGCAAGCTTCTCGGAGTTGGAATCTTCGTTTTGATGATGCAATCAAAGAGTTTGGTTTTATCAACGTAGATGAACCTTGTGTCTACAAGAAGGTCAGTGGGAGCATAATCATTTTCCTAGTGTTGTATGTAGATGACATACTTCTCATTGGGAATGATATCCCTGCCTTACAATCTGTAAAGATTTGGCTAGGGAATTGCTTTTCGATGAAAGACTTGGGAGAAGCCACCTATGTATTAGGAATCAAGATCTATAGAGATAGATCAAGAAGGCTTCTCGGCCTAAGTCAAAGTACATACATAGACAAAGTGCTTAAAAGGTTTAGCATGCAAGAATCAAAGAAAGGATTCGTGCCTATGACACATGGTATATATCTCTCGAAGGAACAGTGTCCTTCAACACCAGATGAGAGACAACACATGAGTAAGATTCCATATGCGTCAGCTATTGGATTTATCATGTATGCCATGATATGTAGTCGTCCCGATGTATCGTATGCTTTGAGCATGACGAGCAGTTATCAAGATTGATCCAGGTGAAGGTCACTGGATTGCTGACAAGAATATCCTGAAGTACTTGAGAATAACTAAGGATACATTCTTGATTTATGGAGGTGAGGAAGAGCTCAATGTAATGGGTTACACTGATGCAAGCTTCCAAGCCGACAATGATGATTTTCGATCGCAATCTGGATATGTGTGTTGCCTAAATGGAGATGTTACAATATGCAAAGTACCAACAGATGATAACATATCTGACCCTTTGACGAAGCCGCTGTCACAGCAGAAGCATGATCGTCATACTAGATCTCTAGGCATTAGAGATATGTCTGAGTTGTCTTAGTGCAAGTGGGAGATTTGTTGGGATATGCCCTAAGACAAGTCATTAGATGATTGTTTTGACATACAATGTTTATGATTTTATGAATGGCAATTCATTATTATATATTATTCGTTTAATTGTGCAATGTGAATTAATATATATGTTAATGTCCTTAGAATAATATTGTATTATTCTTAAACATGTCCCTAGTCAAATATTATCATGAATAGGGATAATGATAATACGTAGAGACTAGTATGTATTGATTGATGAATTGTTCATTGATATGAGATATCAAATCAACACATGGGTACATGTTAGAGAACGATGTACTGGACAGACCCACCATGAGAATGCAACCTGGATAGTTATATGATCGTCATATGCAATTCTCATAGTGATAATAATGTATGTAATCCTTACGACTTGTGATCATCAGAGATCCCAACATAAGGAGTTATGTATCTTGATATTGTCAAACGTTACCCGTAACAGGGTAAACTATAAAGGCGACTATTGGATAGACTACGAATTATGTAGAGGGATGTTGACTGATCGAGATAGGATTTGTCCCTCCTATATAACAGGAGATGTGTTTGGCCCTTGATCAAGTGAGAACTAAAATGCATGGCCATGCTCGAATGAGTCGATATGAGATATCGAGCTTATTCGTTTATTCTAGTTCTACTTGGGGATCAAGAAATAGAGATTGAATATACAAGTATGACTATTTCATGACTCGTGTTCAATCTAAACACAAAGGACAAAGGGATTAAGTTACATGGTTAATATTATCACAAGTACTAAAGGTTATGTCGAGTCATTGACATTCTTGTAATTTGGGTAGCCTTGATGTGTTGCTAGATACCGCTCATTTCTTGTGACGTAAAATGAGATTTTATGTTACTGCCAACATTACAAGATCCTATCGGGTCGCACAAAAGATTAAATCGATAAGGGAATTAAATTCATTGGATGAATTAATTAATTAAGAAGAGTCTTAATTAAATAATTATAAGGATTTAATTATATCATGGGTTTGAGTCCATAAGGCTTTGAGAAAGCCTTTAATTAAATCATATATAATTTGTTAACAAGGTGTTTAATTGAATTAACACTTCATATCATAATACCTGGCACCAAAAAGCTCACGGCCGCCGTTTCACTTTGCTCTCACGGTTTTCTTCATAACCGAAGTGAGTTTTGTGATTCCGGCGATCATTCTTGATTGTGAATCGAGTGAGTTTTGGTTCCGGTTTAAGTCTAGCAACTTGTTCTTAAACTATCCCGTTGTTCGATTTGATCGTGTGGATACCGTTGAGGCAAGACCTTGGAGGTGTTGCTCGTGACTCGGGATCGTTGGACGTGGTGCTCCGTGGAATCTGCTCAAACACGCTACAAGGTGAAACCTTTTGATCCTTTATCCGATATGAATCCCTATGTATAGATCCGCGGTTATAGTAATCCAAAATTTTATTATTCCGCTGCGTTCCATGCTTGTTGGATTACTTACAAGTACTGCATGGAATAATCTGATACAGTCATGCTGCCCTGCTTAAGATTGGTAAACTCATCTTCTTTTACTTGTCTGGCAGCGGCGGAGAAATACCGGTTAAGGAACCGGGTCCTGAACACAGTCCAATCTACTGTCATACACTGAGCCCTCAGCTCCATAACTGTTGTCTTCCACCACATGGAAGACTTCTTCGCCAACTGAAACTCTGCCAACCTCAGCTAGGCAGTCCGTGCACAGGGTGCCGATACAAATATCTGCTCTAGTCTCTCAAGCCATTCATCGGCTGCTTCCCCAGTCTCAGTCCCTTCAAATAGCGGTGGATGATAGCTCAAGAACTGGGTCAGACTTATCTCTCCTGGTAGCAGTATCTGTGCACAAGGCTCCATGTGGGGTCTTCCCACCTTAACAGTGTTATAGTGACATAAGAAGGACTAATTATGCATTAAATAACATCTTAAGGTTTCGGTTGTTACATGAGCTAACAGGATTACAGGCCAAAATACAAAACTTCAAAAATAATTCCTTACATTCCCAAAAGAATGACAAAATTTAGATTTACACTACTCCTAGAGTAGATACTAATCATGACTTGAATCATATACATTTCTGTGTTCCTCGTAGCTCACTGCCTCAACCCGACCCTTAGTCCTTTAGTCCAAAAGTGTACCTACAGGGACAACACATCATGAGCATATACAATCTTACTTAACATCATACAAACATCACAGTAAATGCATGAAATATTGGTTAAGTAAATATGCTGGTTATTCATTAACTTCTTTTTGTTGTCCCTGATTCATATTCATGCATATGGGCATCTTACCCTGTGGCATCTTACCACATCATAAACATCGTATGGCCTCTTACCATATGGGCATCTTACCCCGTGGCATCTTACCACTTAATAACATTGTATGGCCTCTTACCATATGGGCATCTTACCCTGTGGCATCTTACCACATAATATCATCGTATGGCCTCTTACCATATGGGCATCTTACCCCGTGGCATCTTACCACATAATAACATCGTATGGCCTCTTACCATATGGACATCTTACCCCGTGGCATCTTACCACATAATAACATCGTATGAATATATAAACATCATATAAACATCATCATTTCATCATGAATACTCATGCAATAAAAGCATAGTCGTAGTGTAAAGATTTGTTTTACCGTCCGATGCCCGTACGTCTCTTACGTACCTTTTCAAAAGGAGGAGGAGTCAACCGACTTTATCTCCTTGACTGTGCTGGTACCTGGGATGGTTCTACAAGATCACATAATACCATATTAGATGCCTCAATATCATCTCATACCATAAACTTAACAAAATAAATCATCATCTTATTTTTCAACATTCTGCCTCTCTCGATCGATCGGCCCCGAGGTCTCGATCGATCGAGAAACTGTGCATAAACAGTGCCCAAACACTCTGCCTCGATCGATCGATCGAAATATTTTACCGATCAATCGAGGAGCTTCACCGATCGATCGGAAAATCCTTCGATCGATCGACGCCTGGATTTCAAACCATGCTTAAAAGCTTCTGCCTCGCTCGATCGATCGGTACAAGAATCTCGATCGATCGAGCACTCTGAAAATCGGGATTTTTCCAGATTTTCGAGGACCTCATTTCATATCATCAAATCTACTTCATAACACATCATACTTGCTCAAACAAACATGCTTGGAACTTCATAAAACTTCCATGTAGGTACTTAAATCAAAGGTTTAACAAAACCTAAGCTAACATGCATCATAACATCATCAAAATCTTCAACCTCATCCAACTTATACAGAAAACAGAGCATGCTCATCTTTGCCCAGATTTTCGAGCACATAGTTTCATAGCCAGAAATCTATCACATAAAACATGTAACATGCTCGAACTAACATGCTAGTAGTTACATAATATTACCATGCAAGCACCCATACCAAGGTTTCACCCAAACCTATACCTAGCATGCATAAAAATCAACCCACCAAACCCAAACTTAAACCAAAAACAGAGTACCAAGGCTTACCCCCTTTTTCTCTTCTTTTGGTATGAATTATTGCACACCTTTTACCAAGGTTTTTCCTCCTCCCTCAGCAACACTTCAGGACGTTTTTGAGAGGGAAAAATGAGGGGAGGAGAAAGATTGGAGGTGGAGTGGTGGGGAAGAGAAGGAGGTATGGGTTGAGGGGAAAGGGGTTGGCAAGTGGGGGTGGCTGATTGATTGGGGGGGGTGGTGTGGGTAGGGTGGTCATGTGGTGTTTAATTGTGTCCCGGTATTTAGTACGATGTATTAAAATATCCTCACTCGATATTTTATAACTTCATTTAATTAATACATCCTTTAAAACACCCAACATGCCCCCTGAATCACATCATCATATCATAATTATAATCCCCCAATTCAAATACACCACAACCCTTAAAGATATCATAAATCATCATCGTAGCACATAATTACATGACATTTCGGGGGTATTACATTACTCCCCTACTTATAAGATTTCGTCCTCAAAATCCACATGCATCACCATATCGAAACTAAACATAAAGACGTACCAGAGAATAGTTCTGGATAGTGCTGCACCATATGTCGTTCCGTCTCCCACGTAGCCTCCTCGACACCCCAACGATCCCACTGAACTTTGACCATCGGTATAACTTTGCTTCGTAGTCTGTGATCCTCTCGATCCAGATTTCTGATTGGTCGTTCTACGTTGGACACATCTGAGTCTAACTGAACTTCTGTAGGCTGTAAGACATGAACCGGGTCTGGCTCATACTTCCGTGACATAGAAACGTGAAAAACATCGTGTATGCCAGATAAAGACGGCGGTAGAGCCAAACGATATGCCAAAGTACCGATACGCTGCAAAACTTCATATGGCCCAACATACCTCGGAGATAACTTTCCCCACATACCAAACCGAACCACACCCCTGAAGGTCGAGATCTTTAAGAAGACCCTGTCTCCTAACTGGAATTCCAGCGGTCGTCGCCGCTTATTGACATAGGCTGCTTGCCTATCCTGGGCCGCTTTCATCTTTTGGCGTATCAACTTTATCTTGTCTTTCATATTCTTGATCATATCCGTGTTGGGATATGCCCTAAGACAAGTCATTAGATGATTGTTTAAGACTTACAATGTTTATGGTTTTATGAATGGCAATTCATTATTATATATTATTCTTTTAACTGTGCATTGTGAATTAATATATATGTTAATGACCTTAGAATAATATTGTACTATTCTTAAAGATGTCCCTAGTCAAGTATTATCATGAATAGGGATAATGATAATACGTAGAGACTAGTATATGTTGATCGATAAATTGTTCATTGATATGAGATATCAAATCAACATATGGGTACATGTTAGAGAACGATGTACTGGACAGACCCACCATGAGAATGCAACATGGATAGTTATATGATCGTCATATGCAATTCTCATAGTGATAATAATGTATGAAATCCTTACGACTTGTGATCATCAGAGATCCCAACATAAGGAGTTATGTATCTTGATATCGTCAAACGTTACCCGTAACAGGGTATACTATAAAGGCGACTATTGGATACACTACGAATTATGTAGAGGGATGTTGACTGATCGAGATAGGATTTGTCCCTCCTATATAACAGGAGATGTGTTTGGCCCTTGATCAAGTGAGAACTAAAATGCATGGCCATGCTCGAATGATTTGATATGAGATATCGAGCTTATTCGTTTATTCTAGTTCTACTTGGGGATCAAGAAATAAAGATTGGATATACGAGTATGACTGTTCCATGACTCGTGTTCAATCTAAACACAAAGGACAAAGGGATTAAGTTACATGATTAATGTGGTTCACGCATGCATGGATTAGTAACTTTACCACATGAGAGCAAGGTTTTTCGAACCCTTAGCTCGAGATGGTTGAGCCAACCCCGTGCATGGCCTGACCGTGACTCGTGGCTAACAAATTCCGGCGTCTAAAACAAGATGGCTCGAAAAAAATTCCATAAGAATGCATGAAGGTGCGAGGCGGCTAGGGTTTGGAACCCTAGCGCCGCCGCCGCACGAGCCATGGCTCGGCCATGGGCTAGGGTTTCGAACCCTAGGCCCACTATTGGTCCAGCCGTGTGCTTCATGGTTCGAACCATGGTGGTTAGTGTCTTAGTCGCTTTAGTTCGTGGCATGAGATGTCCCGAGCGTACGATAATTTTTCAAAAATTATTTTACAGTTTTAATTAGAATTAAATTTAAAATGTTTAGAATTTAATTAATTAAATGTTAATGCATGCTTTATGTGTTGTTTGAGCATGGTGCGTGGTTATAGCCCTTTGACCTATTAGATAGGATTTGTGGATGTTTGTAATTCATAATACGACCTGCGTGTCGTGCCTTTCTCTATTTCATTCTAAATGTAATCCCTCCCCTATGTTCCCCTTGAATGTGAATCGAGGAATTCTATATCTGGTAAATAGTGTAGTTTATTTTATTGATGGTGATCAATGAAGATGGAGCATCGTGCCGGGATGAGGAGGCCATTCACAAATTGGAGCCAAAGGAAGGTGCTTGTGAAGTTACCTTAGGTTGACTCATAGGATTTTCTCATTGGCTTGAGAAAATCATTAGTAGGGGCTATAACCATGTCACGTTTAATTATGTATGTTGATGCATGATTTATCTTATGTTTTAGTTTGATAATAGTATTACACATATATGTAGATATGTATACAACTATATGTAGTGGACATATTTTAAATTATCAAATTAATCATGAGATCAATAAATCCCTCTAAAATATTAAGTTTTAGATGCCTTCCAAAATTAAAAGTACTCGTCAATAACTTCGATTGTACATGTGTTGGTTTGCCAAAGCAAATGTAATACCCCCGAAAGGTTAAATGATTATATGCTACGATGATGAAATGTTATATGATTATGTACTACAATAATGAATTATGATGTATCTAAGAGGGTCGTGGTATTTTAATTGGGGGTTATATTTATGATATGATGATATGGTTTAGGTTGCATGTTACGTGTTTTTAATTGTGGTAATGATGTGGTGCAATTGTAAAATGTCAAGGGAAGATACTTTTATACATCGTATGAAATACCGGGATACAATTAAACACCACAAAACCACCCTACATGCAACCACCCACCCCCCCACTTGCATACACCCCACGCCCCCTCCCCTGTTTTCTGGAAAATAATTGACCAAGGAGTCAAGTTGGCACTTAGATATTTCTCATTTGGTCTCTCCCAAAAACCTCCTTCTTCCTCCCTTCTCTTCGTCTGAGATCTGGACTACTACTAGGAAGAAAGTGGTCGGAAATTTCTTGCCTTTTTCCTGACAAAAATCGGAGAGCAAAAGTGGTGACGAATCACGCTGGTTCACCAGCTTTTCGTGTTTTTACATGTATGTTTGTCATAGCAGATTTGGCATGCTAGGGTAGAGTTTAATGAAAGATTGATATGAGTACCTTTATGTGATGTTTATGATGTCCTTAGCATGTTTTGTTAAGTAGCTTGCATGACTTATGTGATAGATCTTCGATTGTAAAAAGGGCTCCTCGAAAATCTGGGCAAGAAGTACCCTGTTTTTGTGTTGAGCAGGACTTTTATTAGGAAGATTTGAAGCATGCTAGCTTAGGTTATGGGTAAATCTTTGATGAGCATACATACACGGAAGTTTTGTGAACATGCCAACATAAATGTTTAAGCATGAACGATGGGCTATGTGGTAGTTTCATGACTATAAATGTGTGTGTTCGAAAATTCTGAACTGAATAATCATGCCCTGTTTTTCCGAAAAAGCTGATCGGGTATTGATAAAGAGGGGTAGATTTAATGCATGTCGGGTTAAGCTATAAGTGAGACTTTAATTTTAATACATGCATGAAAGTATGTTGAAACTATTGATATGCTAGTTTAGGCATATAATGTAAGTTATGAAGGAGTTTGAAGGGTGTAAATTGAAGTGTTCGAGATTTCTGGAAAAATCTCGAAATGTATGAACGACCGATCGATCGGTGATGAACACCGATCGATCGGCAAAACCAGTAGCAAAAGGAGTAAATGATGAACAGTTAAGCGATCGATCGGTGAGAGATACCGATCGATCGGCAGTCACTGTTCATATGTTATAAAATTTTATGATTTTTTTTTTGAAATTTGATTTCGATTCTCGTATCGGTGCCTAATATTATATTATGTGGTTATGTAGAGCCATCCCAGGTACCAGCACCATCAAGGAGATAAGTCTATTGACTCCTCCTCCTTTTGAAAAGGTACGTAAGAGACGTACGGGCATCGGACGGTAAAACACATCCCTACGCTATGACTATGCATTTATCGCATGAATATGTATACGATGAAATTATGATGTGTATACGATGTTATATGATGATGTTTATACGATGTTATTGTGGTAAGGTGCCACGGGGTAAGGTGCCCCACATGGTAAGTAGCCATGCGATGTTATTGTGGTAAGGTGCCACGGGGTAAGGTGCCCCACATGGTAAGTAGCCATGCGATGTTATTGTGGTAAGGTGCCACGGGGTAAGGTGCCCCATATGCATGATTATGAATCAGGGACAACAATAAGAAGTTAATGAATAACCAGCATATTTACTTAACCAAGATTTCATGCATTTACTATAATGTTTATATGTTGTTAAGTGAAATTGTATATGCTCATGATGTGTTGTCCCTGTAGGTACGCTTTTGGATGAAAGGACTAAGGGTCGGGTTGAGGCAGTGAGCTACGAGGGACACAGGAACGTTTAGGATTTCAAGTTATGATTAGTATCTACTCTAGGAGTAGTGTAAATCTAAATGACATTCTTTTGGAATGTAATGAATTATTTTGGAGTTTTGTAATTTTTGGCCTGTAACCCGGTTAGCTCATGTAACAACCGAATCCTTAAGACGTTATCAATGCATGATTAATCCTTTTTATGTCTAGTAATCACTGTTAAGGTAGGAAGACCCTACATTAGTGGTATCAGAGCAGTGGTTAGATAACTCGGGAATGAGTGAAGGGTAGCCTTAGCAATAAGTTGGCTAGGTGCTTACTTTTGAACATGTTTTATATGTATGTTGCTTTCTAGGTTATGCTAATATGTTTAATTATCTAACGATGTGCTTCATGAACTACTTTTGGTGTTGTTCTTAACCCCTGTGTTGCAGTATGGCAGCAAATATAGAAGTGGGAGACGCCATTAGTGTAAACGCAAGTGCTGGGCGTACGAATCCATTGCCACCCCCAGCCTTGGGTGAGGAACCCTCTGAACAGCAGTTGCTACCTGGGGAATTGAGCTTGGCTCAGTTTATGATGTATCGGCCTCCGATGTTCGAGGGAACTGAATCAGGAGAGAAAGCGGAGGAATGGTTGGAGAGAATTGAACAGATATTTGTGGCAGCGCCTTGTGCAAAGACGGCCTGTATCAGATTAGCAGAATTTCAGCTGTCCAAGAAGGCATTGATGTGGTGGAAAACCACGGTGATTGAGCAAGAGGCTCTAGGACAGGAAGTAAATTGGAAGATGTTCCGAACGCGGTTTCTGAACCGCTATTTCTCAGCTGCTGCAAGACAAGCCAAAGAGGATGAATTTACCAGTTTAAGACAAGGTACCATGCCTGTATCTGATTATGCTTTGCACTATTGTTCCTTACTTCGATATGTGCCACACATTGCTGCAAGCACTCAAGCGAAGATGCGGAACTTCATGAAGGGCTTGAGGCCTGAACTGTATGACAGGGTGATCACTTATGGCCCTGCCTGTTTTGATGATGCACTCTCACGAGCAGAGCTAGCTGAACTGGGAGTTGGTGCATATCCTGATGCGGTGCCACCTCCAGCACCCCCTCAGAAATTTACTTCTGACCACTTGAAGCCCAGGGGTGATCAGTTTAAGCCTAAGGGGAACACGTCAGCATCGAGATTCAGTGGCAAGAGGCCCGAGAATCGATGGAAAGGGAAGGGTAGGAATGACACTCCATCTGGGAGAGGACAGCCTCAGGGAGATAGATCTGGAAGAGCTCAGTGCACTATATGTGGACTATCACATTTGGCAAAGGACTGCGTTGGCTGCTATGTATGTGGCGACAGAGGCCACTTCGCTCGACAGTGTCCCAACAGGGGAAGACAGCAGAACTCTGCGGGGAGGCCTGCGGACAGAGCGGCACCGCACAGACCACCTTTCGCACCGAGGCAGTATGGAGGTCAGCCCACGGGGCCACCTCAGGGTCAGGTGTATGCTTTGACAAGGGAGCAGGCTACAGCGGCTCCAGAGGAGGTGATAGCGGGTACGTGTCTTTTATTTACGCACCCTGCTCTTATATTGATAGACACAGGTGCGTCACACTCTTTTGTGTCGACGAGTTTTGTTGAAAGGCACCACATATGCACTTCTCCGTCGCCCATGCCTCTTTTAGTCTCGACCCCCGCAGGAAGAAGTTTGACTACTGATCAGATTGTCTATGATGGCCTCATTTATTTTGAGGATAATGAGTTGAGATCAGATTTGATTGTGCTGGGCATGACAGACTTCGATTGCATTGTGGGCATCGATGTTCTGAACAAGTATCAGGCGGTCGTTAACTGCAGGCAAAGGACTGTCCGATTCAGATCTGATATGGGAGTCCAGTGGACATTCTTTGGGGATGGTTCTCGCCCAAAGATTCCGTTGGTATCGGCTGTCAAGATGGCTCAGTTATTGGAACAAGGTCATGCAGGATATCTTATCTATGCTATTGATATGACGGAAAAGAGGAAGGAGTTGAAGGTTGAGGATGTGCCCGTAGTGGCAGAGTTTGCAGATGTCTTTCCGGAGGAGATTCCCGGATTCCCACCGACGAGAGAGGTCGAGTTTGGGATTGAACTGCTACCAGGGACGTCTGCAATTTCTCGTGCCCCATACCGGATGGCACCAGCTGAGTTAAGGGAGTTAAAGATGCAGTTGCAGGAGCTCCTTGACAAGGGCTACATACGCCCTAGCGTATCGCCATGGGGAGCGCCTGTCTTATTTGTTAAGAAGAAGGATGGATCGATGCGCCTATGTATTGACTATAGACAACTGAATAAGGCCACAGTCAAGAACAAGTATCCACTTCCAAGGATTGATGACTTGTTTGATCAGTTGCAGGGAACGAGGCTTTACAGTAAGATCGATCTGAGGTCGGGGTACCATCAGATACGAGTAAGAGAAGATGATGTTCAGAAGACGGCTTTCAGGACTAGATATGGGCACTATGAATTTCTGGTCATGCCTTTTGGGGTGACGAATGCCCCAGCTGTCTTCATGAGTTTGATGAACAGGGTGTTCCAGCCGTATTTGGATCAGTTCGTCATAGTCTTCATTGACGACATACTTATCTACTCTCGGACGGAAGAAGAGCACGTAAGACACTTGAGGATAGTGCTTCAGATCCTAAGGGATCATCAACTATATGCAAAGCTTAGTAAGTGCGAGTTCTGGTTGGACAGCGTGGTATTCTTAGGCCATGTCATATCTAGCCAGGGGATATGTGGATCCCAGGAAGATCGAAGCTGTGTTGGAGTGGGCTGCACCCACTTCTGTACCAGAAATACGGAGTTTCCTCGGTTTGGCAGGTTATTACCGACGTTTCGTCGAAGGTTTCTCGAAGATTGCCAAACCCCTGACACAACTGACTCAGAAAGGAGTCCCCTTCTATTGGTCTGAAGCTTGTGAGGAAAGCTTCCAAGAACTGAAGCGTCGCTTGACTACAGCGCCTGTACTGGTGATTCCGTCTGAAAATGAGAGATTTACCTTGTATACGGATGCGTCACTGCAGGGTTTGGGCTGTGTGTTGATGCAAAATAAGCACGTGGTGGCTTATGCATCGAGGCAGCTGAAGCCACACGAGGCTAGGTATCCAGTGCACGATTTGGAACTGGCGGCCATCATATTTGCCTTGAAGATACGGAGGCATTACTTGTATGGCACGTCTTTCACTATATATTGGACCATAAGAGCCTGAAGTTCTTATTCACTCAGGCAGAGTTGAATATGAGGCAAAGAAGGTGGATGGATTTGCTCAAAGACTATGATTGTGAAATTGAGTACCATCCAGGTAAAGCAAACTTGATAGCAGACGCCTTAAGCCGGAAGGTGAAGAGTACTGCAGAGGATGTCATGTGTTTGTCGGCCTTGATGACTTCTTATTGCCATCTGGGCTATGATTTCGATGTAGACACGTCGCCTGTGCGAGTGTCGACCCTATTGGCAGAGCCAGACATATTTGAGGCAATCAGGAAGGCCCAGAAGTCGGATAGTGAGGTTCAGAGGTGGACGTCATTGGTACTTCAGGGTCAGCCATCCAAGTTCAGAGTGGCTGAGGATGATTCTTTGAGACTGGGCAACCGATGGGTAGTCCCAGATACACCAGAACTGCGTAGAGGAATATTGGAGCGAGCTCACAGTAGTCGGTTCAGTATCCACCCAGGGGGAAAGAAGATGTACAAGGATCTGTGTGATCAATTCTGGTGGAGACGCATGAAGCGTGAGGTGATCATTTTCGTTAAAAGATGTTTGATCTGCCAGCATGTAAAGGCAGAGAGACAGAGGCCTGGTGGTGAGCTGAAGAGCTTAGAGGTGCCTGAATGGAAGTGGGAGCATATATCTATGGACTTTGTGACCCACCTACCTAGGACGGCCTCAGGATTTGATGCTATCTGGGTGATCGTGGATAGGCTGACGAAGACGGCTCATTTCATCCCTTACAGTATGTCATATACATACTTGAAGATGGCCCAGATGTATATACGGGATGTGGTAAGGTTACATGGTATTCCAGTCTCGATAGTGTCTGATAGGGACCCGAGGTTCACTTCACATTTCTGGGAGGGTCTCCAGACAGCTTTGGGCACAGAAGTGAGACTGAGTACGGCCTATCACCCTCAGACAGACGGCCAAACAGAGCGTACCATTCAGACGCTCGAGGACATGTTGAGGGCGTGTATTTTGGAGTTTGATACTCCGTGGCAGGATTCAGTGCCGCTGGTGGAGTTCTCCTATAATAACAGTTATCAGGCGAGCATTCAAATGGCCCCTTTTGAAGCTCTGTATGGACGACGATGCAGATCACCACTGTATTGGGAGGACTTGACTAGCAAAGCGGTCGGAGGACCGGATATGATCAGAGATATGGAAGGTAAGATAAAGTTGATACGCCAGAAGATGAAAGCGGCCCAGGATAGGCAAGCGGCCTATGCCAATAAGCGGCGACGACCACTAGAATTCCAGTTAGGAGACCGGGTCTTCTTAAAGATTTCGCCCTTCAGGGGTGTGGTTCGTTTTGGGATGCGGGGAAAGTTATCTCCGAGATATGTTGGGCCATATGAAGTTTTGCAGCGTATCGGTACTTTGGCATATCGTCTGGCTCTACCACCATCCTTGTCTGGCATAGACGATGTTTTCCATGTCTCTATGTTACGGAAGTATGAGCCAGATCCGTCTCATGTCTTACAGCCCACAGAAGTTCAGTTAGACTCAGATATGTCCTACGAAGAACGACCAATCAGAATTCTGGATCGAAAGGATCGCAGACTACGGAGCAAAGTTATACCGATGGTCAAAGTTCAGTGGGATCGTCGGGGTGTCGAGGAGGCTACATGGGAGACGGAACGGCATATGGTGCAGCACTACCCAGAACTATTCTGTGGTATGTATTTATGTTTAGTTCCGTTATGATGATGCATGTGGATTTCGAGGGCGAAATCTTATAAGTAGGGGAGTAATGTAATACCCCCGAAAGGTTAAATGATTATATGCTACGATGATGAAATGTTATATGATTATGTACTACAATAATGAATTATGATGTATCTAAGAGGGTCGTGGTATTTTAATTGGGGGTTATATTTATGATATGATGATATGGTTTAGGTTGCATGTTACGTGTTTTTAATTGTGGTAATGATGTGGTGCAATTGTAAAATGTCAAGGGAAGATACTTTTATACATCGTATGAAATACCGGGATACAATTAAACACCACAAAACCACCCTACATGCAACCACCCACCCCCCCACTTGCATACACCCCACGCCCCCTCCCCTGTTTTCTGGAAAATAATTGACCAAGGAGTCAAGTTGGCACTTAGATATTTCTCATTTGGTCTCTCCCAAAAACCTCCTTCTTCCTCCCTTCTCTTCGTCTGAGATCTGGACTACTACTAGGAAGAAAGTGGTCGGAAATTTCTTGCCTTTTTCCTGACAAAAATCGGAGAGCAAAAGTGGTGAGGAATCACGCTGGTTCACCAGCTTTTCGTGTTTTTACATGTATGTTTGTCATAGCAGATTTGGCATGCTAGGGTAGAGTTTAATGAAAGATTGATATGAGTACCTTTATGTGATGTTTATGATGTCCTTAGCATGTTTTGTTAAGTAGCTTGCATGACTTATGTGATAGATCTTCGATTGTAAAAAGGGCTCCTCGAAAATCTGGGCAAGAAGTACCCTGTTTTTGTGTTGAGCAGGACTTTTATTAGGAAGATTTGAAGCATGCTAGCTTAGGTTATGGGTAAATCTTTGATGAGCATACATACACGGAAGTTTTGTGAACATGCCAACATAAATGTTTAAGCATGAACGATGGGCTATGTGGTAGTTTCATGACTATAAATGTGTGTGTTCGAAAATTCTGAACTGAATAATCATGCCCTGTTTTTCCGAAAAAGCTGATCGGGTATTGATAAAGAGGGGTAGATTTAATGCATGTCGGGTTAAGCTATAAGTGAGACTTTAATTTTAATACATGCATGAAAGTATGTTGAAACTATTGATATGCTAGTTTAGGCATATAATGTAAGTTATGAAGGAGTTTGAAGGGTGTAAATTGAAGTGTTCGAGATTTCTGGAAAAATCTCGAAATGTATGAACGACCGATCGATCGGTGATGAACACCGATCGATCGGCAAAACCAGTAGCAAAAGGAGTAAATGATGAACAGTTAAGCGATCGATCGGTGAGAGATACCGATCGATCGGCAGTCACTGTTCATATGTTATAAAATTTTATGATTTTTTTTTTGAAATTTGATTTCGATTCTCGTATCGGTGCCTAATATTATATTATGTGGTTATGTAGAGCCATCCCAGGTACCAGCACCATCAAGGAGATAAGTCTATTGACTCCTCCTCCTTTTGAAAAGGTACGTAAGAGACGTACGGGCATCGGACGGTAAAACACATCCCTACGCTATGACTATGCATTTATCGCATGAATATGTATACGATGAAATTATGATGTGTATACGATGTTATATGATGATGTTTATACGATGTTATTGTGGTAAGGTGCCACGGGGTAAGGTGCCCCACATGGTAAGTAGCCATGCGATGTTATTGTGGTAAGGTGCCACGGGGTAAGGTGCCCCACATGGTAAGTAGCCATGCGATGTTATTGTGGTAAGGTGCCACGGGGTAAGGTGCCCCACATGGTAAGTAGCCATGCGATGTTATTGTGGTAAGGTGCCACGGGGTAAGGTGCCCCATATGCATGATTATGAATCAGGGACAACAATAAGAAGTTAATGAATAACCAGCATATTTACTTAACCAAGATTTCATGCATTTACTATAATGTTTATATGTTGTTAAGTGAATTGTATATGCTCATGATGTGTTGTCCCTGTAGGTACGCTTTTGGATGAAAGGACTAAGGGTCGGGTTGAGGCAGTGAGCTACGAGGGACACAGGAACGTTTAGGATTTCAAGTTATGATTAGTATCTACTCTAGGAGTAGTGTAAATCTAAATGACATTCTTTTGGAATGTAATGAATTATTTTGAAGTTTTGTAATTTTTGGCCTGTAACCCGGTTAGCTCATGTAACAACCGAATCCTTAAGACGTTATCAATGCATGATTAATCCTTTTTATGTCTAGTAATCACTGTTAAGGTAGGAAGACCCTACAGCAAAGCACCGTGGCAATCTTAGTAAGGCGCGAAAGGATAAAAGTGATATCCGTTATACTTTAATTGGGTACGACGTAACTAGGTTATCTCAATAGGATTGGGAACCTAGAGGCATGGGTTGGGTTATAATTCATTTGATGAATTGAACAAAGTGTTGTTCGTCCAACTATCCAAGAATTATATGTGATGTAATTGACAAAGTGTTGTCTACCTTAATAACCGAGTCTTGGACGATTAGCCAAAGTTAACTCAAGATTAGGCGAAATATGGATCTTGGCCCACTAAAGGTTTCGAGGGTTGATATTTTTTCAAACAAAATAGTGGGAGTATCATTTAATATAATACCATGTTAAATGATTTAAATCATAAACTTATTTTGCATATTTATATTGTAGATATCCATGGCAACTAACAACGTTACTAGCACTTTATCACTGCGATCGGTCCTTGAGAAGGACAAATTAAATGGGACGAATTTCCTAGACTGGCATAGGAACTTGAGGATAGTCCTCAAACAAGAAAAGAAACAATATGTCCTAGAGGAACCCTTGCCCGCTGAGGAACCTCCCCTAACAGCTACAAGAGCTGAAAAAGATGCTTACAAGAAGCATCAGAGTGACGCACTTGATGTTGGGTGCCTCATGCTTGCCACCATGAACTCTGAGCTTCAGAAGCAACATGAGGAAATGGAGGCGTTCGATATGATCGAACACTTAAAGCAGTTGTACCAACAGCAAGCAAGACAAGAGAGGTATGACGTCTCTAAGGCGTTATTTCAGTGCAGGATGGTAGAAGGAAGCTTAGTTGGAACTCATGTGCTCAAGAAGATTGGGTACATTGAGAATCTGGACAAGCTAGGTTTTCCATTGGACCAAGAGTTGGCCACCGATGTAATCTTGCAATCGTTGCCTGAGAGCTTCCGTCAATTTGTAGTAAATTACAATATGACTGACATGGAAAAGGCTCTACCACAATTGCTTGGTATGTTGAGAACATATGAAGCAAATACTAAGAAGACTAAGGCCACAAATGTCCTTATTGTGAATAAGGGCAAAGGAAGGGCCAAAGCTAAAGGCAACAAGAAAGCAAAGAAGGTCTTTGCTAAATCTAAGCCAAAGTCTTCTGCACTGAAGCCAAAGGGAGGGATAGCAAAGGAAGGGAACTGTTCCATTGCGGTGAGACCGGCCATTGGAAAAGAAACTGCAAAGTATATCTGGAGGATCTAAAGAAAGGAAGTGTGACTTCCGCTTCAGGTATTTTTGTTATAGAAGTCAATTTATCTACTTCTTCATCATGGGTATTAGATACTGGATGTGGATCTCACATTTGTGTAAATGTGCAGGATCTCAAAAGGAGTAGGACGTTGGCGAAAGGTGAAGTAGATCTCCGAGTTGGAAATGGAGCAAGAGTTGCTGCATTAGCTATAGGAGATTATCATTTAGCTTTACCTTCTGGTTTATCATTGATTTTAAAAGACTGTTATTTTGTGCCTTCTATTACTAAAAACATAATATCTATTTCTTGTTTAGACAAGTATGGTTTTTCATTTATAATAAAGGACAACTGTTGTTCTATTTATTTAAATGATATGTTTATGCTAGTGCACAAATGGTGAATGGTCTTTATGTATTAAATCTTGATATACCTATCTATAACATAAATACTAAAAGGATTAAAAATAATGATTGTAATCCGACTTATCTCTGGCATTGTCGCTTAGGCCACATAAACTAGAACCGCATATCTAAACTTCATAAGGATGGAGTATTAGATTCATTTGATTTTGAATCATATGAAACATGCGAATCTTGTTTAATGGGCAAGATGACTAAAGCCCCTTTCAAGGGACATGTTGAAAGGGCAAATGTTTTATTGGGACTAATACATAGTGATGTATGTGGACCAATAAGTACACAAGCTAGAGGTGGTTTTCAATACTTCGTTACATTTACTGATGACCTCAGTAGATATGGGTATGTGTACCTAATGAAACATAAACATGAAACCTTTGAAAAGTTCAAAGATTTCAAGAATGAAGTACAAAACCAACTTGGCAAAAGTATCAAAATCCTTCGATCAGATCGAGGAGGAGAATACTTAAGCCAAGAGTTTCATGACTATCTAAAAGAGTGTGGGATAGTCCCACAACTCACTCCTCCGTATACTCCACAATGGAATGGTGTATCCGAGAGGAGAAATCGAACCTTGTTAGACATGGTTAGATCAATGATGAGTCATGCAGATCTTCCGATATCGTTTTGGGGACACGCTCTAGAAACAGCGATTTTCTTACTGAACCGTGTTCCATCTAAATCAGTGGAAAAGACACCATATGAGATATGGACTGGGAAGCATCCTAGTATGTCTTTTATGAAGATTTGGGGTTGTGAGGCTTTCGTTAGACGTCACGCCACTAACAAACTTGGACCCAAATCTGATAAGTGTTTATTTGTGGGGTATCCTAAGGAAACGAAAGGATACTATTTCTATTATCCCACCGAGAACAAAGTAGTTGTTGCTCGGACTGGTGTATTTCTTGAAAGAGAATTTATTTCTAGAAAAACCAGTGGGAGAAAAATAGAACTTAGTGAAGTTCAACCACAAGAAAACACTGAACCTGAGATTGAGATGGAAACTGTGATATCCCCGAAATGATTATGTGTTATTTAAACATTAATCATTGTTGTGAAATTTATGGTACTAATTCTTGTGATGAATTAATAATATTGGGAGATGCATGTAAGGGTGCATGTGTTACATGTTGGGATTTTGGGATTGTGGCATGTTTAATTTGGGGTGTGTGTTAATCGTTTTGGTAAAGTATATTTTAAATGGGAATTGAAGTATTTTAATGAGAAAATACTATAAAATATCATGTGAGGATATTTTAATACATCGTGCGAAATACCGGGACCAAAACATAACACATCACATAAACCCACCACAAACCACCCCCCTTGACCCATACCCTGCTGCCAGCTGCAGCTTGCCCATACCTCTTTCCTCATCTCCCACTCCACCTTGTCATAGCTGAAATCACTCCATTCTCTCCAACTTTTTCGTCCAACATCTGGTAAGGGAAAACAAGAGGAGATCCACCATTTTTCTTGCTTGGAAAGCTTGCAAAAATCGGAGCCAAAAGGGGTGAGGAACCATTTCTGGGTTTGAAGTTTTTGTTGTTGAGTTCATACTTTGTTTAGTGTGAAAAATGGCATGTTAGATTAGGTTTTGTTAAACCTTCGATTCATGTTCATTTATGGTGTGTTTATGAAGCTTCCAGTATTTTTCCTTGAGCACATTACATGTTTTATCTGGTAGATTTAAGCATGTAAAGTATGGTGTTCGAAAATCTGGGTAGATATTTTCCCCAGTTTTTCTGGAAATATGTGATCTGGGAGTGATATTGAAGGGGTGGTAATATGCATGTTAGAAGGGTTTTTGAATGAACCTTCGATGTGAAAATATGCATGGTAGTTTGATGAAACCCTTAACATTTTTATTCGAGCAAATTGCATGACTTATGTGGTAGATTTCGTTGCTTGAAAGTGTGTACTCAAAAATCTGGGCAGGAAGACAATGCCCTGTTTTCAGAAAATGTTGAATGAGTACTGATGTTCATGGGTGATTTTAATGCATGTGGGTTTGTGGTTGGGGTACAATATCGATGTAAATACACTCAGGGTAATGTGTTTTAAATACTAGCATGTTGGTCTTGGCATGTTGTATGTCTTACATGTTAGAATGAAAGGTGTGAATATCGGTGTTGAACATTCTGGGAAATTATCGCGCACAGCCCAGGTGGCGATCGATCGCCACAAAGGGCGCGATCGATCGCCGAGGTCCAGTAGCCAAAATCAAAGCCACGCGATCGATCGCCATGAAAGGCGCGATCGATCGCCATGGGACAGTGGAGTTTGGCGATCGATCGCCAAGGGGTAGCGATCGATCGCCAGAAGCAAAATCTTGAAATATTGTTTTTTGTTGGATTTTTGATTTTGGATCATATATTGGCATCTAATATTGTGTTGTACACTGGTGTAGAGCCTTCACAGACGGCTACACAACGCAGGGGATAGAGTCCCACCACACACTACTTTTTGGAAAGGTACGTAAGCGACGTACGGGCATCCCAACGGTAACATGTATTTATGTTTTGTCTGCATGACACATGATGAATGCAATGTGATGCATTATTGAGTTGATACATGTTATTATGCATTGTTGTTGCATATTATGCATTGTTGTTGCATATTGTGATGTGGGATAAAGAGATGTATTCCACGAGTCAGGGCGATCACGGTTAAGGTGTTAATGCTTACGCTTTACCGCTAAAAATGTGGAGCGGGAGGGGGGAGGCTCGCTTGCACATGGAGGCGGGTATATACTATACTGAGCGAGGATGAGATACCGCTAGTATAAAGAAGCGAGGATGAGATACCGCTTGTTTTGAGATTATAAAAGCGGAGAAGTATTAAAATAACCGATGATGACTGACTCAAGAAAAAGAGGAAATGTCATGACATTCATTTGTGAAACCATACATTCATATAATGTGTTATATTATGAATCATGGTACAGGGACAACCAGTGGGCATTGTAAATGAGATGGAAATACAGGAAGTGATTTGTATTTTATGATTGTGCATTTACGCCTTATTTTCATATTATGTTGAATATGAATTGTGATATGCTCATGTGTTGGGGGTTGTCTTTGTAGGTGCTTTTGATGTTGAGAACCAGGGTCGGGGTTGAGAAGCTGAGCTATAAGGAGAGTTACGGGATTAGCTACAAGATTTGAGAAAATTTTATATAGCTTCTACTTGTGGTAGAATAAGACTATAATGTAGCACCTTTTGTAGGAATATTGTGAATCCCTTTTGAAACTTTTGCTACTGTATTCCTTAAGCTCAGGAAAATCAACATGACTCTTTACTCTGATTTATTCATATGAATGTTTAGTTCTCTTAATCGCACCTATTAGTATATTGAGATATCGGGGTCTCACAGAAACAGAGCAGGCACCTCAAGCTGTTGTGGAAGAAACACCTGCTCAAGAGACACAAGCCCAGCGTAGGTCTGTAAGAGTACACCGGGAGCCACAGAGATATGGATTTCTTGTGACTGAACAAGGTGACTTACTACTTAATGATGAGGATGAGCCGTCATCTTATCAACAAGCTATAATGGGCAATGATTCTGAGAAATGGCAAGAGGCCATGAAATCTGAGATGGAATCCATGTATGCAAACCAAGTATGGACTTTGGTTGATCCACCTGAAGGGGTACGACCCATAGGGTGCAAATGGATTTTCAAGAAAAAGACCGATATGGATGGTAACGTACAAACCTATAAAGGTCGGCTGGTTGCAAAAGGATTCAAACAAATTCATGGTATTGACTATGATGAAACCTTTTCACCAGTGGCCATGGTTAAATCCATAAGGATCTTAGTTGCAATAGCTGCATTTCATGATTATGAAATCTGGCAGATGGATGTAAAAACAGCTTTCCTTAATGGAAATCTGCTCGAGGATGTGTACATGACACAGCCCGAGGGTTTTGTCGATCCAAAGGATGCTGGAAAGATATGCAAGCTACAACGATCCATTTATGGATTGAAGCAAGCTTCTCGGAGTTGGAATCTTCGTTTTGATGATGCAATCAAAGAGTTTGGTTTTATCAAAAATGAAGATGAACCTTGTGTCTACAAGAAGGTCAGTGGGAGCATAATCATTTTCCTAGTGTTGTATGTAGATGACATACTTCTTATTGGAAATGATATCCCTGCCTTGCAATCTGTAAAGATTTGGCTAGGGAAATGTTTTTCGATGAAAGACTTGGGAGAAGCCACCTATGTATTAGGAATCAAGATATATAGAGATAGGTCAAGAAGGCTTCTTGGTCTAAGTCAAAGTACATACATAGACAAGGTGCTTAAAAGGTTTAGCATGCAAGAATCTAAGAAAGGATTCATGCCTATGACACATGGTATTTATCTCTCGAAGGAACAGTGTCCTTCAACACCAGATGAGAGACAACGCATGAGTAAGATTCCATACGCGTCAGCTATTGGATCTATCATGTATTCAATGATATGTACTCGTCCCGATGTATCGTATGCTTTGAGCATGACGAGCAGATATCAAGTTGATCCAGGTGAAGGTCACTGGATTGCTGTGCAAGAATATCCTAAAGTACTTGAGAAGGACTAAGGATACATTCTTGATTTATGGAGGTGAGGAAGAGCTCAATGTAATGGGTTACACTGATGCAAGCTTCCAAACCGACAAAGATGATTTTCGATCGCAATCTGGATATGTGTATTGCCTGAATGGAGGTGATGTGAGCTGGAAGAGTTGAAAGCAAGAAACAGTAGCCGATTCTACAACGGAAGCTGAGTATATTGCTGCCTCGGATGCAGCAAGGGAAGCTGTTTGGATGAGGAAGTTCATTTCTGAACTTGGAGTGGTGCCTAGCATTAAAGATCCGATAGAACTCTATTGTGACAACAATGGAGAGATCGCACTGGCTAAGGAACCAAGATCTCACCAAAGATCCAAGCACATACTTAGGCGTTTCCATTTCATTCGAGAAATCGTTGAAAGGGGAGATGTTAAAATATGCAAAGTACCAACAGATGATAATGTATCTGACCCATTGACGAAACCGCTGTCACAGCAGAAGCATGATCGTCATACTAGATCTCTAGGCATTAGGTATATGTCTGAGTGGTCTTAGTGCAACTGGGAGATTTGTTGGGATATGCCCTAAGACAATTCATTAGATGATTGTTTAAGACTTACAATGTTTATGGTTTTATGAATGGCAATTCATTATTATATATTATTATTTTAACTGTGCATTGTGAATTAATATATATGTTAATGTCCTTAGAATAATATTGTATTATTCTTAAAGATGTCCCTAGTCAAGTATTATCATGAATAGGGATAATGATAATACGTAGAGACTAGTATATGTTGATCGATGAATTGTTCATTGATATGAGATATCAAATCAACATATGGGTACATGTTAGAGAACGATGTACTGGACAGACCCACCATGAGAATGCAACATGGATAGTTATATGATCGTCATATGCAATTCTCATAGTGATAATAATGTATGTACGACTTGTGATCATCAGAGATCCCAACATAAGGAGTTATGTATCTTGATATCGTCAAACGTTACCCGTAACAGGGTATACTTTAAAGGCGACTATTGGATACACTACGAATTATGTAGAGGGATGTTGACTGATCGAGATAGGATTTGTCCCTCCTATATAACAGGAGATGTGTTTGGCCCTTGATCAAGTGAGAACTAAAATGCATGGCCATGCTCGAATGAGTCGATATGAGATATCGAGCTTATTCGTTTATTCTAGTTCTACTTGGGGTTCAAGAAATAAAGATTGGATATACGAGTATGACTGTTCCATGACTCGTGTTCAATCTAAACACAAAGGACAAAGGGATTAAGTTACATGATTAATATTATCACAAACTCTAAAGGTTATGTCGAGTCATTGACATTCTTGTAATTTGGGTAGCATTGATGTGTTGCTAGATACCGCTCAATGCTTGAAACATAAAATGAGATTTTATGTCACTGCCAACATTACAAGATCCTATCGGGTCGCACAAAAGATTAAATCGAGAAGGGAAATTAAATTCATGGGATGAATTAAATAATTAAGAGGAGTCTTAATTAATAATCATAATGATTAATTAAATCATGGGCTTAAGCCCATGAGGCTTTATGAAAGCCTTTAATTAATTATATAAAATATGATTGCAAGGTGTTTTAATTAAGAAGACAACTTCATGACACAAAAAAACCTACACAAGCTAATAAGCTCTCGGCCACACACTTGAACTCTCGGCCTCCTTCAAAGTCGTGTGGTTCTTGGTGGTTTTCGAGCCATCTTTCGATTGTGAATCGAGTTAGCTTCGTGTATCGGTTTAATAACTTGTCTAGCAACTTGTTATTAAACCATCCCTTCACTCGATTTGATCGTGTGGATACCGTTGAGGCAAAACTCATTGAGTTTTGCTAGTGACTCGGAGAAGGCGTAGGACGTGGTGTTGCTCCGTGGATTCTGCTTCAAACACGCTACAAGGGTGAGACCTTCGTATTCCTTAATCCGATATGATAACATATGTATAGATCTGCTGGTTTGTAATCCTAAAATTTTTATTCCGCTGCGTTGTATGCTCATAGGATTACTTACAATCCGGTCCTCTGAACGCCTTGCTAGTCAAGTCCTCCCAATACAGTGGTGACCTACATCGTCGTCCATACAGAGCTTCAAAAGGAGCCATTTGAATGCTCGCCTGATAACTGTTATTATTGGAGAACTCCACCAGCGGCACTGAATCCTGCCACGGAGTATTAAACTCCAAAATACATGCCCTCAACATGTCCTCGAGCATCTGAATGGTACACTCTGTGTGGGGTCCTCGTTTACTTAATCCATTATGTATTCATTACACATACATATGTGAGTCTGAATTAAGTAATATACCATGCACGGATTAAGAGTTCATGCTAGTTAAGTTGTTTACAAGGTTATCAAAAACCTAACAAACTATACATATCATGTACATAAACAACCTAATTCAAAAGAACTCCTAGGCAGTGGTTCCCCTCGCAGCGGAAATCATGACTCACGCACCCCACGTCTATGAGTCCCTACAGAAACATTCACAATGTGAGTATAGATAACAACTATCTCAGTGCAATATCAAAACACAATATCAATATCAATGATAAAGCACAATAAATCAAATGACGTGAATGTTCTGTATCATGCATCCACAAATGCACTATGTCATGACATGTCTCAACAAGTTCCCTATTATCACGAGTCCCATATGATATGCCTATTCAGCTCAATATGTCAGTGAAACCACATCACATCTTCATATTAGCAGCACATATCATAATACCATACTCATCTGTGATAATAGCCGGAGTATATACCCACACCAGGCGTATATCTCTCAAGCCAAAGCATATGTAATATATCTATCGTGGCAACGATCCCAGCCCAAGCATATGCCCCACACTAGCATATCTATCCAGGCACCGATCCCAGTCAAAGCATATGCCCAACACTAGCATATCTATCGTGGCAGTCAAAGCATATACCCCACCAGGTATATCTATCAAGACAATGATCGTACCAAAGCATATACACATATCTATCAAGGCATCCATACCACTCATATGAAATCTATGTATGCACATGCATATGATACTACCAATCATATGACACAACGATAACATAAATCATATGATATCGAAACCATAATAGCATCATCATATCATATCTATACTCCGTACGTCAACACGTACATGTACTGCGACACAAACGAGATAAAGCAGTTGTCAATAGCTAAGTGCCTCGTTGTCCTGTCCCCTGTGATGGTGCTACAACAATGCCAACAATATATCATGTTATCATAGGCATTAAAATCAAATTCCACAAAATATGTGATTTTTCAAAATATTAACACTGGCGATCGATCGCCATCAGCACCGATCGATCGCCAAAACTCTCTGTCCCCTCGCGATCGATCGCAACTACTTGGCGATCGATCGCCACAAACTTTCACCGCCTTAACATTTACCCTGCATCGGCGATCGATCGCCACAAAGCTCGCGATCGATCGCCGATGTCCAGAAAGTTTTGACAATGGCGATTTTCAAGCTTATCTCTATGGTTCTTCTCCTACACCTCATATTAAACCACTTCAACATGTTTCTTGAAATCCCTAGGAACATATGAACATAATTCTAACATCATAGCTTCCAATTCAAAGCATAGAAACATGATATGATTGTACACATGCACACTTGAGCTTTCCCTTCACATATATCAACATGAATGACATAATTCAAGTATACCACTATGAATTTCTTACCAAGATGGTACAATTCCACTTCACACACCCTCCTAGCTCAAGTTACAAGTGAAATCCAAGCTCAAACCAACAACTCCTTGAAAGAAATGGAGAGGAGCTTGTGTAGTGTTTTAGTAGGTGTAAAAGGTGTTGTATGTGATTTCATCCCCTTAATCCACTTGATATAGGATCTTTAGTTCCTTAAGTCCCTTGCTATCATACCATTTAAAGGTAATTACATGCTCACTAACATGTACATGCAATGCACTCCAAATTCAAATGCAACTATAATGCACATGAAAGTTACATGCATACTCAAATGCAAACTCATATGCACATGTTGATGCACTTTCAACACTTAATCCATAATTCACATGTTTATAGTATGAATGTATTACACACCATGTTTCATGCCTTCTCATATTTCATTTCATATATGAATCAATTCATTCTTGGTTCCACTCGAACCCCCATTATCATATCGTCAAGTGATATAATTACACCATAATCATATCATACGTGTATTAAACAAATCGAGGCATTACAATTCTCCCCCACTTATTGAATTTCGTCCTCGAAATTGTAGATACATAACATGCATATCAAAATACGCAACTCAACAATACTACGATATGACAATAGGAAACATGATCATGTATGCAACAGTATCATAAAACTGTAAAATCATACCAGTAAACAAATCCGGATACCGTTGCATCATATGCTGCTCCGTCTCCCACGTTGCCTCTTCGACACCCCGTCTGTCCCACTGTACCTTCACCATAGGAATCACTTTGTTACGCAACCTGCGTTCAGCTCGATCCAAGATCATAACCGGTCGTTCCTCATACGACACATCTGTATCCAACTGTACCTCAGGTAGCTGTAAGACATGACTCGGATCTGGTTCATACTTTCTCAACAGTGACACATGAAAAACATCATGAATACTACTCAAGGCCGGTGGTAGTGCTAAGCGATATGCCAACGTACCAATACGTTGCAACACCTCATATGGACCAACATACCGTGGAGACAATTTTCCACGCTTACCAAACCGTACTACACCTTTAAAAGGTGAGATTTTCAAGAACACACGGTCACCAACTTGAAATTCAAGTGGTCTACGTCTCTTATTGGCATAAGCAGCCTGTCTATCCTGAGCAGCTTTCAATTTCAATCGAATTACTTTTACTTTCTCTTCCATGTCATGAATCATATCCGGTCCATGCAAGGAAGACTGATCCACATCATCCCAATACAATGGCGATCTACATCGTCGCCCATACAAAGCCTCAAATGGTGCCATCTGTATACTAGACTGATAACTGTTGTTATATGAAAATTCTACTAATGGCAATGACTCTTGCCATGAGTTATCAAACTCTAATACACAAGCACGCAACATATCCTCAAGCGTCTGTATCGTACGCTCTGTTTGTCCATCCGTCTGCGGATGATATGCTGTACTCAACCGCACTTCAGTTCCCAACGCCGTCTGTAACCCTTCCCAGAAATGAGAAGTAAATCTCGGATCCCTATCCGATACAATGGAAACTGGAATACCATGTAGCCTCACTACATGTTGAATGTACAACTGCGCCATTCTCAGATATGTATATGTCATACAATATGGCACAAAATGAGATACTTTGGTGAGTCTGTCAACAAGCACCCAAATAGCATCACAACCAGAAGACGTCCGTGGCAAATGAGTCACAAAATCCATCGTGATATGTTCCCATTTCCACTGAGGAATTTCCAAACTATGTAATTCACCTCCTGGTCTTTGTCTTTCCGCTTTCACTTGTTGACAAATCAAACATCGTTTCACAAAGTTCAATACATCCTGTTTCATACGTTTCCACCAAAATTGGGTACGTAAATCATGGTACATTTTCTTCCCTCCAGGATGTATACTGTATCTACTCCAATGAGCACGTTGTAGTAGTTCTTGGCGTAGTCCTAATGACGCAGGTACTACCCAACATTTTCGGTACTTCAAAGTTCCATCACTTGTTAGTACAAATTGAGATGTTTGTCCTTGATTTATCTTTTCCTTCCAATGTTGTACCTCATCATCACTCCCTTGTGCCGTTCTTATTTTGTCAAAAATGTCAGGTTCAACCAACAATGTTGATACCCGTACCGGCACTGACTCCATATCAAAATCATAACCCAAAGTACAACAAGAAGTCATCAAAGCAGATAAATAAATCACCTCATCAGCCGTATGATGTACCTTTCGACTCAAGGCATCTGCTGTAAGATTAGCCTTTCCTGGATGATATTCAATCTCACAATCATAATCTTTCAACAGATCCATCCATCTCCTTTGTCTCATATTCAACTCCGCTTGAGTGAATAGAAATTTTAGGCTTTTATGATCTGTGTATATGGTAAAAGATGTACCATATAAATAATGTCGCCATATCTTCAAGGCAAAGACAATGGCAGCCAATTCCAGATCATGTACTGGATATCGCATTTCATGTGGCTTCAACTGTCGTGATGCATAAGCCACTACATGTTTATCCTGCATCAATACACAACCCAAACCAAGTAATGATGCATCAATATAAACTGCAAACCTGTCATGCTCAGATGGAATGATCAAGACTGGAGCTGTAGTCAATCGATGTTTTAATTCCTGGAAACTACGCTCACAAGCCTCGGACCATTGAAATGATACTCCCTTCTGTGTCAAATGTGTCAATGGTTTGGCAATCGCTGAAAATCCTTCAACGAATCGTCTATAATATCCAGCCAAACCTAAGAAACTACGAATTTCTGGCACAGAAGTAGGTGCTGACCAATTTAACACTGCTTTCACTTTCTTTGGATCAACTGATATACCTTCCTCTGATATCACATGACCCAAAAATCCAACACTAGTCAACCAAAACTCACACTTACTGAGTTTGGCATACAACTGATGTGTCCTCAACAATTGCAACACCATATGCAAATGTTGAACATGTTCGGCATCACTCCGTGAATAGATCAATATATCATCGATAAAGACAATGACAAATCGATCAAGGTAGTCCTGGAAAACCCGATTCATTAAACTCATAAAGACAGCAGGAGCATTTGTCACTCCAAATGGCATTACCAGAAACTCATAATGCCCATAACGAGTTCTGAATGCTGTCTTCTGTATATCTCCTTCCCTCACACGTATTTGATGATATCCTGACCTCAAGTCAATTTTAGAATATATCCTTGATCCCTGCAATTGATCAAACAAATCATCTATACGAGGAAGAGGATATTTATTCTTTATGGTTACCTTGTTCAATTGTCGATAATCAATACACAGCCGCATTGTCCCATCTTTCTTCTTAACAAATAAGACCGGAGCACCCCAAGGCGATACACTAGGACGTATGTACCCCTTGTCCAATAAATCTTGCAATTGAGTTTTTAACTCTTTCAATTCAGTTGGTGCCATCCGATAAGGAGCACGTGAAATTGCAGAAGTACCAGGTATCAAATCAATACCAAATTCCACTTCTCGACTCGGTGGGAATCCAGGTATCTCATCTGGAAACACATCCGCATATTCTGCAATCACTGGTATCTCCTCCACTTTCCTTTCTCGTTTCTGTTCCATAACATCAAGGGCATAAATCAAATAACCCGCATGTCCACGTTCTAACAAACGCGACATTCGGATTGCCGATATCAATGGAATCCTTGCCCTCGATCCCTGGCCATAAAAGTACCATTGATTTCCAGTATCAGACTGAAACCTCACAACCTTATGACAACAATCCACAACAGACTGATATCTACTCAACACATCAATCCCAATAATACAATCAAAATCTGTCATGTCTAACACAATCAGATCAGCTTGTAATCCAAACTCAGTCTCAAACTGAATATCACAGTCAGACACACTCTGACAAGCCATTACAGTAGTTCCCATGGGTGTCGAAACATAAAGAGGCATCAACAGTGGAGACGAGCATATATGATACCGATCAACAAAAGTTTGTGCAACAAAAGAATGTGATGCACCAGTATCAATCAAAAGTAATGCTGGATAAGTAAACAAAGTACACTTACCCGCTATCACAGCATCAGGAGCTGCCTCTGCTTCTTCCCTGTTCAGTGCATACACCTGAGCCTGAGGTATTCCTGCCCTCTGTCCGCCACCAGACTGTACTACACTCTGTGGTCTCTGCTGCACTGTATTCTCTGACATGGGTCCTCTCCTCTGTTGTCCGCCCACTTGAGGACAATCACGGATCACATGTCCTGGTTTCCCACAACGGAAACAAACTACTGTATCAAACTGTGGACAATTCTTTTGATAATGTGGCCCTCCACATTTAAAACACTGTAATCCTCGTCCACTACTGCTACTACTACCTTGGGACTGTCCCTTAGCCCTTCTGTCATCCCCTTTCCTTGGTCCAAACCGTTTCCCACTAAACCTAGATGACGATGCACCACCTCGTGGTGATTTAAAGGAATCTCCTCTAGGTCGCATACTGTCAGATGTAGGTGGTTGGGCTTGTCCAACATCTTAATACACTCCTACAGCAATCTCAGCCATCTCAGCTCGAGTCAAGGCTTCTTCATAAGATGTAGGGTTATTGGACATGACCCTATCAAACAATTCAGGCCTCAACCCTTTCACAAATTGTCTGATTTTTGCCTTTGTATTGACAGCAATATGTGGCACATAGCGAAGCAAAGAGGAATAGTGAACAGCATAATCAGATACTGTCATGGCTCCTTGTCTCAGGTTTGTAAATTCATCCTCTTTCCTTTGCCTTGCAGCAACAGAGAAATAATGCTCCAAAAACTTTGTTCTAAACACATCCCAGTTCACTGTCTGTCCTTGAGCCCTCAACTCAAGTACTGTGGATTTCCACCACATCATAGCTTTCTTGGCCAACTGATATTCAGCTAAACGTAACCAAGCAGTCTTGGCACACGGTGCTGATACAAATATCTGTTCTATACGTTCCAGCCACTCCTCTGACAGTTCCCCTGACTCAGTCCCCTCAAACCTAGGTGGCTGATAGCTCAGAAACTGTGTCAATGTCAATTCTCCAGGCAACAATACCTGTTCCACTGGTCCTTGTTCAATCGGTGGTGGTGGCACAGGCACCATCCGTACACTCGCATTGCCACTCATGGCATCCCCAACATCCTCATGTAACCCTCTGTCTGTCATAGCTGTAGATCAAGGGTTCACAATAACAATCACAAATATATAACATGTTAGAATAACATCATATTTCAAATACTAACATGCTATTACCATTCTCAAAGTGTTTAGGTAACTCCCTAATACACTTCCTCTACCCATATTCACCCCGTTCTCGAACCACTGCTCTGATACCACTAATGTGGGGTCCTCGTTTACTTAATCCATTATGTATTCATTACACATACATATGTGAGTCTGAATTAAGTAATATACCATGCACGGATTAAGAGTTCATGCTAGTTAAGTTGTTTACAAGGTTATCAAAAACCTAACAAACTATACATATCATGTACATAAACAACCTAATTCAAAAGAACTCCTAGGCAGTGGTTCCCCTCGCAGCGGAAATCATGACTCACGCACCCCACGTCTATGAGTCCCTACAGAAACATTCACAACGTGAGTATAGATAACAACTATCTCAGTGCAATATCAAAACACAATATCAATATCAATGATAAAGCACAATAAATCAAATGACGTGAATGTTCTGTATCATGCATCCACAAATGCACTATGTCATGACATGTCTCAACAAGTTCCCTATTATCACGAGTCCCATATGATATGCCTATTCAGCTCAATATGTCAGTGAAACCACATCACATCTTCATATTAGCAGCACATATCATAATACCATACTCATCTGTGATAATAGCCGGAGTATATACCCACACCAGGCGTATATCTCTCAAGCCAAAGCATATGTAATATATCTATCGTGGCAACGATCCCAGCCCAAGCATATGCCCCACACTAGCATATCTATCCAGGCACCGATCCCAGTCAAAGCATATGCCCAACACTAGCATATCTATCGTGGCAGTCAAAGCATATACCCCACCAGGTATATCTATCAAGACAATGATCGTACCAAAGCATATACACATATCTATCAAGGCATCCATACCACTCATATGAAATCTATGTATGCACATGCATATGATACTACCAATCATATGACACAACGATAACATAAATCATATGATATCGAAACCATAATAGCATCATCATATCATATCTATACTCCGTACGTCAACACGTACCTGTACTGCGACACAAACGAGATAAAGCAGTTGTCAATAGCTAAGTGCCTCGTTGTCCTGTCCCCTGTGATGGTGCTACAACAATGCCAACAATATATCATGTTATCATAGGCATTAAAATCAAATTCCACAAAATATGTGATTTTTCAAAATATTAACACTGGCGATCGATCGCCATCAGCACCGATCGATCGCCAAAACTCTCTGTCCCCTCGCGATCGATCGCAACTACTTGGAGATCGATCGCCACAAACTTTCACCGCCTTAACATTTACCCTGCATCGGCGATCGATCGCCACAAAGCTCGCGATCGATCGCCGATGTCCAGAAAGTTTTGACAATGGCGATTTTCAAGCTTATCTCTATGGTTCTTCTCCTACACCTCATATTAAACCACTTCAACATGTTTCTTGAAATCCCTAGGAACATATGAACATAATTCTAACATCATAGCTTCCAATTCAAAGCATAGAAACATGATATGATTGTACACATGCACACTTGAGCTTTCCCTTCACATATATCAACATGAATGACATAATTCAAGTATACCACTATGAATTTCTTACCAAGATGGTACAATTCCACTTCACACACCCTCCTAGCTCAAGTTACAAGTGAAATCCAAGCTCAAACCAACAACTCCTTGAAAGAAATGGAGAGGAGCTTGTGTAGTGTTTTAGTAGGTGTAAAAGGTGTTGTATGTGATTTCATCCCCTTAATCCACTTGATATAGGATCTTTAGTTCCTTAAGTCCCTTGCTATCATACCATTTAAAGGTAATTACATGCTCACTAACATGTACATGCAATGCACTCCAAATTCAAATGCAACTATAATGCACATGAAAGTTACATGCATACTCAAATGCAAACTCATATGCACATGTTGATGCACTTTCAACACTTAATCCATAATTCACATGTTTATAGTATGAATGTATTACACACCATGTTTCATGCCTTCTCATATTTCATTTTGTTAGTAACCCCATGAGCATACAACGCAGCGGAATAAAATTTTGGGATTACAAACCAGTGATCTATACATAGGGATTCATATCGGATTAGAGAATTACAAGTGTCTTACCCTTGTAGCGTGTTTGAAGCCGAATCCACGGAGCTGCACCACGTCCTACGCCTTTTTGAGTCACTAAGCAAAACTCGATTGGTTTTGCCTCAACAGTATCCACACGATCAAATCGGGTGAAGGGATGGATTAATAACACGTTGCTAGACAAGTTATTAATCCTATACACGAAGCTAACTCGATTCACAATTGAAACAACCACCAAACCATCAAGATCACTCCTCGGTTATCAAGAAAACCGAGAGCTTCTCCTTGAAGTCGGCGGCCGTGAGCTTCTCTTGTAGGTTATGATATTGTTGTGTAGTGTTATATCAATTGTCTTACAATTTAAAACCCATGCAATCATATTAAATATAATTAATTAAAGGCTTTCTTAAAGCTTCATGGGCTTAAGCCCATGATTTAATTAATCCTTATGATTATTAATTAAGACTCCTCTTAATTATTTAATTCATCTCTTGAATTTAATTTCCCTTCTCGATTTAATCTTTTGTGCGACCCGATAGGATCTCGTAATGTTGGCAGTGACATAAAATCTCATTTTATGTCGCAAGCATCGAGCGGTATCTAGCAACACATCGATGCTACCCAAATTACGAGAATGTCAATGACTCGACATAACCTTTAGAACTTGTGATAATATTAATCATGTAACTTAATCCCTTTGTCCTTTGTGTTTAGATTGAACACGAGTCATGGAATAGTCATACTCGTATATCCAATCTTTATTTCTTGATCCCCAAGTAGAACTAGAATAAACGAATAAGCTCGATATCTCATATCGACTCATTCGAGCATGGCCATGCATTTTAGTTCTCACTTGATCAAGGGCCTAACACATCTCCTGTTATATAGGAGGGACAAATCCTATCTCGATCAGTCAACATCCCTCTACATAATTCGTAGTGTATCCAATAGTCGCCTTTATAGTATATCCTGTTACGGGTAACGTTTGACGATATCAAGATACATAACTCCTTATGTTGGGATCTCTGATGATCACAAGTCGTAAGGATTACATACATTATTATCACTATGAGAATTGCATATGACGATCATATAACTATCCATGTTGCATTCTCATGGTGGGTCTGTTCAGTACATCGTTCTCTAACATGTACCCATATGTTGATTTGATATCTCATATCAATGAACAATTCATCGATCAACATATACTAGTCTCTACGTATTATCATTATCCCTTTCATGATAATACTTGACTAGGAACATCTTTAAGAATAATACAATATTATTCTAAGGACATTAACATATATATTAATTCATAATGCACAGTTAAAAGAATAATATATAATAATGAATTGCCATTCATAAATCCATAAACATTGTATGTCTTAAACAATCATCTAATGACTTGTCTTAGGGCATATCCCAACAAATCTCCCACTTGCACTAAGACCACTCAGACATATACCTAATGCCTAGAGATCTAGCATGACGATCATGCTTCTGCTGTGACAGCGGCTTCGTCAATGGGTCAGATACATTATCATCTGTTGGTACTTTGCATATTTTAACATCTCCCCTTTCAACGATTTCTCGAATGAAATGGAAACGCCTAAGTATGTGCTTGGATCTTTGGTGAGATCTTGGTTCCTTAGCCAATGCGATCGCTCCATTGTTGTCACAATAGAGTTCTATCGGATCTTTAATGCTAGGCACCACTCCAAGTTCAGAAATGAACTTCCTCATCCAAACAGCTTCCTTTGCTGCATCCGAGGCAGCAATATACTCAGCTTCCGTTGTAGAATCGGCTACTGTTTCTTGCTTTGAACTCTTCCCGCTCACAGCACCTCCATTCAGGCAATACACATATCCAGATTGCGATCGAAAATCATCTTTGTCGGTTTGGAAGCTTGCATCAGTGTAACCCATTACATTGAGCTCTTCCTCACCTCCATAAATCAAGAATGTATCCTTAGTCCTTCTCAAGTACTTCAGGATGTTCTTGACAGCAATCCAGTGACCTTCACCTGGATCAACTTGATATCTGCTCGTCATGCTCAAAGCATACGATACATCGGGACGAGTACATATCATGGCATACATGATAGATCCAATAGCTGATGCGTATGGAATCTTACTCATGCGTTGTCTCTCATCTGGTGTTGAAGGACACTGTTCCTTCGAGAGATAAATACCATGTGTCATAGGCACGAATCCTTTCTTGGATTCTTGCATGCTAAACCTTTTAAGCACCTTGTCTATGTATGTACTTTGACTTAGACCAAGAAGCCTTCTCGATCTATCTCTATAGATCTTGATTCCTAATACATAGGTAGCTTCTCCTAAGTCTTTCATTGAAAAGCAGTTCCCTAGCCAAATCTTTACAGATTGTAAGGCAGGGATATCATTTCCAATAAGAAGTATGTCATCTACATACAACACTAGGAAAATGATTATGCTCCCACTGACCTTCTTGTAGACACAAGGTTCATCTTCATTTTTGATAAAACCAAACTCTTTGATTGCATCATCAAAACGAAGATTCCAACTCCGAGAAGCTTGCTTCAATCCATAAATGGATCGTTGTAGCTTGCATATCTTTCCAGCATCCTTTGGATCGACAAAACCCTCGGGCTGTGTCATGTACACATCCTCGAGCAGATTTCCATTAAGGAAAGCTGTTTTGACATCCATCTGCCAGATTTCATAATCATGAAATGCAGCTATTGCAAGTAAGATCCTTATGGATTTAACCATGGCCACTGGTGAAAAGGTTTCATCATAGTCAATACCATGAATTTGTTTGAATCCTTTTGCAACCAGCCGACCTTTATAGGTTTGTACATTACCATCCATATCGGTCTTTTTCTTGAAAATCCATTTGCACCCTATGGGTCGTACCCCTTCAGGTGGATCAACCAAAGTCCATACTTGGTTTGCATACATGGATTCCATCTCAGATTTCATGGCCTCTTGCCATTTCTCAGAATCATTGCCCATAATAGCTTGTTGATAAGATGACGGCTCATCCTCATCAATAAGTAGTAAGTCACCTTGTTGAGTCACAAGAAATCCATATCTCTGTGGCTCCCGGTGTTCTCTTACAGACCTACGCTGGGCTTGTGTCTCTTGAGCAGGTGCTTCTTCCACAACAGTTTGTGGTGCCTGCTCTGTTTCCATCTCAATTTCAGGTTCAGTGTTTTCTTGTGGTTGAACTTCACTAAGTTCTATTTTTCTCCCACTGGTTTTTCTAGAAATAAATTCTCTTTCAAGAAATACACCAGTCCGAGCAACAACTATTTTGTTCTCGGTGGGATAATAGAAATAGTATCCTTTCGTTTCCTTAGGATACCCCACAAATAAACACTTATCAGATTTGGGTCCAAGTTTGTTAGTGGCGTGACGTCTAACGAAAGCCTCACAACCCCAAATCTTCATAAAAGACATACTAGGACGCTTCCCAGTCCATATCTCATATGGTGTCTTTTCCACTGATTTAGATGGAACACGGTTCAGTAAGAAAATCGCTGTTTCTAGAGCGTGTCCCCAAAATGATATCGGAAGATCTGCATGACTCATCATTGATCTAACCATGTCTAACAAGGTTCGATTTCTCCTCTCGGATACACCATTCCATTGTGGAGTATACGGAGGAGTGAGTTGTGGGACTATCCCACACTCCTTTAGATAGTCATGAAACTCTTGGCTTAAGTATTCTCCTCCTCGATCTGATCGAAGGATTTTGATACTTTTGCCAAGTTGGTTTTGTACTTCATTCTTGAAATCTTTGAACTTTTCAAAGGTTTCATGCTTATGTTTCATTAGGTACACATACCCATATCTACTGAGGTCATCAGTAAATGTAACGAAGTATTGAAAACCACCTCTAGCTGGTGTACTTATTGGTCCACATACATCACTATGTATTAGTCCCAATAAAACATTTGCCCTTTCAACGTGTCCCTTGAAAGGGGCTTTAGTCATCTTGCCCATTAAACAAGATTCGCATGTTTCATATGATTCAAAATCAAATGAATCTAATACTCCATCCTTATGAAGTTTAGATATGCGGTTCTCGTTTATGTGACCCAAGCGACAGTGCCAGAGATAAGTCGGATTACAATCATTATTTTTAATCCTTTTAGTATTTATGTTATAGATAGGTATATCAAGATTTAATACATAAAGACCATTCACCATTTGTGCATCAGCATAAAACATATCATTTAAATAAATAGAACAACAATTGTCCTTTATTATAAATGAAAAACCATACTTGTCTAAACAAGAAATAGATATAATGTTTTTAGTAATTGAAGGCACAAAATAACAGTCTTTTAAAATCAACGATAAACCAGAAGGTAAAGCTAAATGATAATCTCCTATAGCTAATGCAGCAACTCTTGCTCCATTTCCAACTCGGAGATCAACTTCACCTTTTGCCAATGTCCTACTCCTTTTGAGATCCTGCACATTTACACAAATGTGAGATCCACATCCAGTATCTAATACCCATGATGAAGAAGTAGATAAATTGACTTCTATAACAAAAATACCTGAAGCGGAAGTCACACTTCCTTTCTTTAGATCCTCCAGATATACTTTGCAGTTCCTTTTCCAATGGCCGGTCTCACCGCAATGGAAACAGTTCCCTTCCTTTGCTATCCCTCCCTTTGGCTTCAGTGCAGAAGACTTCGGCTTAGATTTAGCAAAGACCTTCTTTGCTTTCTTGTTGCCTTTGGCTTTGGCCCTTCCTTTGCCCTTATTCACAATAAGGACATTTGTGGCCTTAGTCTTCTTAGTATTTGCTTCATATGTTCTCAACATACCAAGCAACTGGGGCAGAGTCTTTTCCATATCAGTCATATTGTAATTTACTACAAATTGACTGAAGCTCTCCGGCAACGATTGCAAGATTACATCGGTGGCCAACTCTTGGTCCAATGGAAAACCTAGCTTATCCAGATTCTCAATGTACCCAATCATCTTGAGCACATGAGTTCCAACTAAGCTTCCCTCTACCATCCTGCACTGGAACAACGCTTTAGAGACGTCATACCTCTCTTGTCTAGCTTGCTGTTGGTACAACTGCTTTAAGTGTTCGATCATATCGAACGCCTCCATTTCCTCATGTTGCTTCTGAAGCTCAGAGTTCATAGTGGCAAGCATGAGGCACCCAACATCAAGTGCGTCACTCTGATGCTTCTTGTAAGCATCTTTTTCAGCTCTTGTAGCTGTTAGGGGAGGTTCCTCAGTGAGCAAGGGTTCCTCTAGAACATACTGTTTCTTTTCTTGTTTGAGGACTATCCTCAAGTTCCTATGCCAGTCTAGGAAATTCGTCCCATTTAGTTTGTCCTTCTCAAGGACCGATCGCAGTGATAAAGTGCTAGTAACGTTTGTAGTTGCCATGGATATCTACAATATAAATATGCAAAATAAGTTTATGATTTAAATCATTTAACATGGTCTTATATTAAATGATACTCCCACTATTTTATTTGAAAAATATCAACCCTCGAAACTTTTAGTGGGCCAAGATCCATATTTCACTTAATCTTGAGTTAGCTTTGGCTAATCGCCCAAGACTCGGTTATTTAGGTAGACAACACTTTGTCAATTACATCACATATAATTCTTGGATAGTTGGACGAACAACACTTTGTTCAATTCATCAAATGAATTATAATCCAACCCATGCCTCTAGGTTCCCAATCCTATTGAGATAACCTAGTTAAGTCGTACCCAATTAAAGTATGACGGATATCACTTTTATCCTTTCGCGCCTTACTAAGATTGCCACGGTGCTTTGCTTTGGCAAACCCACACATGTACAATCGAAGTTATTGACGAGTACTTTTATTTGGAAGGCATCTAAAACTTAATATTTTAGAGGGATTTATTGATCTCATGATTAATTTGATAATTTAAAATATGTCCACTACATATAGTTGTATACATATCTACATATATGTGTAATACTATTATCAAACTAAAACATAAGATAAATCATGCATCAACATACATAATTAAAACGTGACATGGTTATAGCCCCTACTAATGAGTTTCTCAAGCCAATGAGAAACTCCTATGAGTCAACCTAAGGTAACTTCATAAGCACCTTCCTTTGGCTCCAATTTGTGAATGGCCTCCTCATCCCGGCACGATGCTCCATCTTCATTGATCACCATCAATAAAATAAACTACACTATTTTACAAGATATAGAATTCCTCGATTCACATTCGAGGTGAACATAGGGGAGGGATAACATTTAGAATGAAATAGAGAAAGGCACGACACGCAGGTCGTATAATAAATTACAATCATTCACAAATCCTATCTAATAGGTCAAAGGGCTATAACCACGCACCATGCTCAAACAACACATAAAGCATGCATTAACATTTAATTAATTAAATTCTAAACAATTTAAATTTAATTCTAATTAAAACTGTAAAATAATTTTTGAAAAATTATCGTACGCTCGGGACATCACATGCCACGAACTAAAGCGACTAAAACACGAACCACCATGGTTCGAACCAAAACCCACGGCTGGACCAATAGTGGGCCTAGGGTTCGAAACCCTAGCCCATGGCCGAGCCATGGTCCATGCGGCGGCTTGGGTGCGGCGCTGCTAGGGTTCAAAACCCTAGCCGCCTTGCACCATCTTGATTCTATCGAGCCAACTTGCACCTTCTCAATACTTTATCGAGCCAAAAGAGTTCAAAACCCTAGATAGTGCGACGGCTTGACCCATGCTCGAGCCAGGGTCCGAACCCTAGCTCTTAGGCGGCGGCCGAGAGGCCAATTTGACTAGGGTTCAAAACCCTAGCCACTTTGTAGCGACGGCCGAGCCATGGTGACTAGGGTTCGAAACCCTAGCACCTTGGTGGCCTCGGCCGTGAGCCTACACGAGCCATGTTCCGGTTTTTGATCACGAATTATCATATATTTCGATCCGTCAATTATATCATATATATTATCATACGATGATCTTCACAAAATCGATTTTTCCATATCATATATGAAAATACAGTTTTAAATAGCATGCAATATTAATTCTAACATGATTAAACTATTTAACCACATAAAATCCGATATGAGCCTTGAACCTGGCTCTGATACCACTGTTAGTAACCCCATGAGCATACAACGCAGCGGAATAAAATTTTGGGATTACAAACCAGTGATCTATACATAGGGATTCATATCGGATTAGAGAATTACAATTGTCTTACCCTTGTAGCGTGTTTGAAGCCGAATCCACGGAGCTGCACCACGTCCTACGCCTTTTCGAGTCACTAAGCAAAACTCGATTGGTTTTGCCTCAACAGTATCCACACGATCAAATCGGGTGAAGGGATGGATTAATAACACGTTGCTAGACAAGTTATTAATCCTATACACGAAGCTAACTCGATTCACAATTGAAACAACCACCAAACCATCAAGATCACTCCTCGGTTATCAAGAAAACCGAGAGCTTCTCCTTGAAGTCGGCGGCCGTGAGCTTCTCTTGTAGGTTATGATATTGTTGTGTAGTGTTATATCAATTGTCTTACAATTTAAAACCCATGCAATCATATTAAATATAATTAATTAAAGGCTTTCTTAAAGCTTCATGGGCTTAAGCCCATGATTTAATTAATCCTTATGATTATTAATTAAGACTCCTCTTAATTATTTAATTCATCTCATGAATTTAATTTCCCTTCTCGATTTAATCTTTTGTGCGACCCGATAGGATCTCGTAATGTTGGCAGTGACATAAAATCTCATTTTATGTCGCAAGCATCGAGCGGTATCTAGCAACACATCGATGCTACCCAAATTACGAGAATGTCAATGACTCGACATAACCTTTAGAACTTGTGATAATATTAATCATGTAACTTAATCCCTTTGTCCTTTGTGTTTAGATTGAACACGAGTCATGGAATAGTCATACTCGTATATCCAATCTTTATTTCTTGATCCCCAAGTAGAACTAGAATAAACGAATAAGCTCGATATCTCATATCGACTCATTCGAGCATGGCCATGCATTTTAGTTCTCACTTGATCAAGGGCCTAACACATCTCCTGTTATATAGGAGGGACAAATCCTATCTCGATCAGTCAACATCCCTCTACATAATTCGTAGTGTATCCAATAGTCGCCTTTATAGTATATCCTGTTACGGGTAACGTTTGACGATATCAAGATACATAACTCCTTATGTTGGGATCTCTGATGATCACAAGTCGTAAGGATTACATACATTATTATCACTATGAGAATTGCATATGACGATCATATAACTATCCATGTTGCATTCTCATGGTGGGTCTGTTCAGTACATCGTTCTCTAACATGTACCCATATGTTGATTTGATATCTCATATCAATGAACAATTCATCGATCAACATATACTAGTCTCTACGTATTATCATTATCCCTTTCATGATAATACTTGACTAGGAACATCTTTAAGAATAATACAATATTATTCTAAGGACATTAACATATATATTAATTCATAATGCACAGTTAAAAGAATAATATATAATAATGAATTGCCATTCATAAATCCATAAACATTGTATGTCTTAAACAATCATCTAATGACTTGTCTTAGGGCATATCCCAACACATTTCATATATGAATCAATTCATTCTTGGTTCCACTCGAACCCCCATTATCATATCGTCAAGTGATATAATTACACCATAATCATATCATACGTGTATTAAACAAATCGAGGCATTACACTCTGTTTGGCCGTCTGTCTGAGGGTGATAGGCCGTACTCAGTCTCACCTCTGTGCCCAAAGCTGTCTGGAGACCCTCCCAGAAATGTGAAGTGAACCTCGGGTCCCTGTCAGACACTATCGAGACTGGAATACCATGCAATCTTACTACATCCCATACATACATCTGGGCCATCTTCAAGTATGTGAATGACATATTGTAAGGGATGAAATGAGCCGTCTTCGTCAGCCTATCTACGATCACCCAGATCGCATCAAATCCTGAGGCCTTCCTTGGCAAGTGGGTCACAAAGTCCATAGAGATATGCTCCCACTTCCATTCGGGTACCTCTAAGCTCTTCAGCTCGCCACCAGGCCTCTGCCTCTCTGCCTTTACCTGCTGGCAGATCAAACATCTTTTAACAAAAGTGATCACATCGCGCTTCATGCGTCTCCACCAGAATTGACCGCATAGGTCTTTGTACATCTTCTTTCCTCCTGGGTGGATACTGAACCGACTACTGTGAGCTCACTCCAATATTCCTCTACGCAACTCTGGTGTATCTGGGACTACCCATCGGTTGCCCAATCTCAAGGAATCATCCTCAGCCACTCTGAACTTGGATGGCTGACCTTTAAGTACCATTGACGTCCATCTCTGAACCTCATCATCCGACCTCTGGGCCTTCCTGATTGCCTCAAATATATCTGGCTCCGCCAATAAGGTCGACACTCGCACAAGCGACGTGTCTACGTCAAAATTATAGCCCAGATGGCAATAAGAAGTCATCATAGCGGATAGACTCATGGCATCCTCAGCAGTACTCTTCACCTTACGACTTAAGGCGTCTGCTATCAAGTTTGCTTTACCCGGATGGTACTCAATCTCACAATCATAATCCTTAAGCAAATCCATCCATCTTCTTTGCCTCATATTCAACTCTGCCTGAGTGAATAAGAACTTCAGGCTCTTATGGTCCGTATATATAGTGAAAGACGTGCCATACAAGTAATGCCTCCAAATCTTCAAGGCAAATATGATGGCCGCCAGTTCCAAATCATGCACTGGATACCTAGCCTCGTGTGGCTTCAGCTGCCTCGATGCATAAGCCACCACATGCTTATCTTGCATCAACACACAGCCCAAACCCTGCAGTGACGCATCTGTATACAAGGCAAATCTCTTATTCTCAGACATCACCAACACAGGCGCTGTAGTCAAGCGACGCTTCAGTTCTTGGAAACTTTCCTCACAAGCCTACAACCAAAAGAAGGGGACTCCTTTCTGAGTCAGCTGTGTCAGGGGTTTGGCGATCTTTGAAAAACCCTCGACGAAACGTCGGTAATATCCTGCCAAACCGAGAAAACTCCATATCTCAGGTACAGAAGTGGGTGCATCCCACTCCATCACAACCTCAATCTTCATGGGATCCACAGATATCCCACTGCTAGATATAACATGGCCTAAGAATACCACGCTGCTCAACCAGAACTCGCACTTGCTGAGCTTCGCATATAGCTGATGATCCCTGAGGATCTGGAGTACAGTCCTCAAGTTCTCCGCGTGTTCTTCTTCGGACCGGGAGTAGATGAGTATATCGTCAATAAAAACAATGACGAACCGATCCAAATATGGCTGGAACACCTTGTTCATCAGACTCATGAAGACAGCTGGGGCATTTGTCACCCCAAAAGGCATGACTAAGAATTCATAGTGCCCATATCTCGTCCTGAAAGCTGTCTTCTGAACATCATCTTCTCGTACTCGAATCTGATGGTACCCCGACCTCAGATCGATCTTACTGTAGAGCCTCGTACCCTGCAACTGATCAAACAAGTCATCGATCCTCGGGAGTGGATACTTGTTCTTTACTGTGGCCTTATTCAGTTGCCTGTAGTCAATGCATAGACGCATCGATCCATCTTTCTTCTTAACAAATAAGACAGGCGCACCCCAGGGCGATACGCTAGGGCGTATGTAGCCCTTGTCAAGGAGCTCTTGCAACTGAGTCTTTAACTCTTTTAGCTCCGCTGGTGCCATCCTATACGGGGCACGAGAAATGGCAAACGTCCCCAGTAGTAACTCAATCCCAAACTCGACCTCTCTCGTCGGTGGGAATCCTGGAATCTCCTCTGGAAAAACATCAGAAATGTTGGGAAAACGATTTCTAAAGTTTTGGTAATTACAAACCGGATAACAAAGACCAACTGGATGAAGTCCTACCGGATATTAAAGACCAACTGGATGAAGTCCTACCGGATATTAAAGACCAACTGCATAAAGACTCCTACCGGGTGAAGACATAAACTGGATGCCTACCAACTGGATGGACATCAACCGGACAATACATCAACTGGATGGACATCAACCGGATAAGACATCAACCGGATGAAGTCATCAACTGGATAAGTCATCAACTGGATAAGTCATCAACTGGATAAGTCATCAACTGGATGGACATCAACCGGATGAAGTCATCAACTGGATAAGTCATCAACTGGATGGACATCAACCGGAAGAAGTCACCAACTGGATGGACATCAACCGGACAAGACATCAACTGGCTAAGACATCAACTGGTTAAGACATCAACTGGATAGACATCAACTGGGTGAAGACATCAACCGTACAAGCTATCAACCGGACAAACTTAAACTGGATGGACATCTACTGGACAACTATCAACTGAATAGTCTCTCACTGAACAAGGACATCAACTGGTCATAAGTGGATGAACGACCAGTTGAACAAAGAAAACCAGCAGAAGTCTGAGCTTCCAGTTAGAGCACTAAGCAACGAGACAAAATTAGTACAACATTCTCTGACAAAGGTACAACAGAGCGGTGCACCCTGCTATATCTCCGCCACCATTACGTCAGAGTGAAAAGAGTCGTTGCTTTACAAAATAGGAAAGAAGACAATATGAAATTGGAAAGCTAATCTCTTCCATATACAGAAAGGCTACCGTTGGACATCCAAACCTATAAATACATCCAAGTAGAGAATGAAGAGGTGCTGAGCGATTTTCAACTAAGAGATATACTTCAAAGCAAACAAGAAAGTTATACTACTGATATTCCAAACGTTCAGCAAAGAGCAGACAAACAGCAAACGGAATCTGTGATAGATTATCTTCAATTGAAGTATGCTGCTCAAAAACTCTCAAAGCTAGAAAGTGTATTCTGTAAAGAGTGTCATAGAATCCATTGTAACCAAAAGTTAAGAAGAGTGTGATTGCTTGGAGTTTAGGCCAAGTGTGTTAGTGCCTAAGAAGGTTGTATACTGTAAAAGTGTAAACCAAGTCTTCTAGTGAATCCTTCCTGCAAAGGAAGAAGGGGAGACGTAGAAGCGTTGTGCTTCGAACTTCCAGAAACAACTCTCTTGTTATTTGTTTATTGCTTTATTACTTCAGTTTTATTCCTCACAAGTTTTGTAGACGTCTTCCACACTATAATAAGTGTCTACTGACTTGCCTGATATTGAGAAGCAACTGTAATACTTAACAGTTTACAGTTAACCAGAAAAGAAATCGAAATTGTATCTAGTGTTTATTCAACCCCCCCTTCTAAACACTACCCCGATCCTAACAAGTGGTATCATAGCTTAGGTCTTCTCAATCTTGAGAAATTACCATTTACCAAAAACTGATGGCCTCATTCAGCAAGATTCCAATGTTCAAGAAAGACGAATATGATGACTGGAGGATCCGTATGCAAGCACATCTAAGTGCTCAAGATGATGATATGTGGTATGTAATCACTGAAGGACCTTTGAAGATCATGAAAATCAATACAGCTGCTTCCATCACAAGTGGTGATCCACAAATGGTAGAAAAGGAAAGATCTCAATGGTCAAATGAAGACAAGAAAAAAGCAAATCTAGACAACGTTGCTAAGGACATTCTGTTCAAAACTTTGGACAAAAATATGTTCAACAAAATAAAGATGTGCCCTACAGCCAAAGAAATCTGGGAGAAGATTGCTCAACTCTGTGAAGGAAATTATCAAACCAAAGAAAACAAGCTTACTGTGGCTTTACAGAAGTTTGAGCATATCAAAATGATAAATGGAGAAACTCTCAACGAGTACGATGAAAGAGTGACTGGAATAATCAATGAACTAAACAGTCTGGGTAAGGAGTTACCCAACAGAGAAGTCACTCTCAAAGTAATGAGAGGTCTACCAAGAGATTGGGATGTCAAGACCATTGCTATGAGAGAATCGAAGGACATCAACAAAATAGATCTACATGATCTGTTTGCTGATTTAAAAGCCTATGAATTCGAATTAGGCATTCGGGTTGAAGATGAACCAAGTACCAGTCAACCAACAAAAGCTCTCACTGCATCGGAGTCTCTGCCTACTCCTACAGAAATGACTCCAGAAAAGATGTGTAATGATGCTATGGCAATGTTTGTAAAGAAATTTGGGAAATTCATGAAGAAGAATCAGAGATCTTATCAATCATATCCTCGGAGGCAGAGTTCCAAAGGAAATTCAGAAGAAGAAGAGCGGGTATGCTTCAACTGCCTCAAACCAGGGCACTTCATTGCGGACTGCTAAACCCTTTCTTTTCCCATTTTCGAGTTGGTGCTTAGGGTTGAAGAGAAAACCTTCAAAAAACTTGCTTTGTGGGATTTGGTGTGAGTTTTGGAGTCCCCTAGAGGTATGGATACCTCCCCATTGCTTTTATTGTGTTTAGATTGAGTTTGAAATGATTTTTGAAAGGTTTTGAAATGGGTTTGTGTTGGGTTATTGTGGTTTTGTTTGGGGGTTGGATTTATGGTTGTTTTAAGGTGTATTTTGGAGGTTTATGTTGTTATTTGAGTTGTTGGTTTGATGGTTAAGTGTTGGAATGGGTTGGAATGGTTTTGAGGTGCAAAAATGGAAGTTTTTCGGGTAACAGGGGTTGGCGATCGATCGCCCATTCCAGGCGATCGATCGCGCCCAGGCAGTGGGCTTTTCAAGCATTTGGCGATCGATCGCCACTCTTGGGCGATCGATCGGCGGGGCTGGTGATCGATCGCGCCAAGTGTGGCGATCGATCGCCGAAGGGTGAAAAATTTTGGTTCTCGGGCAGTGAGGTTTGGCGATCGATCGCCGTGATGGGCGATCGATCGCGAAGGTCAAAATATGGTGTTTTTGGCTTTTTTTTGTAGGATTTTTGGTATTGGACTATTATTGGGTTCTAATATTGATTTGTGTGAATGTGTAGAACCATCCCAGGTGGCAACACAGCCAAGGCATTGAAGTCCTACCATATCCTACATTTTGGAAAGGTACGTAGTGGACGTACGGGCACCCAACGGTACATGTATCTTATATACTCATTGTTTATGCATTGTGGATGCGAGTATATATGTGGTATTGCATTATGGATGCAAATACATGTTATGCATGATGTTTATAGATGCATATGATGATTATTGGTGCACATCCCATGAGTCGTGGTCATCCTTTGATGATTTTAATGCTTGCCGCTATTTGTTTGGTTCCGCTAAATGTGAAGCGAGGGGTGGGAGCGCTGCATGTCACATTTGAGCGTGGTTATCATATAGGGCGAGGAAAGGGTATTTGCCGCTCAATGAGAGGCGAGGGGTGGGAGTCCCGCATGTCCATTGAAGCGAGGTTATCCTATGCCGCCTATATGTAAATAAGCGAGGGGCATTAAAATACATTGTGATGGACAGACTAGGGATTGGTGATCAGTATTTGGTATTGATGAGATGGTATATGTCATGACATGTTTAGACCATTAAAAATAATCTATTGATTATACTCATGAGTTATGGTACAGGGACAACCAAACGGGAAGCGTTTGAAATGCATGGGGAAAACAGGAAGTGTTTTATTATGATTATGCATTTACGCTTTATCTTCATATTGTGTTGAATATGAATGATTATTATTGCTCATGTTTGGGGGTTGTCCTTGTAGGTACCTTTTTGGCATGATAGAAGGGCTTGAACGGGTTGAGGTGGTGAGCCTTGTGAAGAATTCTTTTGAGGCAGAAAGGACAGGATTATTTTGGATAGTATCTACTCTAGGAGTAGTATAAAACACATTCATTGATTGGAATGTAATTAATCCATCGGTAGTCCTTATTTTTTGGCATGTAATGCTTAAGCTCATAGACTCAACACGTTCTTTTACACTCTGATCTTTTATATTAGCTCTATTATGCCTTGATTCAGCACTTAAGGATTATGGTCCTTACACAACCCAACTTTTCCTCCATTTTTGTCCAACATCTGAGCTTCAAGAAGGTGTATGAAGCTTGGAAAATACCAGCTAAATTCTTGCTAAGAAGGTGGAGCAAAAAGGGCATGAAACTATATATTGTTTTGGTTTAATGTTTGGTTGAGTCTTGATAAAGTGGTGTGTAGAAATGGCATGTTTAGTACCCTTTTGTTGTGATACTTGTTTTGGAGGCTTGCATGGTAGTATAATGTAACCCCAAGCATGTTTTTTTGGGCATGATTTACGTTTATGGTGGTAAAATTGTTGGCCTGAAAGTTGGTGCTCGAAAATATGGAAATCGCGAAGGAAAACAGAGCTACCGATCGATCGCTGCTGAAGGAGCGATCGATCGCTGCTGAAGGAGCGATCGATCGCTCGAGACCAGAAAGGATTGGCGATCGATCGCCACAATAGTGCGATCGATCGCTGAGGTCCAGTAGCCTTTGGCGATCGATCGCCGATAAAGGGGCGATCGATCGCTAATTTAAATTTTTTGAATAATAAGGCAGTAGCATCTCGCGATCGATCGGAGCTGCGTAACGATCGATCGCGAGATGAAAATTTTGGCAAATTGTTATATTTGATTTGTTTTTGGTATTGGATTGTATTGAAGCATATTGTGTTGTACACTTGTGTAGAGCCATCACAGGTAGCCACACAACGCAGGGGATAGAGCCCTGCAACTGAAGATATTTTGGAAAGGTACGTAAGCGACGTACGAGCACCCAACGGTAACATGTATTATATGTTTATTAATTTGACACACGATAGATGCAAGTATGTATCAGTTTATGCATTGTGAGTGTGATACATGTTGATTATGCATTGTAGTTGCATATGTATGTTGTGGAACATTTGGTATGTATTCCACGAGTCACGGTTATCACAGTGATGATTTTAATGCTTGCCGCTACTATGCCGCTAAAATGTGAAGCGAGGGGGTGGAGGTCCGCTTGCACATTGAAGCGAGGTTTTCCATATGAAGCGAGGTTAGAAATGCCGCTTATATGATGAAGCGAGGGGGGGAGGTCCGCTTGTTCTAAAGTTATGAAGCGAAGGGCATCAAAATACACTAATGATTGATTTCAAGATTTAATAAGTGAAGTTATGTCATGACATTTGTTTAAAATCGTAATATCAGTTATTGATTTAATTATGATTTATGGTACAGGGACAACCAAAATGGGTGTTTTAAATGCATTGGAATTCAGGAAGTATTTTATATCTATGGTTTATGCATTTACGCTTTACATTCATATTATGTTGAATATGAATTACCATGTGCTCATGTGTTGGGGGTTGTCTTTGTAGGTGCTTTTGACATGGAGAACCAGGGTCGGGGTTGATACGCTGAGCTGTAAGGAGTGCTACAGGATTAGCATAACAGAAATTACTTTTGTATAGCTTCTACATAGTGTAGACTAAAGCTTTAGTTTAGTACACTTTTGTTAGGAATGTATCTAATTCCTTTTGAACTTCTTGGTTCTTAAGCTCAGGATTATCAACACGGCCTAATACTCTGATTTATGAATGATTAGTTCTCTTAATTGCACCTTAGAATCTTGTTTAGATAACGGGGTCTCACAGACCGTCCCAGGGGCAAGTGTATGCATTGACCAGAGAGCAGGCCCAGGCAGCCCCGGAGGAGGTGATCGCCGGTACGTGCCATTTATTTACGTACCCTGCTTTTATTTTGATAGATACAGGTGTCTCCCACTCTTTTGTATATGTTAGCTTTTTGGAGAGACACCATATGCGCACGTCTTCGTTACCCACGCCTCTCATGGTCTCGACACCCACTGGAAGAAATGTTATTGCCGATCAGTTTCTTGCGGATTGCCTCATTTATTTTGAGGGCAACGAGTTGAAGGCAGATTTGATCGTGTTGGGTATGTCAGACTTTGATTGCATTGTGGGCATCGACATTCTGAATAGATATCAGGCAGTCGTGGACTGTCGGGAGAGAACGGTTCGGTTCAGATCTGATATGGGAATACAGTGGACTTTCTATGGGAACGGTTCTCATGCGAAGATTCCGTTGATACAGCAATCAAAATGTCCCAATTGTTGGAACGTTGTCACATGGGCTATCTCATCTATGCCGTGGACACGACGGGAAAGAGTAAAGAATTAAGAGTTGAGGATGTACCAGTGGTAGCAGAGTTTGCTGATGTGTTCTCGGAGGAGATTCCCGGATTACCACAAGCTAGAGAAGTCGAGTTTGGGATTGAGTTATTACCGGGGACATCCGCTATCTCTCGTGCACCTTACAGGATGGCACCGGCGGAGTTAAGGGAACTAAAGGAGCAGTTGCAGGAACTCCTTGACAAAAGATATATACGCCCTAGCGTATCGCCATGGGGCGCACCGGTTCTCTTTGTGAAGAAGAAGGATGGTTCGATGCGGTTGTGCATCGATTACCGGCAACTGAATAAGGCCACAGTGAAGAACAAGTATCCCCTCCCAAGGATTGACGATTTGTTTGATCAGCTGCAAAGTACAAAGCTTTATAGCAAGATTGAATTGAAGTCAGGTTACCACCAAATACGGGTCAGGGAAGAGGATGTGCAGAAGACATCATTTCGGACTCGGTATGGGCACTATGAGTTCCTAGTGATGCCGTTCGGTGTGACGAACAACGAGCTGTCTTTATGAGCTTGATGAACAGAGTGTTCCAACCATATCTTGTTCAGTTTGTCATTGTGTTTATTGACGACATACTCATTTACTCCCGAAGCGAGGAAGAGCACGTGAAACACTTGAGGACAGTACTCCAGATTCTCAGAGATCACCAGTTATATGCCAAGTTCAGCAAGTGTGAGTTCTGGTTAAGCAGTGTAGTGTTCTTGGGACATGTTATATCTAGCAGCGGGATGTCGGTGGATCCCAGAAAGATAGAAGCTGTGATGGAATGGGCTGCACCCACTTCTGTGCCCGAGATACGGAGCTTCCTTGGTTTGGCCGGTTATTATCGACCCTTCGTCGATGGATTTTCAAAGATCGCCAAGCCGTTGACACAGTTGACCCAAAAGGGAGTACCATTCTTTTGGTCTGAGGCTTGTCAGGAAAGCTTCCAAGAGTTGAAACACCGGTTGACGACGGCGCCTGTGTTGGTGATCCCTACGGAGAACACTAGGTTTGTTCTTTATACTGATGCATCGTTCAGGGTCTTGGATGTGTATTGGTGCAAGATAAGCATGTGGTAGCTTATGCATCGAGGCAGTTGAAACCCCATGAGAGTAGATATCCAGTCCATGACTTGGAATTGGTGGCTATTATCTTCGCCCTGAAGATTTGGAGACATTATTTGTATGGTACGTCGTTTACCATTTACACGGACCACAAGAGCCTGAAGTTCTTATTCACTCAGGCAGAACTGAGGGAGAGAAGATGGATGGACTTACTCAAGGACTATGATTGTGAGATTGAGTACCATCCTGGAAAACCTAACTTGACAGCAGACGCCTTGAGCCGGAAAGTGAGGAGTACTGCTGAGGAGGTCATACATTTGTAGTCATGATGACTTCCTATTGCCATCTGGGCTATGATTTCGACATAGATACGTCACCAGTGTATGTATCAACCTTATTAGCTGAGCCAGATATCTATGAGAATATCAGGAGAGCTCAGAGGACAGATGATGAGATTCAGAGATGGTTATCATTAGTACATCTTGGTCAGCCATCGAAGTTCAGAGTGGCTGAGGACGGATCCTTGAGATTGGGTAGCCGTTGGGTGGTTCCGAGTACGCCGGAGTTGCGTAGAGGGATCTTGGAGCGAGCTCATAGTAGCAGGCTTAGTATCCACCCAGGCGGGAAGAATATGTATAAGGATCTACGTGATCAGTTTTGGTGGAAAAGAATGAAGTGTAATGTCTCGCTTTTGTTAAGAGGTGCTTGATCTGCCAGCAGGTTAAGGCTGTAGGGTCTTCCTACCTTAACATCATACTAATAACATATTATGGACTAAACATGCATTCATAACATCTTAGGGTACCGGTTGTAACTTTGAGCTAATAAGATTACAGGCCAAAAATGAAATTTCAAAACTTAATAATTACATTCTCTGTAATGAATGTTAAAGCTATAGAATTACACTACTCCTAGAGTAGAGACTATCAAAATCTTGTATCCTATGTTCTTTCATGCTCCTTTTAGCTCACTGCCTCAACCCGACCCTTAGCCCTTCGGTCCAAATGTGTACCTACAGGAACAACCCATCATGAGCATGTACATCATTACTTAGCATCATAAGGTAATGGCATATAAATAAATGCATGAAAATAATCGTAACATATACTTCCTGGTTAATCGTATTAACCCACTTTGGTTGTCCATGTTTCATAGTCATGCATATAGTCATTAGTTCTTGACATAAATGATTAAAATCATTCTTCACATATATACTCATAATCAACAATGTTATTGAGAAACTGGGATGTTTCTAGTCTTGTTATGTCCGCGGAACAATTGGCCCCCCTCGCTTCGACATATAGCGGTACTGTGATTACCCCTCGCTACACCTTGATAGCGGATGTAATCTCCTCGCTAGCGATGTCAGCGGTAAGTACCTTCCTCGCTTTCCCATAACAACTACCAGTACACTCAACCATTCTCAATAACATAGTTAAACACATACATCATCATCATATCATAAACATCATCATCTTATACTTACTTATCATGATCATCATCATGAACATCATATCATCTTTACTCATCATAAACATCATCATCATAAACTTACTTATCATCATCATCATCATGAACATCATATCATCTTCATTCATCATAAACATCATCATCATAAACTTTATTATCATAATCATCATCATAAATGTAGGGTCTTCCTACCTTAACATCATATTATACACTTATTATGGACTAACATGCATTCATAACCTCTTAACGGTTCCGGTTATAACTTTGAGCTAATAAGATTACGGGCCAACAATGAAATTTCAAAACTTAACTCATTACATTCTCAATAATGAATGTTAAAGCGATAGAATTATACTACTCCTATAGTAGAGACTATCCAAAAGTCATGTATCCTATCTTCTTTCATGCTCCTTTTAGCTCACTGTCTCAACCCGACCCTTAGCCCTTCGGTCCAAAAGTGTACCTACAGGAACAACCCATCATGAGCATGTATATCGTTACTTAACATCATAAGGCAATGTCATATAAATAAATGCATGAAAATAATTGGTAACATATACTTCCTGGTTAATTGCATTAACCCTCCTTGGTTGTCCCTGTTTCATAGCCATGCATATAATCATTTATTCTTGACATGAATGATTAAAATCATCGTCTTATAAATATCATCATCTTACTACATCATCATCATATAAGCATTATCATCTTACCAATATCATCATCTTATAACATCATCATCGTATAAACATCATCATCTTATAACATCATCATCTTATAACTTCATCATCTTATAGCATCATCATCTTATAACATCATCATCATATAACATCATCATCATATAACTTCATCATCTTATAACATCGTCATCTTATAACATCATCATCTTATAACATCGTCATCTTATAACATCATCATCATATAAGCATCATAACATAATATAACAGTAAATGTACGAAATCTTGGTTAAGTAACTTGCTGGTTATTCGTTAACTTTTTTTTTTTTTGTTGACCCTGATTTACCTTCGTGCATATGGGCATCTTACCACACAATAACATCGTATGGCCTCTTACCATATGGGCATCTTACCCCGTGGCATCTTACCACATAATAACATCGTATGGCATCTTACCATATGGGCATCTTACCCCGTGGCATCTTACCACATAATAACATCGTATGGCCTCTTACCATATGGGCATCTTACCCCGTGGCATCTTACCACATAATAACATCGTATGGCCTCTTACCATATTGGCATCTTACCCCGTGGCATCTTACCACATTATAACATTGTATGGCATCTTACCATATGGGCATCTTACCCTTTTATAAACATCGTATAACATTATTATAAACTTACTTATCATATCATCTTCATAAACGTCATCATCTTAAACTTATTTATCACAATCATCATCATAAACATCATCATCATAAACTTACTTATCACAATCATCATCATAAACATCGTCATCATAAACATCATCATCATAAACATCATCATCATAAACTTACTTACGTACCTTAATTCCAAAAGTGGAGAAATTGAAGAACTTTATCTTCTCGATGTTGTTGGTACCTGGGATGGTTCCACACAACCATACAAATCAATATTAGAAGCTAAATAATAGCCTAATACCAAAAATTCCATCAATTAAGCCAAGAAAATCATCTTCAGCAAAATTGCTTTACCGATCGATCGGTCACCCTTACCGATCGATCGGTAACTGTTCATAATTTAAATTTAAACTACGGCATTTCACCGATCGATCGGTCCAAGCTACCGATCGATCGTTAGTCATCCACCGATCGATCGGTCACTTCCACCGATCGATCGGTAAATAAAGAAACTTCAGCCCTCGCTTCGCACATGCACCGATCGATCGTTGCCCTGCTACCGATCGATCGGTCGCTGCGACTTTTTCGGGTGAACTCCATTTTTTGGCATAAAACTCCCAAATAAACCAATACATCTTAAACCAAATACATCCCAACAACTTACCACCATAAAACCTCATAAAACCATACCCCAAACCCATACAACACATACATCAAAACAACCCACATAATCACTTCAAAAATCACCCCATTTCAAATCCAAACATCATCAAAACTTTAGGAAGAGTTCCATACCTCTTGAAGACTCCAAATCTTGGTAAAAATCACACAAACTCAAGTTTTGTGGAGCTTCCTCCTTCCTCCTTTGAAGGATTTCGAAAATGTGGCAAGGTTTAGGGTTGAGGATGAGTTGGGGGGTTTTAAAAAGAGTAAAGGTAAAGTGGGGGTTTAAGTGATGAGTGATGGGTTAAAAAGGGGTTGTGGACTAATTTAAAATCATACCCCAAACTTAACATGATGTATAAAACATCCCAACTTGATATTTTAAAAGCATTTTTACAAAAATGCAACCAACTTCATTAAATTCATACCTTCCTCATAATTAAAATCAACACAATTACATCATGCTAACACTTCATTTTCCACGCACAACTTAATCATCTTAATAATTCATCATATAAACATAATTAATGCTTTAATTGCAATTAATCATTTCGGGGACATCACATTACTCCCCTACTTATAAGATTTCGTCCTCGAAATCGCATGCACTTACCCCAAAAGAAACTAAACATAAATCACATACCAGAGAATAGTTCCGGGTAGTATTGTACCATATGCCACTCCGTCTCCCACATAGCCTTCTCGACACCCCGACGATCCCACTGAACTTTAATCATCGGTATAACTTTACTTCGTAATCTGCAATCCTCACGATCCAGAATTCTGACCGGTCGTTCAACGTAGAATACATCTGAATCCAACTGCACTTCAGTAGGCTGTAAAACATGAGATGGATCCGGCTCATATTCCTCGGGGATAACTTCCCCCGCATACCAAACGAACTACACCCCTGAAGGGTGAGATTTTCAAGAAGACCTTGTCTTCTACTTGGAATTTTAGCGGTCGTCGTCACTTATTGGCATAGGCTGCATGCCTATCCTGAGCCGCTTTCATCTTTTGACGTATCGTCTTAATCTTGTCTTTTATATCCTTAATCATATCCGGTCCTCCGACCGCCTTATTAGTCAGGTCCTCCCAATACAGCGGTGACTTACATCGTTGTCCATAAAGAGCTTCAAAGGGCCATTTGAATGCTCGCCTGATAGCTGTTATTTAAAGGAGAACTCTACCAGTGGTATAGAATCTTGTCGCGGAGTATCAAACTCCAATACACATGTCCTCAATATATCCTCGAGCGCCTGTATAGTACGCTCTGTGTGACCGTCTGTCTGCGGGTGATACGATGTACTCAGTCTCACTTCTGTGCCCAAAGTTGTCTGGAGACCCTCCCCGAAATGTGAAGTAAACCTTGGGTCTCTGTCAGACACAATCGAGACTGGAACCCCATGTTACCTCACCACATCCCGCACATATAATCGGGCCATCTTTAGGTATGTGAAAGACACATGACAAAGGATGAAGTGAGCTACTTTCGTCAGCCTAACCACGATCACCCAGATCGTATCAAATCCAGAGGCCGCTTTTGGCAAGTGGGTTACAAAGTCCATTGGGGTACTTTCGAGCTCTTCAGCTCGCCACCAGGCCTCTGTCTTTCTGCCCTAACCTGCTGGTAGATTAAACATCTTGACAAAGGTCATAACATTACGCTTCATGCGTCTCCCCCAGATCTGACCACTTAGGTCCTTATACATTTTTCTTCCTCCTGGAGGATACTGAACCGGCTACTGAGAGCTCGATCCTAGATTTCTTTACGTAACTCCGGTGTATCTGGGACTACCCAACGGTTGTCCAATCTCAAGGAATCATCCTCAGCCACTTTAACTTTGATGGCTGACCCCGAAGTACCAATAATGACCACCTCGGAACCTCATTATCTGACCTCTGGGCTTTCCTGGTAATCTTGAATATGTCTGGCTCAGCCAACAAGGTTGACACTAGCACCGACGACGCGTCCACATCAAAATCATAGCCCAGATGGCAATAAGAAGTCATCATCGCTGATAAACACATAGTGTTCTCAGCAGTACTTTTCACTTCCGACTTAGGGCGTCTGCTATCAAATTTGCTTTACCTGGATGGTACTCAATTTTACAATCCTTGAGTAAGTACATCCATCTTCTTTGTCGCATATTCAGCTCAGCCTGTGTGAACAAAACTTCAGGCTCTTATGGTCCGTGTAGATGGCAAACGACGTAAGTAATGCCTCCCAAATCTTAAGGCAATATAATGGCTGCCAGCTCCAAATCATGGACTGGGTACCTAGCCTCATGTGGTTCAACCGCCTCGATGCATAAGCCACCACATGCTTATCTTGCATCAACACACAGTCCAAACCCTGCAGTGATGCAGTCGTGTACAAGGCAAACCTCTTATTCTCAGAAGGAATTACCAATATAGGTGTCGTAGTCAAACGATGCTTCAATTCTTGGAAGCTCTCCTCACAAGCTTCGGACCAATAGAACGGCACTCCTTTCTGAGTCAGCTGTGTCAGGGGTCTGACAATCCCTAAGGATCTGGAGTACTGTTCTCAAGTGTTCCACGTGTTCCTCTTTAGTTCGAGCGTAAATAAGCATATCGTCAATGAAAACTTATGACGAACTGATCCAAATATGGTTGGAGCACCCTGTTCATCAGGCTCATAAAACAGATGGGGCATTTGTCACCCTAAAAGGCATGACTAAGAATCCGTAGTGCCCATATCTAATCCTGGAAGCTGTCTTCTGTACGTCATCCTCTCGAACTCGAATCTGATGATACTCCGACCTCAGATCGATCTTACTGTAGAGCCTCGTACTCTGCAGCTGATCAAACAAATCATCAATCCCCGGAAGCGGATACTTATTCTTCATCATGGCTTTGTTCCGTTGTCTAAAATCGATGCACAGCCGCATTGAACCATCTTTCTTCTTAACAAATAAAACTGGTGCACCCCAGGGCGATACGCTAGGGCGTATATAGCCCATGTCAAGGAGCTCCTGCAACTGAACATTTAACTCCCTTAGCTCCGCTGGTGCCATCCTATACGGGGCACGAGAAATGGTAGACGTCCCTGGTAGTAACTTAATCCCAACCTCGACCTCTCTCGTCGGTGGGAATCCGGGAATCTCTTCCGGAAATACATCAGGGACACCGCCACTACGGGCACATCTTCAACCTTTAACTCTTCCCTCCTTTGAGTAATATCAACAGTATAGATGAGATATCCTTTGTGGTCTCATTCCAATAACTGTGCCATCTTGACAGCAGATATCAACGGAATCTTTGAACGGGAACCATCCCCATAGAATATCCATTGGACTCCCATAACATACTTGACTCGGATAGTCCTTGCCTGCAGTCCACAACTGTCTGATACTTGTTCAGCACATCGATGCCCACAATGCATCCGAAGTCTGACATTCCCAGATCAATCAAGTCTGTCCTCAGCTCGTTACCCTCAAAATAAATGAGGCTGTCATAAACCACCTGATTAGTTATTAAACTTCTTCCAGCGGGTGTCGAGACTGCAAGAGGCATGGGCGACGGAGAAGTGCATATGAAATCGCATCATCTACTTCAGCATTTGCTGCTAGGCTGCAATACAAGGGTTAACAACAATACCCAAAAGCAGTTCATATAATACATCGTTGGGGAAACAAAACATGTTAGTACGACATCATATACTTCATATGCAACATATGCATAAAACATGTTTAAAAGTAAGTACCTAGCCAACTTATTGCTAAGGCTACCCTTCGCTCATTCCCGGGTTATCTAACCACTGCTCTGATACCACTAATGTAGGGTCTTCCTACCTTAACATCATATTATACACGTATTATGGACTAACATGCATTCATAACCTCTTAAGGGTTCCGGTTATAACTTTGAGCTAATAAGATTACGGGCCAACAATGAAATTTCAAAACTTAACTCATTACATTCTCAATAATGAATGTTAAAGCGATAGAATTATACTACTCCTAGAGTAGAGACTATCCAAAAGTCATGTATCCTATCTTCTTTCATGCTCCTTTTAGCTCACTGTCTCAACCCGACCCTTAGCCCTTCGGTCCAAAAGTGTACCTACAGGAACAACCCATCATGAGCATGTCTATCGTTACTTAACATCATAAGGCAATGTCATATAAATAAATGCATGAAAATAATTGGTAACATATACTTCCTGGTTAATTGCATTAACCCTCCTTGGTTGTCCCTGTTTCATAGCCATGCATATAATCATTTATTCTTGACATGAATGATTAAAATCATCGTCTTATAAATATCATCATCTTACTACATCATCATCATATAAGCATTATCATCTTACCAATATCATCATCTTATAACATCATCATCGTATAAACATCATCATCTTATAACATCATCATCTTATAACTTCATCATCTTATAGCATCATCATCTTATAACATCATCATCATATAACATCATCATCATATAACTTCATCATCTTATAACATCGTCATCTTATAACATCATCATCTTATAACATCGTCATCTTATAACATCATCATCATATAAGCATCATAACATAATATAACAGTAAATGTACGAAATCTTGGTTAAGTAACTTGCTGGTTATTCGTTAACTTCTTTTTTTTTGTTGACCCTGATTTACCTTCGTGCATATGGGCATCTTACCCCGTGGCATCTTACCACACAATAACATCGTATGGCCTCTTACCATATGGGCATCTTACCCTGTGGCATCTTACCACATAATAACATCGTATGGCATCTTACCATATGGGCATCTTACCCCGTGGCATCTTACCACATAATAACATCGTATGGCCTCTTACCATATGGGCATCTTACCCCGTGGCATCTTACCACATAATAACATCGTATGGCCTCTTACCATATGGGCATCTTACCCTGTGGCATCTTACCACATTATAACATTGTATGGCATCTTACCATATGGGCATTCAAACTTTGGTGTTCGAAAAGGTGTTCGATTTTACCCTGGAACGGACGAACTCGCACAGATTAGGGTTTCTGAGATTTTGATTCGATTTCTTCGAGTTTACAACAAATTGGACGAAGCCATACACTGAATATCTTCTCCTCACCTGGACGAAGGTTTCTGAACCGGTCTCCGCCCATAAAGCCGCCGGAGCTCGCCGGAATCGGAAGAAAACCGTGCGTGACACTGTGCGAAAATTTGGTAAAATTAGATTTCGATTTTTCCGACTTTGCTTCAATAATTACCAGTTAATTTGGACTATAATTATTAAAAAATAATTTGAATTGGTTAAAAATAATTTAGCAAATTAAATTGTGATGTAATCGCATCAAATTATTACCCTAAATTTGTTCAGCTATGACTACAATTGATAACCAATGTTTAATGAGTAATTTAGTGAATGGTGAATTTCATTAATATACAGTGAATACATCGACTCTACAAGTTCAAGTCGACCCTCAGATATCGAGAAGTAAAGGTATGTTGCGATCGGGTAACATACAACAGGTATCTGTATCAGTTGGTATATGATTTGATGACTTCTGTGAATTACTTGATTTTACGTGGCTACGTGATTTTACTTAAATTATGTGGCATTCATGGCATTCATAATTGCACATCGATGTATGAAAATAAATGTTTTGTTAACACACATCAGTTTTTATACATACATCGATGCATGACATACATGTTGAGCTACGATTCTTTGATACCCTATTCTTTTGGATTCGATCAATCATAAGGGTTGTACACGGTGCTATGACTGGCAATAAGTTTCCTGAAAGGCATAGAGATTCGTGGCCCTTATGATTGCTATGATTTGTTGATATGGGGATTGGTGGCGTTTGCCGGCGTCATCCTCTGGATTATCCCTAGTTATTGAGACTGTTATAAGGTGGCGCCTTGCTGACGTCATCTGTATGATATGATATGATGTCAAGAGCTGGGATGCGGTGACGCTTTGACGACGCACCATATTGACATTCCTTTGCTTGACATGCTCGAGCTTAGCTATGTAGTATTTGGACTTTCATTTATTGGCTCCGAGATACCCAGCGGATGGGTGTATGATACCGACATGACATGACATGCATTGCATTTCATTTCATATATCATTTTATAGATACATGATGTATATTCCATGATCGTTCCATATTGGGCTTTTGCTCACCCCCAAGGGGGGGCTGTTGTTGTCTTTGTGTGTGGACAATGGCAGGCAGTACAGGTGGTCAGGACCCCATGGAGTACACATCCGGTGGGAGCCACACTTGAGAGGTTTATTTTCCTTCTTATCCCAGTCGTATATGTACCAGGGGTGTGTCCCTGGAGTGTAGGGAGTTTATGTATATTTAGTTTATGTTGCTCAGTATGGATATGTGTTTCATAGTTTGAATTGTGTTGATGGAGATGAAACTGATGGTATCTATATATATTTTGACTATTGGTATTGGTGGTATGTTTCTCGTGCGACGAGGTCATGCCGAAATTTTTAGGGCCACATGTTACTAAATGTTAAACAAATCTTCCGCTGTTTACGCTATAATTATCATTGTGTGATAATTAATCACATTATTAGGATTGGGCCCTCACATTATGGTATCAGAGCATAACTGGGAATGCTCTTGAGTTTTGTGTACACTGACATAGGCACAAAGATATATGTGCGCATGTGTTTGAATTATCTGAAATTCTTTGCTCTTGTTTGATTGGACATGAGATAAATTGATATGTATTGTTTGTATATTTGTTTTGAATTATGTTGTTGCCATTTGAGTTTGTAGATGTTTAGAAAAGCAAGAGGTCGGGGTAAGGGAAAGGCACCTGCTATTGAAGCCGAGGCTGCCAATAACACCAGTGTTGAGCGTGTGATTGATCAGTTTGAAGAGATGTCTATGGATCTTATCATGGCTCGATTTCAGAATTTGCATCCGCCCAAATTCCGTGGAACAGAGGGTTCTGCACGAGCTGAATCGTGGTTGAAAGAGATCGAACAGCTATTTAGACTGATTGAGTATCCTGAATATCGTAAACTGCCACTTGCCTTATATCAGTTAAAGGATAGTGCACAATCTTGGTGGGAAGCCGCTGAGATTGGTTTGGTTGAAGCTGGAGTTGAAGTATCTTGGGATGTCTTTAAGGCCCAATTTCTGGAGCAGTATTCACCACCATCCTATTATACTGCTCAGGAAAATGAATTTAATAATTTGCAGCAGGGAACCATGACAGTTGAAGAATATGTCTCAAAATTCTCTATCTTGCTGAAATATGCACCACATGTAGTGGCAAATCCAAAGGCGAAATTTAATAGGTTTGTCAATGGGTTGCATCCTACCCTATTTACTTTGGTGACTGCTGGCTCGCCTACTACTTATGCTGATGCAGTGGAACGAGCAAAGATGGTAGAATCAGGACTGAGAAGGGGAGGTCCACAGTTTCTTCCTCCGCCATCAGTACCTACTCAGCAACTTACTCTGCGTCCGAAAGGCAAAATCTTTAAGAAGATTGGTTCTTCTGGTTCTTCTTCATCTGGATCTTCTAGTTCACGAGAGAGACATTTTCGTGGTCCTTCTTGTAGTGTTTGTGGTGGAAGGCATCCAGTAGAACAATGTCGTAAAGTCTTAGGTACATGTTTTCGTTGTGGACAAGCGGGTCATTTGATACGAGATTGCCCAAATCGAGACATGTTTCCTTCGCAATCTCAGCCACGATTTCCTGGTGGTCCCAGTACTTTTAGACCTATTGCTCCTATGCCATCTTTTCAGCAATCAAATGTTCCACAGTATCGAGGATCTCGAGGCCAGACTGTTTCGGGTCCCCCTCAGGCCAGAGTGTACGCCATGACTGAGGATCAGGCAAAGGAGGCTCCTGGTGGTCTTATTGCAGGTAATTGCACGTTATGTGATTATCCCGCACGTGTGTTATTTGATACAGGAGCATCTCACTCATTCATATCGCATGCATTTGTGGTATCGCATGATATTATCTGTACTTCATTAGATAATACTTTATCGATAGCTACGCCAGCAGGAAGAATTATCTTATCTGAGCAGGTTGTGCATAATTGTGTGTTAATTTATGAGGATAATGTTCTATTCTTAAATTTGATTGTCCTCCCTATGCACGACTTTGATTGCATTGTTGGCATGGATGTTCTCTCTACAAATCGAGCTACTGTTGATTGTTGTAATGGGGTAGTTCGATTCCGACCAGTTGATGGACCTAAGTGGAATTTCTATGGCAAGGGTTCCCAAGGGAAAATTCCATTGATATCGTCTCTTGAAATGTCCCGACTTTTATATAGCGGGAATGAAGGTTTTCTTATCTATGCTATTGATATATCAAAAACGGAGCCATCTTTATCTGATATTCCTGTAGTAAAAGAATTTCGTGATGTCTTTCCCGATGAGATTCCTGGTTTTCCTCCTCATCGAGAAGTTGAATTCGGTATTGATCTTGTTCCGGGTACTGCACCTATTTCCAAAGCTCCTTATCGTATGGCACCGTTGGAATTGAAAGAATTAAAAGACCAATTACAGGATCTTCTCGATAAAGGATATATTCGACCGAGTGTATCGCCTTGGGGAGCTCTAGTTCTATTTGTTCGAATGAAAGACGGTACTATGCGAATGTGCATCGATTATAGGCAACTGAATCGGGCAACTGTGAAAAATAAGTATCCATTGCCTCATATTGATGATTTATTCGATCAACTTCAAGGCACTTCTATTTACTCAAAAATTGATCTTCGTTCTGGTTATCATCAGGTACGTGTTCGAGAGGAAGATGTATCTAAAACTGCTTTTCGTACTAGGTATGGTCATTATGAATTCTTGGTCATGCCTTTTGGTCTCACTAATGCTCCTGCAGTCTTTATGGATTTAATGAATCGAATTTTCCGGGATTTCTTGGATCTATTTGTTATCGTCTTTATTGATGATATTCTTGTATATTCGAAATCCAAAGAGGAGCATGTTGAACATTTGAAGTTGGTACTTCAAACTCTTCGCACCGAACATCTTTATGCCAAATTGTCCAAATGTGAATTTTGGATGGACAATGTGGTATTCTTGGGCCACGTCATTTCTCGACATGGTATTTCTGTTGATCCAACTAAGGTTGAAGCAGTGTTAAACTGGCCGAGACCTACCAATGTTCCTGAGGTCCGAAGTTTCATGGGTTTAGCTGGGTATTATCGTCGTTTTATTAAAGGTTTTTCAAAAATTGCTAAACCTATTACTCAGCTGCCACAGAAAAATCAGAAATTTATTTGGTCAGATGAGTGTGAAGCTAGTTTTCTTGAACTAAAGACGAGACTGACCACTGCACATGTACTGACTATTCCTTCAGGTACCGGAGGATATGTGGTATGCACAGATGCGTCTTTAAAAGGTTTGGGCTGTGTATTGATGCAACATGGCCGAGTGGTTGCTTATGCGTCTCGCCAACTGAAATCTCATGAAAATAAATATCCCGTACATGATTTAGAATTGGCAGCAATTGTTTTTGCTTTAAAAATTTAGCGCCATTACTTATACGGGGAAACATTTGTTATTTATTTGGACCACAAGAGCTTGAAATATCTATTCTCTCAATCTGATCTTAATATGAGGCAACGTCGGTGGATGGATCTGTTGAAGGACTTCGATTGTGAGATTCAATATCACCCTGGACAAGTGAACGTTATTGCGGATGCTCTCAGCCGTAAAGTTCATGATTCTGTTCTAGCTTCTGTTCGTATCGCTAAAGTACATGATGATATATGTACTTCTGGTTGGACATTTCACTCACATGGAAATTCTGTCACTGTTTCTGCATTACAGGTTGAGCCGAAATTGATTTCTAAAATCAAGAAAGCCCAACGAAATGATTCTCAAACTCAGAAATCGAAAGAACTTGTGTCTGCAGGACATCCTTCTGGATTTCAGATATCTTCTGATGGTTCCTTACGACTTAATGGTCGGTTGGTTGTTCCTGATAATTCTGATTTGAAATCTGCTCTTCTTCGTGAAGCCCATTGTAGCAAATATAGTATCCACCCTGGAGGCCAAAAGATGTATATGACTCTAAGACCCCAATTCTGGTGGAGACGTATGAAGAAGGATATAGCTGAATTTATTTCCAAATGTTTAGTTTGTCAACAGGTAAAAGCCGAACGAATGAAACCTGGAGGGTTACTTCATAGTCGTGAAATTCCCAAATGGAATTGGGAACATATTCCTATGGATTTTGTAACCCATCTTCCTCGATCACCCCGAGGTTGTGATGCTATTTGGGTTATTATTGACCGTTTATCTAAATCTGCACATTTCATTCCGTATGAGCGGACTTTTCCGTACAAGAAAATGGCTCGATTGTATATCGAGAATATTGTGAGACTGCATGGTGTGCCTGTCTCAATTGTTTCTGATCGTGATCCAGATTTACTTCTAGATTCTGGAGTAGTTTTCAAGATGCTATGGGTACGCGTTTGGCAATGAGTACTACTTATCATCCTCAGACTGATGGCCAAACTGAACGTACTATTCAAACTCTTGAAGATATGCTACGCGCTGTGGTGATGGATTTTAATGTTGGTTGGCAAGAAGCTTTACCGTTGGTGGAATTTTCTTATAATAATAGCTACCAGACGAGCATTGCTATGGCACCGTTTGAAGCATTATATGGAAGACGATGTAGATCACCTTTATTCTGGGAAGAAATTGGTGAAAAAACAATTGACTGGACCTGATATGATACAAGAAATGAATGAAAAAGTTCAGTTAATTAGACAGCGTATGAAAGCCGCACAGGAACGTCAAGCAAGTTATGCTAACAAGCGAAGACGACCCTTAGAATTTCAAAAAGGTGATCGTGTATTTCTGAAAATATCTCCATTTCGAGGCACTGTTCGTTTTGGCATGCGAGGCAAACTATCACCTCGATATGTTGGCCCGTATGAGATCCTTGATCGAGTTGGAGATCTTGCTTATCGGTTGGCATTACCTCCATCCTTATCCGCCATTCACGATGTATTTCATGTTTCTATGTTACGGAAATATGAACCTGATCCAGCACATATACTTCAGCCTGATGAGATTGAACTTGATCCTGCGTTATGCTATGTTGAACATCCTGTTTGCATTTTGGATCGGAAGGAGAAAGTATTGCGTAACAAATCTATTCCGTTGGTACGAGTACAATGGACACGACATGGCATGGAAGAATCAACGTGGGAATTGGAAAGCAAGATGCGAGAATCTTATCCACATTTGTTTGATTCTGCTCCATTGTATTCTATGTATACGAGTCTATATTCTGATCCGTATTCTGAATTTAGTTTTGGTATGTATTATGACTGGTGATATGATATATGTTTGTAATGTAATAAGTATGTAAGCTGGAGATTTCGGGACGAAATCTTTTCTAGTGGGGGAGAAATGTGATGCCCCGATGTTCGATTAACGTTAATTCCATTTAATTTTGTTAAATTAATTTAGTAAATATTAAAAAAAAAATTGTATTAAAATGATAGATTTCATTTTGTGATTAAAGTAGTGACACGAAGTCAGGTGTCAGCTGTACATGCAACGTACATGCACCAGTACACCGGTGACATCCCGATGTTCATAATTGGTCGGGAATTAATATATATCGGTGTAGGACGTAAAACACATAGTAAACGCGTAAAAACACACATAGTCACGGACACCTACTAAAAGGTTCGAAAACACACACCTCTCTCGCGATTCACCGACCACCGCCTGTAAATCAGCTCCGTTCTCCGCCGTGCGACCACCTCTCGACGATACCAACCTACCACCGTGTTCCTAACTCAGATACGAAACTTTCCATACCAGATAATCAAACTTTGGTGTTCGAAAAGGTGTTCGATTTTACCCTGGAACGGACGAACTCGCACAGATTAGGGTTTCTGAGATTTTGATTCGATTTCTTCGAGTTTACAACAAATTGGACGAAGCCATACACTGAATATCTTCTCCTCACCTGGACGAAGGTTTCTGAACCGGTCTCCGCCCATAAAGCCGCCGGAGCTCGCCGGAATCGGAAGAAAACCGTGCGTGACACTGTGCGAAAATTTGGTAAAATTAGATTTCGATTTTTCCGACTTTGCTTCAATAATTACCAGTTAATTTGGACTATAATTATTAAAAAATAATTTGAATTGGTTAAAAATAATTTAGCAAATTAAATTGTGATGTAATCGCATCAAATTATTACCCTAAATTTGTTCAGCTATGACTACAATTGATAACCAATGTTTAATGAGTAATTTAGTGAATGGTGAATTTCATTAATATACAGTGAATACATCGACTCTACAAGTTCAAGTCGACCCTCAGATATCGAGAAGTAAAGGTATGTTGCGATCGGGTAACATACAACAGGTATCTGTATCAGTTGGTATATGATTTGATGACTTCTGTGAATTACTTGATTTTACGTGGCTACGTGATTTTACTTAAATTATGTGGCATTCATGGCATTCATAATTGCACATCGATGTATGAAAATAAATGTTTTGTTAACACACATCAGTTTTTATACATACATCGATGCATGACATACATGTTGAGCTACGATTCTTTGATACCCTATTCTTTTGGATTAGATCAATCATAAGGGTTGTACACGGTGCTATGACTGGCAATAAGTTTCCTGAAAGGCATAGAGATTCGTGGCCCTTATGATTGCTATGATTTGTTGATATGGGGATTGGTGGCGTTTGCCGGCGTCATCCTCTGGATTATCCCTAGTTATTGAGACTGTTATAAGGTGGCGCCTTGCTGACGTCATCTGTATGATATGATATGATGTCAAGAGCTGGGATGCGGTGACGCTTTGACGACGCACCATATTGACATTCCTTTGCTTGACATGCTCGAGCTTAGCTATGTAGTATTTGGACTTTCATTTATTGGCTCCGAGATACCCAGCGGATGGGTGTATGATACCGACATGACATGACATGCATTGCATTTCATTTCATATATCATTTTATAGATACATGATGTATATTCCATGATCGTTCCATATTGGGCTTTTGCTCACCCCCAAGGGGGGCTGTTGTTGTCTTTGTGTGTGGACAATGGCAGGCAGTACAGGTGGTCAGTGTGATGACCAGGGATTATAGGTGTTAATCCCGGAGTATTAATAATCCCTAAAGTGGTTTTACGTGGCGATTTGGGATTTAATCGAGGTGTTGGGCCTTCTGGGCTCGTTTATTTGGGTAGTTGGGATCGTTGGATCCAGAGGTTGAGATTGTATTCACATTACGGTGTAAAACCTAAGAGTTGGGTTTTTAATGTGTCTCGGGATCTCGGGTGCTGGTGAGCACCGGTAGGGGATTTTGGAGTTAGAGAGAGAGTTTTTGAAAACAGATGATTTTTAAGGAATCATGATGTATTTGTGGGGCTATTAATTTTTCGGGGTATTTTTGCTATAAATAGCAGTTGAACCCAAAATTTGTCATAAATTTCCATTTCAGCCCCAATTCCTCCCCCTCTCTCTCCCGCGTACGATTCCCGTCACCCCCTGCACCCCCCGCCGTTTCAGGCGCTCCGCCAGCCGCCGTCCGGCCGCCGATCGGCGCGTGCGACCTACCGCCGGCTTCGTCTCGACGAGGCGCTTCTTTCCCCTCTGCCAATTGAAGATTTCGTCGCGTCTTGGAGTCGAATTTTACAGAAAGGCGTCGATCCCCAAAAGTTAGGGTTCTTCGATTTTGAACGATTTTGCTTCCGATTTTCGTTGGGTAATCTCCCTTACCCCTTGTTCGTCTTTTTCGTGTATTTCCATGCCTTATTGTGATTTTTGGTTCGAATTTCTGTTCGAATTTTAGGGCTTGGATTTCGAAATTTTGGGGGTTTTTGGCATGGGTGTTGTTTCTTGCAATTGATGGATTATTGCATGTTTTAAGAGTATTATGATGCTTGATTGAGAAGCTTTGGTTCGAATTTGAAGGATTTTAAGAGTTGGATTTAAGGGCTTGTTTGGGTTCGAATTTAATGGTTTTGAGTTCGAAAATTTGGAGTTTTTGTCAAGGGATGTTGATTCTTGCTTGGATGGCTTAATTGGCATTTTAGATAAATTATGGTATTTTATTGGGTTCGAAATTGTGAGATTAAGGTTCGATTTTTGTAGGGCATTCTTGAACAAATTTCGATTGTCTCATTTATTCCTTCCCTGCATGTACCCTGCCCCGGGTCTTTTAAGAGGATAATTGTCGTGTATTGACAATGTTGTGAGGGATATGGGTGTGCTTGAGCATAGGTTGCATATTCGTAAATAATTGTGAATTATTTATCGTGTTAGCACATCATTCCTCGGGGCATGGAACTCGAGCAAGGCTTGGCTCGGACTTCGGAGATTTAAGGTACGTGCGACGTACGAGCATTACTATATATATGTGAAATGCATAAGGTGTTTTGATTGCATTGAATGTTTTGCGTATGGTTATATATATATGTTGATATAGCCAAGGAATGACCCAAATCTTGATATCGCCGCTTGTAGCGTGCGTGACACTAGAGTAGGATGACTCTTGCATGATATATGGGGTACTGGATTTATATGTATTTATTATGAGACATTTGAGATGTCTAGGTTTGTAGAATCATGCATTCTTCGTAAGACATTTGAGATGTCTAGGTTCGTAGAATCATGTATTCATTATGAGACATTTGAGATGTCTAGGTTTGTAGACTCATGTATTCATTATAAGACACTTGAGATGTCTAAGTATAATGAAGGAATGGTAAAATAAATGCTAAGGCATTTGAGCTATCTGTGATTGATAGCAAGGTTGTGAAATCAGTATTAGATATTGTGATATCTGTAATTGCATGTTTAATGAAATTGTAATCACTATATGTTGATATTCGAGGATTAGGCATGCGATGAGTTAATCAATGCGTTGATTTACTGATTTATGAGATTTGATGAGTTTGATGTTGTGAGAACAGGGACAGTACACGGAATCCCGGATGAGGATGTTGCCATCCAGGGAGTATCATTTAAATTCATTAGTATTTACTTGTGTTGTAAATTATGAATTTCATTATTATGATTATGGGATTTTGTGTATTGGTATGCTCACCCCGTTGGGGGCTGTCTCTGTTGGGACAGGTGGACAGGTACATCGATGGCTATGGAGCTGAGCTCGAGCTGTTGATTTGAGGTACTCCCAGGATCGTGGTACCAGGGCTTGATGGAGCACGGTATCGTATAGAGTACCTATATATACACCTGAGGATTTATACATATTCATATTCATGATGCTCGCATGTGAGCACGATTATACTTGTATATGGATTGTATATAAAGGCATGAGCCTTTCTCTCTTTCATTTAAGGTTGCATGCAATTAGGTTGAATTGCTAGAATGATATGAGAGTCATTGGTGTATTATGTGGGTGTTGGAACCCACTTTTGTTGACGTATGTGTGGTGTCTTCCCTGGCTGGGAATCTACTTGTATTACTGCTTTCTGTTGAGTATTATGTGTTCCCTGGCCGGGAATTTTGTTATGTGTTGTACTCTGTTTTGGGATAGCTCTATTTATGGGGAGACTCTGCCCAAATTTTTGTAAAAGTTTACAATGTGAAAAGTGGCACCAAGGGGTTGGTAAGGGCAAACATATGAGTCTTTTATTGACAGGCAATGATTAAGTATCATCAGAGCTTCCCGATTGACATTTTATAGAAAGCATGTACCACACATAGTGGTTAATACACTAATCAAGGTTTTAAGGGCTTGGGGTCCTTACATTAGTGGTATCAGAGCAGTGGTTGCTCATTGGGGCTGTTAAGGGCCTAGGAAGTTATTGATAGCACATATTTATGCATGATGGCATTAATGTTGTATGACATAACACATTGTTTATGTGCTCTTATGATATGAAAAAGTGGTATTGCTAACCATTGTGGTTGCAGGAATCGTGTGGAACACGATAGGATGACATTTATGGGGATGTCTGGCACTCCGTGTGTTATGTGCCAAGGAAGCTGGTTTTAAGAAAATCAGATAAAGGGATATTTCCGAGGTAACATGTATTTTACGTTGTCTTGTTGACACATGATGAATGCAAAGTGGTGCATTGAGGTTATGATATATGTTATTGTGCATTGTTTTTGCATATGCATGTCTTGAGTCAAAGTTATCTTAGTAAGGATTTTAATGGCTTATGCTAAAGTCCATATGAAGCGATGAAGAGTCCCGCTTATATGGAGTAGCAACGCTAAAGTCCATTGGAAGCGATGAAGAGTTCCGCTTACATGGAGTAGCAACGCTAAAGTCCAGTGGAAGCGAGGAAGAATTCCGCTTTCCTGGAGTAGCAAGAAGCATTAAAATGTACTAATGATAAGGGCTCAGGATGAAATAAGGATTTAAAGAAGGATATCATGACATTTATTTGTGAAACCATACATTCTCATAATGTGTTTTTATTATGAATTGAATGTGGATGCATAGCGTATATGGCTATTGTTGTTAACCCTGATGGTTGCAGGTTACAGGAAATATGGAGTATAAAAAGGAATGATGATTATACATTCCAGGAGTCCTGCTTATGACAGTGAGAATTTTTATACTTACGCTTGACCGCTAAAAATGTGGAGCGGGCGGGAATGCTCGCTTGCACATGGAGGCGGGGTATTCCATACGAAGCGAGGATGATATACCGCTTGTATGAAGAAGCTTATGCTTGTACCGCTAAAAATGTGGAGCGGGCGGGGATGCTCGCTTGCACATGGAGGCGGGGTATGCCATACGAAGCGAGGATGAGATACCGCTTGTATGAAGAAGCGAGGATGAGATGCCGCTTGTTAGGATGATGATTCATTCCTTTGTGATGACACGGATGATAGCGGTGGATGTGTCCCGCTGTGTCGATTTATATTCATTTCCTCTATGAGGACACGGTTTATAGCGACGGTTTCATTCCGCTATAGTTATTGGCGATGGTTCATTCCGCCAGGGCGTATTTATAGCGACGGTTCATTCCGCTATATTTATTGGCGATGGTTCATTCCGCCAGGCGTATTTATAGCGATGGTTCATTCCGCTATATCTATTGGCGATGGTTCATTCCGCCAGGTGTATTGATAGCGATGGTTCATTCCGCTATATCTATTGGCGATGGTTCATTCCGCCAGGCGTATTGATAGCGATGCCTCTTTCCGCTACTATGTGGACGATGATTCATACTCAGGTATATAGCGAGGTTTCATGCCACTTATTATATGACGAGGTGTCATGCCGTCGATTCTATAGCGAGGGATTTTGCCGCTATGTACTCAGCACAGGATTTTGCCGCCTTCGAGCGATGGGTGCTGATTACGCACTATTATTGAGCGACGGAGACAGGTATGACGCTATATCACTAGCGATGAGGTATGAGATATTGCTATTTTATTAGCTTTATTGTAGCTGGCATGCATTGATATACATGTTTTATTATGCCTATTTTACTAGCATGTTAGTGGATGACATACGCTGATGTACATGTATCGTCACTAGTGGGCAATGTTTTAGATGCCATGAGTTGGCATGTGTCGTCACGGGATGACGATGACGATGGTGTAGGAGATGTCTTATTAGACATGCATCATCGTTACGATGATCGATGCGTTGAGTATACGTATTCAGTGGTATGCCTTGGGTGCCAGTACCGAGCACAAGGTGGTGTGTGCGACACCGATGGACGTGACCCTTATACCGAGCGGGTTGCTCGAGGAATGGTTGGATGCGCTGTACATGTGATTGTACCGCAGCTTACGATTGGGGGATCATTTTACGAGTGGTGATACCCTTGAGGTATGCTCGTTGGAATGGCTTTTGGCCATGTGATTTGACGACAGGAGTAATCATGGAGGAAAGTACTCGCTTTCTGTCGATGTGACATGTGGTGGACATGATCACACCACCCTTGAGGGTGTAGGATGGGTCCTAAGGGAGTAGGATCAGGTTATGTTAAGTACATAGGGACATTGGGTTGTCCAGGGTGTATCGGCATTGAGGAATGTTGGATAAAGACCCATTACTCTATTGAGTTTTCCTCCCATAGTATGTTATACCATGTGGAAACGTCCGTCTTATTGGTAGGTTTGAGGTAAACCTAAAGAGGCAGAGACTAGGTTGTCTGCCGCGTGTGTGTAGCACCATGATGGGCTTGCTAGAGCCGTTACACTGCTCGTTGGAACAAAGTTTGGCAAATCGTAAGGTGATACGATGTGGATTGTGGTGGACTCTAGTAGTCACCATGTCATTGAGGTTAAGGTTGTTCATGCCTCGCTGAAACGTGTATACGTTTATGTTTAATCTTGGAGACTTGTCTGGGACAGCTCAGGATGTTGGAGTACCAACAAGAGAGTCATCAGGTTGTTATTGACTCAATCTAAAGGAACCCGTGTATTGGGATACAATGGGTGTTATTGTATCCAGTTTTTCCGAACGATGGTTCGAGACTTGTGGATCTCGAGTTCGATGGCATTTCCCTTGCGAGGAAGGAGTAGTATTATACCTATTTGGGAATCTTGAAAGATTCCGGTAAGTTGGTGCAAGTGGTGTTGATTTTGGGAATCACACCGTGTATTGTTAATCGTCGATTTTTTTTTATCCTCCACTGAGTAAGGAATGACTCAGAATTGACGGTTGTGTTTGGGGCTTAGGGATATGTGGTAGATACCCGAGCCGAGTGCATTAAGTATGCATGTGATGTCAGTGCTTAGGCAGGTATACCGGTGAGTATACGGATGCCAGTTATTGATTTCCTCTCTGTTAAGCATAGAGTTATGCTATTTTTGGATGGTTAAATCTCTGATGAGAGATATGGAACACCTTGAGATTGGGAATCTCCATGGCACGATGATTATGAGGAATAATCGTGAAGTTAGTTGACTCCCTTGAGGAGGGATTTTCTTGTGAGGGTTAAGGTATTTCCCTTGCTAGTGTTTTCCTTCGAGTTATGCGACAGCCTTCCCAAGTTTGGATTGTTAAATCCGAGGATTTTCAAGGGATGGCAGGATTTCGGATTGGTTGAGTGTCGCTGACGACACAAGCGTTGAGGATGCAATGGGTTTATTGCATGCCCCTTAAGAATTTTAAACTCTGCGGAGTCTCGGTTGTTATTTATGATCAGGACGTGATTCTTGGAACATCCGGAGGTGGACATCTTGTGAGATGTCTTTTGTTTGAATTTGTGGCCGTGAGTTGCCCAAATTAAGTTGCAATGAGGCGACTACTCCTTCGATGGAGGAAGTTTGAAAGTGGAAACCAGGTTTGGTATGTGTACACCGTGGTTGTACTAGTGTTTCCTTCGTAACGATGTATGTTAGACATCGTGAGTCTTGATAGAGATGTCATGGAATGATATCTACGATAGAATCAGGAGCGATTCGAATCCTTGCAGTTTCAGTTGACTAACTGCTTTTGGACTGTTAGCGTTGAGTTGTGCTGACGCTCTTTGACGTTATGATGGATTTGGAAGTCTACTCCACTCCAGAGTTTGACACGAGGTCAACGTTCTTACGGTTGAGGTGTCATCGGGACGTGTTCGTACTGTTGTATTAGAACGAAGGATGACTGTCTGATCTACAGTCGTAAGTATCAGTTGTTTCGCAGTCATGAGGGACTGACTTTTGGGATGACCCGCATCGAGGTACGTTTTACCTCTTGGGTGATATGTTGGTTTTGGTATGTCGCTCTGTTTCAGAGTTAGATGAGAGGTAAGTATCCTCGCGTTTATTAATACAATTCTGATATGGTCAGGATCGAGGTTATGGCTTCGTGTTGTTGTGTAGCCTGGGTGTTACGTGATACACCAGTGCTAATTTCGAGGACGAAATTCTTTTAGTGGGGGATATTGTGATGACCAGGGATTATAGGTGTTAATCCCGGAGTATTAATAATCCCTAAAGTGGTTTTACGTGGCGATTTGGGATTTAATCGAGGTGTTGGGCCTTCTGGGCTCGTTTATTTGGGTAGTTGGGATCGTTGGATCCAGAGGTTGAGATTGTATTCACATTACGGTGTAAAACCTAAGAGTTGGGTTTTTAATGTGTCCTCGGGATCTCGGGTGCTGGGTGAGCACCGTTAGGGGATTTTGGAGTTAGAGAGAGAGTTTTTGAAAAACAGATGATTTTTAAGGAATCATGATGTATTTGTGGGGCTATTAATTTTTCGGGGTATTTTTGCTATAAATAGCAGTTGAACCCAAAATTTGTCATAAATTTCCATTTCAGCCCCAATTCCTCCCCCTCTCTCTCCCGCGTTACGATTCCCGTCACCCCCTGCAACCCCCGCCGTTTCAGGCGCTCCGCCAGCCGCCGTCCGGCCGCCGATCGGCGCGTGCGACCTACCGCCGGCTTCGTCTCGACGAGGCGCTTCTTTCCCCTCTGCCAATTGAAGATTTCGTCGCGTCTTGGAGTCGAATTTTACAGAAAGGCGTCGATCCCCAAAAGTTAGGGTTCTTCGATTTTGAACGATTTTGCTTCCGATTTTCGTTGGGTAATCTCCCTTACCCCTTGTTCGTCTTTTCGTGTATTTCCATGCCTTTATTGTGATTTTTGGTTCGAATTTCTGTTCGAATTTTAGGGCTTGGATTTCGAAATTTTGGGGGTTTTTGGCATGGGTGTTGTTTCTTGCAATTGATGGATTATTGCATGTTTTAAGAGTATTATGATGCTTGATTGAGAAGCTTTGGTTCGAATTTGAAGGATTTTAAGAGTTGGGATTTAAGGGCTTGTTTGGGTTCGAATTTAATGGTTTGAGTTCGAAAATTTGGAGTTTTTGTCAAGGGATGTTGATTCTTGCTTGGATGGCTTAATTGGCATTTTAGATAAATTATGGTATTTTATTGGGTTCGAAATTGTGAGATTAAGGTTCGATTTTTGTAGGGCATTCTTGAACAAATTTCGATTGTCTCATTTATTCCTTCCCTGCATGTACCCTGCCCCGGGTCTTTTAAGAGGATAATTGTCGTGTATTGACAATGTTGTGAGGGATATGGGTGTGCTTGAGCATAGGTTGCATATTCGTAAATAATTGTGAATTATTTATCGTGTTAGCACATCATTCCTCGGGGCATGGAACTCGAGCAAGGCTTGGCTCGGACTTCGGAGATTTTAAGGTACGTGCGACGTACGAGCATTACATATATAAGATGTGAAATGCATAGGTGTTTTATTGCATTGAATGTTTTTTTGCGTATGGTTATACATATGTTGATATAGCCAAGGAATGACCCAATCTTGATATCGCGCTTGTAGCGTGCGTGACACTAGAGTAGGATGACTCTTGCATGAT